>JAEIGF010000191.1:600000-971150 GCA_018903485.1 Drosophila littoralis | reverse complement strand
AAAGAATAATAAAGTTTATGGAATCTATTAATAAATTAGTACATGAAAACGATAAAGTGGTTGGTAGCATTTGGAAAAAATGTCGGCATTATAGAATATATGTCAAAAAACCTTTATTGGTAGTGGTGTCGCGCAAGGCATGTCATACGTGTAGTGCGTATATGCCCGTACAGAATACCCTGTACTTAAATATAAAGTATGTAGCACTTTGTTGCATACAATAACAATAATATAGTAAACAAGCCCAGAGCCACTTTATGTATTGGCTCGGTCTCGTATTACGCAGCGCGGTTCACTAGCCTCACTAGCTGACCGTTTATGCTTACGCTGCAGTTCCCACGCTCCGTCTGAGCGCATTCCGTGGGCAATATATATGCTCACTAATACAGGCATATGCGGGCTACTCACTCTCCCTCTCTTTGTAGCTGTTAACGAATAACAGCATAAGTATATATGTATATCCATAGGCTAAGCGCACATTATTAAAACTGAATAAAATCATTATTAATATCCAAGCCAACCAGCACTGACGTGCTACTGCAATCATTTCAAAACTGTTATATATACCCTAACATTACATGGCGACCGTGACAGTGGTTTACCGTTTGTGCAACAAAATATAGAAGAAGCAAGCCCCAAGCGCCGCAAGCAACAACAGCAGCAGCAGCCACCACCACAGGGGCCAATTGCATTGATAAGTGATCCAAGCGCGCTGGCGCGTGCCGCGACGCATCTGCAGCATCTGCCCACAAATGTGGAGCGACATCCGGTAGTTTACTAACAGTAGCCTCTGCTGTAGCTACCCGACTACGGCGGCGGCGCCACAATCGCCACAACACAGTGGTAAAGCACACAAAATCCGGCGGCCAATCGAAGCAACTTAACAGATGACACGAACGTAAACCGAAGACAGCCTGTGCGATGACCAGCACCGGCACCGCCTGAGCCCATAGGCCCCGGACAGCAGCAGCAGATACCAAAAAGTGTGGGAGGCAGTCCGCTTTTTTGCACCAATGCGGGAAGTAAATGAGCAACGTTGGACTGGAAGAGGCTGCTCCTCTTGAGCAAAGGGATGCACCCAGCCTGCAAGAGACTTTAGAGGTGTACCCCAACGATGGACCACGCCCACTCACAATAGCTGAGTACCGGGCACGACAACAGAAGAAGGAAAAGAAGAAAACTAAAAGAAGCGGAAGAAGGATTAAACTGCTTCAACAAAGAAGACCCTACAGGATCTTATCAAGACAGCGACAACGCCCCAGGAGAGATATGAAAAAATAAAGAATCTCGAAATTATCGAGAAACAACTTCGTGCTGGTGCGAAGCAACGCAATAAGGGCTGCAAACCTGCCAATGCCTAAATTGCCCTTAAATATAAACTCTAATTCAAGCCGATGCGCGAAAGCGCTACTTGAAAAATACTAAAATCTGTTAGGCTTTTTACTAACACATACGGTTGGACTATTAATTGTATAAATAAAAATTGTCAGCCAACCGTATGCCCTAATTAACCAAATTTTTCCTTTTCCTAAATCAGTTTATAAGGAATTTTACAATTATTGAACAGTTTTTAAAGAAAAACTAATAAAAATGGCAGGAAAATTTTTTTTTTAATACAAAAAAAATAAGAACAATTCTTTTGAATGTTTCAAAACAGTATAAGCAAAACAGACACTGTAGAAATGGGTTTAATAGACACTAAGACAGTGGACTCCACTGCTAATGTTCTAAATAAAGTCGAGGTAGAGACTCCAGATCAAAAGCTAATTGTAATATTGTAAATAATCATAGTAATTATAATGTGCATAAATATGTTTTATAAAATTTACAAACTGCACAACAAATGTTTAAAAAGAAATACTTAAGCAGAGCTAATGATCTGGACAAAATATAACAATGTACTAAAGGTACAAAATGTAAAAATCACACAATAAAATAAAACTCAAAACAATATATATAGATAAATTACCAAAAGAAATAGAAATTTTCGATAATGGACACAATAGAGGCAATAAGACAGGTCCATGTTAGAGATCCCTATTTTAAGGAAAGAATTCTACAATTGGTCTCAACGACCACAGTAAGCATATATGAATTAGAAACTTTATATATGGAAACATTTCACTTAGATTTCTCACCGTTAATACATTGCACAAAAACACAAAAAGGCAACTCTTCCGGGTATACAAGTCAGGTCAATCATTAAAGAGCACCCAATATTAGGCAGAACTTTAGATTTTGTAGTATTCAAAAAAGAAACACCCTATAATTAGAACACCCCATTTTAGGACCTACCGACATTATTATTGTGCGTTAGCGCATATATATTAAAAAATGTCTATAAATGGAATGGACACAAATCGTTACCATTCTTAGGCAACAACGTGAGGAGTTTAACAAATCTTTCAAGTGCCTTAACAAAAGCGCACCAGTCTCAAACGAGACCAAGTCTAAACACGTTAAAATTCTTGTAGATTCCTACAATACCAGCCGTCAACTTATATGTGACAATGCAACAAAACTAACAGATTTGCATTTAACACAGACAGTTGATGCTTTAAGCAGTTTGAGAGAAAACATTAGACTAATTTCGGAAAGGCATAATATAACAGTATTCCTTCCGAATTCTCTAAACACTTCAGCGTCATTCGACGAGAAACTGTTTTCACTGCCAGCTAATACTAAACCATCAGACTCTGAAGTAAATACACAATCAATTGACAACACAATGGCCCAAACAGCTATAAGTTTTCTCAAACTAGCCTCATCACTCTTGCCAGAGTTTGATGGAAAGGCAGAAAACCTACAAAGTTTCAAAGATGCTTTGAGTCTTATAGACTCACTAAAAGAAGATCATGAAGCAACAGCTGTCAGTCTTATAAAGACAAAACTAAAGGGCCATGCAAGAAACTTGATAAGCAATGAGCAAACAATCGCTCAAATCATTGCAAAATTATCAAGCGCAGTAAGAGGCGAATCAGTTGAAGTATTGTCAGCCAAATTACTTAACTTGCAACAAAAAAGCAAAACTGCCAACCAGTACACTCAAGAGGTTGAGCAGTTAACAAAAGCTTTAGAAGGAGCTTTTATAAACGATGGTTTAACACCAGAATTGGCCAATAAATACAGTACAGTCCAAGCAGTAAAGGCCATGACTAAGAACTGCGCTATAGATAAGGTAAAACTTATCATGCAAGCGGGCACATTCAATAACATGAATGATGCTATATCCAAATTTGTCGATAGTTGCACAGAAGCAACCGGACAAACCAATACTGTCCTTTATTACCAAAATTACTATCCTCGTGGTGGAAACCGCGGAAGAGGTAATGTTGTGAATGATAATGATAATATGACTGTGGGTATTTGCCTTATCGACATAAGTCTATTATGTTAAACTAAAAAGAATACTGAAGCAATTTGAATGTGTTACTAAATGAAAACATTAAACAAAAAAGGTGGTTGGTAGCATTTGGAAGAAATGTCGGCATTAGAGAATATGTGTCAATAAACCTAAATAAGGAGTGGTGTCGCTCAAGGTATGGCATATACAAAATGGTGTATACGGCAAGTTCATATGAGTGTGAGTTGTTGGCTTGCCGGCATGTGTCAATTATGTTTAATTAAAAAGATTAATGAAGTTATTTGAATGTTTTATTAAATTAGTATATGAAAATGATAAGGTAGTTGGTAGCATTTGGAAAAAAAAGTCGGCATTATAGAATATGTGTCAAAAAACCTTTATAGGGAGTGGTGTCGCGAAAGTCATGACATATGAAATATTGTATATAAGGCATATGACTGTCTTGTGTTGACTTGGCGGCATAAGTCAATTATTTTTAATTGAAAAGAATAATGAAGTTTATTGAATGTATTAATAAAATAGTACATGAAATCAATAAGGTGGTTGGTAGCATTTGGAAAAAATGTCGGCATTATAGAATATATGTCAAAAAACCTTTATTGGTAGTGGTGTCGCGCAAGGCATGTCATACGAAAAATGTTGTGAATGATAATGATAATATGACTGTGGGTATTTGCCTTATCGACATAAGTCTATTATGTTAAACTAAAAAGAATACTGAAGCAATTTGAATGTGTTACTAAATGAAAACATTAAACAAAAAAGGTGGTTGGTAGCATTTGGAAGAAATGTCGGCATTAGAGAATATGTGTCAATAAACCTAAATAAGGAGTGGTGTCGCTCAAGGTATGGCATATGCAAAATGGTGTATACGGCAAGTTCATATGAGTGTGAGTTGTTGGCTTGCCGGCATGTGTCAATTATGTTTAATTAAAAAGATTAATGAAGTTATTTGAATGTTTTATTAAATTAGTATATGAAAATGATAAGGTAGTTGGTAGCATTTGGAAAAAAAGTCGGCATTATAGAATATGTGTCAAAAAACCTTTATAGGGAGTGGTGTCGCGAAAGGCATGACATATGAAATATTGTATATAAGGCATATGACTGTGGGGTGTTGACTTGGCGGCATAAGTCAATTATGTATAATTGAAAAGAGTAATGAAGTTTATTGAATCTATTAATAAATTAGTACATGAAAACGATAAAGTGGTTGGTAGCATTTGGAAAAAATGTCGGCATTATAGAATATATGTCAAAAAACCTTTATTGGTAGTGGTGTCGCGCAAGGCATGTCATACGAAAAATGTTGTGAATGATAATGATAATATGACTGTGGGTATTTGCCTTATCGACATAAGTCTATTATGTTTAACTAAAAAGAATACTGTAGCAATTTGAATGTGTTACTAAATTAAAACATTAATCAAATAAGGTGGTTGGTAGCATTTGGAAAAAATGTCGGCATTAGAGAATATGTGTCAATAAACCTAAATAAGGAGTGGTGTCGCTCAAGGTATGGCATATGCAAAATGGTGTATACGGCAAGTTCATATGAGTGTGAGTTGTTGGCTTGCCGGCATGTGTCAATTATGTTTAATTAAAAAGATTAATGAAGTTATTTGAATGTTTTATTAAATTAGTATATGAAAATGATAAGGTAGTTGGTAGCATTTGGAAAAAAAGTCGGCATTATAGAATATGTGTCAAAAAACCTTTATAGGGAGTGGTGTCGCGAAAGGCATGACATATGAAATATTGTATATAAGGCATATGACTGTGGGGTGTTGACTTGGCGGCATAAGTCAATTATTTTTAATTGAAAAGAATAATGAAGTTTATTGAATGTATTAATAAAATAGTACATGAAATCAATAAGGTGGTTGGTAGCATTTGGAAAAAATGTCGGCATTATAGAATATGTGTCAATAAACCTAAATAAGGAGTGGTGTCGCTCAAGGTATGGCATATGCAAAATGGTGTATACGGCAAGTTCATATGAGTGTGAGTTGTTGGCTTGGCGGCATGGGTCAATTATGTTTAATTAAAAGGATTAATGAAGTTATTTGAATATTTTATTAAATTAGTATATGAAAATGATAAGGTAGTTGGTAGCATTTGGAAAAAAAGTCGGCATTATAGAATATGTGTCAAAAAACCTTTACAGGGAGTGGTGTCGCGAAAGGCATGACATATGAAATATTGGATATAAGGCATATGACTGTCTTGTGTTGACTTGGCGGCATAAGTCAATTATTTTTAATTAAAAATAATAATGAAGTTTATTGAATCTATTAAAAAATTAGTACATGAAAACGATAAAGTGATTGGTAGCATTTGGAAAAAATGTCGGCATTAGAGAATATGTGTCAATAAACCTAAATAAGGAGTGGTGTCGCTCAAGGTATGGCATATGCAAAATGGTGTATACGGCAAGTTCATATGAGTGTGAGTTGTTGGCTTGCCGGCATGTGTCAATTATGTTTAATTAAAAAGGTTAATGAAGTTATTTGAATGTTTTATTATATTAGTATATGAAAATGATAAGGTAGTTGGTAGCATTTGGAAAAAATGTCGGCATTATAGAATATATGTCAAAAAACCTTTATTGGTAGTGGTGTCGCGCAAGGCATGTCATACGAAAAATGTTATGAATGATAATGATAATATGACTACGGGTATTTTCCTTATCGACATAAGTCTATTATGTTTAACTAAAAAGAATACTGAAGCAATTTGAATGTGTTACTAAATTAAAACATTAAACAAATAAGGTGGTTGGTAGCATTTGGAAAAAATGTCGGCATTAGAGAATATGTGTCAATAAACCTAAATAAGGAGTGGTGTCGCTCAAGGTATGGCATATGCAATATGGTGTATACGGCAAGTTCATATGAGTGTAAGTTGTTGGCTTGCCGGCATGTGTCAATTATGTTTAATTAAAAAGATTAATGAAGTTATTTGAATGTTTTATTAAATTAGTATATGACAATGATAAGGTAGTTGGTAGCATTTGGAAAAAAAGTCGGCATTATAGAATATGTGTCAAAAAACCTTTATAGGGAGTGGTGTCGCGAAAGGCATGACATATGAAATATTGTATATAAGGCATATGACTGTGGGGTGTTGACTTGGCGGCATAAGTCAATTATTTTTAATTGAAAAGAATAATGAAGTTTATTGAATGTATTAATAAAATAGTACATGAAATCAATAAGGTGGTTGGTAGCATTTGGAAAAAATGTCGGCATTATAGAATATATGTCAAAAAACCTTTAAAAGTAGTGGTGTCGCGCACGGCATGTCATATGAAAAATTTTATGAATGATAATGATAATATGACTGTGGGTATTTGCCTTATCGACATAAGTCTATTATGCTTAACTAAAAAGAATACTGAAGCAATTTGAATGTGTTACTAAATTAAAACATGAAACAAATAAGGTGGTTGGTATCATTGGGAAAAATGTCGGCATTAGAGAATATGTGTCAATAAACCTTTATAGGGAGTGGTGCCGCGCAAGGCATGTCATATGAAAAAGTTTATATACGGCATATGACTATGGGAATTTGCCTTATCGACATAAGTCAAATCTGTTTAACTTAAAAGAATACTGATGCTATTTGAATGTATTACTTAATTAAAACATGAAACAAATAAGGGGGTTGGTAGCATTGGGAAAAAATGTCGGCATTAGAGAATATGTGTCAATAAACCTAAATAAGGAGTGGTGTCGCTCAAGGTATGGCATATGCAAAATGGTGTATACGGCAAGTTCATATGAGTGTGAGTTGTTGGCTTGGCGGCATGTGTCAATTATGTTTAATTAAAAAGGTTAATGAAGTTATTTGAATGTTTTATTAAATTAGTATATGAAAACGATAAGGTGGTTGGTAGCATTTGGAAAAAAAGTCGGCATTATAGAATATGTGTCAAAAAAACCTTTATAGGGAGTGGTGTCGCGAAAGGCATGACATATGAAATATTGTATATAAGGCATATGACTGTCTTGTGTTGACTTGGCGGCATAAGTCAATTATTTTAAATTAAAAAGAATAATGAAGTTTATTGAATCTATTAATAAATTAGTACATGAAAACGATAAAGTGATTGGTAGCATTTGGAAAAAATGTCGGCATTATAGAATATATGTCAATAAAACTAAATAAGGAGTGGTGTCGCTCAAGGTATGGCATATGCAAAATGGTGTATACGGCAAGTTCATATGAGTGTGAGTTTTTGGCTTGCCGGCATGTGTCAATTATGTTTAATTAAAAAGGTTAATGAAGTTATTTGAATGTTTTATTAAATTAGTATATGAAAATGATAAGGTAGTTGGTAGCATTTGGAAAAAATGTCGGCATTATAGAATATATGTCAAAAAACCTTTATTGGTAGTGGTGTCGCGCAAGGCATGTCATATGAAATATTGTATATAAGGCATATGACTGTGGGGTGTTGACTTGGCGGCATAAGTCAATTATGTATAATTGAAAAGAGTAATGAAGTTTATTGAATCTATTAATAAATTAGTACATGAAAACGATAAAGTGGTTGGTAGCATTTGGAAAAAATGTCGGCATTATAGAATATATGTCAAAAAACCTTTATTGGTAGTGGTGTCGCGCAAGGCATGTCATACGAAAAATGTTGTGAATGATAATGATAATATGACTGTGGGTATTTGCCTTATCGACATAAGTCTATTATGTTTAACTAAAAAGAATACTGTAGCAATTTGAATGTGTTACTAAATTAAAACATTAATCAAATAAGGTGGTTGGTAGCATTTGGAAAAAATGTCGGCATTAGAGAATATGTGTCAATAAACCTAAATAAGGAGTGGTGTCGCTCAAGGTATGGCATATGCAAAATGGTGTATACGGCAAGTTCATATGAGTGTGAGTTGTTGGCTTGCCGGCATGTGTCAATTATGTTTAATTAAAAAGATTAATGAAGTTATTTGAATGTTTTATTAAATTAGTATATGAAAATGATAAGGTAGTTGGTAGCATTTGGAAAAAAAGTCGGCATTATAGAATATGTGTCAAAAAACCTTTATAGGGAGTGGTGTCGCGAAAGGCATGACATATGAAATATTGTATATAAGGCATATGACTGTGGGGTGTTGACTTGGCGGCATAAGTCAATTATTTTTAATTGAAAAGAATAATGAAGTTTATTGAATGTATTAATAAAATAGTACATGAAATCAATAAGGTGGTTGGTAGCATTTGGAAAAAATGTCGGCATTATAGAATATATGTCAAAAAACCTTTAAAAGTAGTGGTGTCGCGCACGGCATGTCATATGAAAAATTTTATGAATGATAATGATAATATGACTGTGGGTATTTGCCTTATCGACATAAGTCTATTATGTTTGACTAAAAAGAATACTGAAGCAATTTGAATGTTTTAGTAAATTTAAACATTAAACAAATAATGTGGTTGGTAGCATTTGGAAAAAATGTCGGCATTAGAGAATATGTGTCAATAAACCTAAATAAGGAGTGGTGTCGCTCAAGGTATGGCATATGCAAAATGGTGTATACGGCAAGTTCATATGAGTGTGAGTTGTTGGCTTGGCGGCATGGGTCAATTATGTTTAATTAAAAGGATTAATGAAGTTATTTGAATATTTTATTAAATTAGTATATGAAAATGATAAGGTAGTTGGTAGCATTTGGAAAAAAAGTCGGCATTATAGAATATGTGTCAAAAAACCTTTACAGGGAGTGGTGTCGCGAAAGGCATGACATATGAAATATTGTATATAAGGCATATGACTGTCTTGTGTTGACTTGGCGGCATAAGTCAATTATTTTTAATTAAAAATAATAATGAAGTTTATTGAATCTATTAAAAAATTAGTACATGAAAACGATAAAGTGATTGGTAGCATTTGGAAAAAATGTCGGCATTAGAGAATATGTGTCAATAAACCTAAATAAGGAGTGGTGTCGCTCAAGGTATGGCATATGCAAAATGGTGTATACGGCAAGTTCATATGAGTGTGAGTTGTTGGCTTGCCGGCATGTGTCAATTATGTTTAATTAAAAAGGTTAATGAAGTTATTTGAATGTTTTATTATATTAGTATATGAAAATGATAAGGTAGTTGGTAGCATTTGGAAAAAATGTCGGCATTATAGAATATATGTCAAAAAACCTTTATTGGTAGTGGTGTCGCGCAAGGCATGTCATACGAAAAATGTTATGAATGATAATGATAATATGACTACGGGTATTTTCCTTATCGACATAAGTCTATTATGTTTAACTAAAAAGAATACTGAAGCAATTTGAATGTGTTACTAAATTAAAACATTAAACAAATAAGGTGGTTGGTAGCATTTGGAAAAAATGTCGGCATTAGAGAATATGTGTCAATAAACCTAAATAAGGAGTGGTGTCGCTCAAGGTATGGCATATGCAATATGGTGTATACGGCAAGTTCATATGAGTGTAAGTTGTTGGCTTGCCGGCATGTGTCAATTATGTTTAATTAAAAAGATTAATGAAGTTATTTGAATGTTTTATTAAATTAGTATATGACAATGATAAGGTAGTTGGTAGCATTTGGAAAAAAAGTCGGCATTATAGAATATGTGTCAAAAAACCTTTATAGGGAGTGGTGTCGCGAAAGGCATGACATATGAAATATTGTATATAAGGCATATGACTGTGGGGTGTTGACTTGGCGGCATAAGTCAATTATTTTTAATTAAAAATAATAATGAAGTTTATTGAATCTATTAAAAAATTAGTACATGAAAACGATAAAGTGATTGGTAGCATTTGGAAAAAATGTCGGCATTAGAGAATATGTGTCAATAAACCTAAATAAGGAGTGGTGTCGCTCAAGGTATGGCATATGCAAAATGGTGTATACGGCAAGTTCATATGAGTGTGAGTTGTTGGCTTGCCGGCATGTGTCAATTATGTTTAATTAAAAGGTTAATGAAGTTATTTGAATGTTTTATTATATTAGTATATGAAAATGATAAGGTAGTTGGTAGCATTTGGAAAAAATGTCGGCATTATAGAATATATGTCAAAAAACCTTTATTGGTAGTGGTGTCGCGCAAGGCATGTCATACGAAAAATGTTATGAATGATAATGATAATATGACTACGGGTATTTTCCTTATCGACATAAGTCTATTATGTTTAACTAAAAAGAATACTGAAGCAATTTGAATGTGTTACTAAATTAAAACATTAAACAAATAAGGTGGTTGGTAGCATTTGGAAAAAATGTCGGCATTAGAGAATATGTGTCAATAAACCTAAATAAGGAGTGGTGTCGCTCAAGGTATGGCATATGCAATATGGTGTATACGGCAAGTTCATATGAGTGTAAGTTGTTGGCTTGCCGGCATGTGTCAATTATGTTTAATTAAAAAGATTAATGAAGTTATTTGAATGTTTTATTAAATTAGTATATGACAATGATAAGGTAGTTGGTAGCATTTGGAAAAAAAGTCGGCATTATAGAATATGTGTCAAAAAACCTTTATAGGGAGTGGTGTCGCGAAAGGCATGACATATGAAATATTGTATATAAGGCATATGACTGTGGGGTGTTGACTTGGCGGCATAAGTCAATTATTTTTAATTGAAAAGAATAATGAAGTTTATTGAATGTATTAATAAAATAGTACATGAAATCAATAAGGTGGTTGGTAGCATTTGGAAAAAATGTCGGCATTATAGAATATATGTCAAAAAACCTTTAAAAGTAGTGGTGTCGCGCACGGCATGTCATATGAAAAATTTTATGAATGATAATGATAATATGACTGTGGGTATTTGCCTTGTTGGCTTGCCGGCATGTGTCAATTATGTTTAATTAAAAGGATTAATGAAGTTATTTGAATGTTTTATTAAATTAGTATATGAAAATGATAAGGTAGTTGGTAGCATTTGGAAAAAAAGTCGGCATTATAGAATATGTGTCAAAAAACCTTTACAGGGAGTGGTGTCGCGAAAGGCTTGACATATTAAATATTGTATATAAGGCATATGACTGTCTTGTGTTGACTTGGCGGCATAAGTCAATTATTTTTAATTAAAAAGAATAATGAAGTTTATTGAATCTATTAATAAATTAGTACATGAAAACGATAAAGTGATTGGTAGCATTTGGACAAAATGTCGGCATTATAGAATATATGTCAATAAACCTAAATAAGGAGTGGTGTCGCTCAAGGTATGGCATATGCAAAATGGTGTATACGGCAAGTTCATATGAGTGTGAGTTGTTGGCTTGCCGGCATGTGTGAATTATGTTTAATTAAAAAGATTAATGAAGTTATTTGAATGTTTTATTAAATTAGTATATGAAAATGATAAGGTAGTTGGTAGCATTTGGAAAAAAGGTCGGCATTATAGAATATATGTCTTAAAACCTTTATTGGTAGTGGTGTCGCGCAAGGCATGTCATACGAAAAATGTTATGAATGATAATGATAATATGACTGTGGGTATTTTCCTTATCGACATAAGTCTATTATGTTTAACTAAAAAGAATACTGAAGCAATTTGAATGTGTTACTAAATTAAAACATTAAACAAATAAGGTGGTTGGTAGCATTTGGAAAAAATTTCGGCATTAGAGAATATGTGTCAATAAACCTAAATAAGGAGTGGTGTCGCTCAAGGTATGGCATATGCAAAATGGTGTATACGGCAAGTTCATATGAGTGTAAGTTGTTGGCTTGCCGGCATGTGTCAATTATGTTTAATTAAAAAGATTAATGAAGTTATTTGAATGTTTTATTAAATTAGTATATGAAAATGATAAGGTAGTTGGTAGCATTTGGAAAAAAAGTCGGCATTATAGAATATGTGTCAAAAAACCTTTATAGGGAGTGGTGTCGCGAAAGGCATGACATATGAAATATTGTATATAAGGCATATGACTGTGGGGTGTTGACTTGGCGGCATAAGTCAATTATTTTTAATTGAAAAGAATAATGAAGTTTATTGAATGTATTAATAAAATAGTACATGAAATCAATAAGGTGGTTGGTAGCATTTGGAAAAAATTTCGGCATTATAGAATATATGTCAAAAAACCTTTAAAAGTAGTGGTGTCGCGCACGGCATGTCATATGAAAAATGTTATGAATGATAATGATAATATGACTGTGGGTATTTGCCTTATCGACATAAGTCTATTATGTTTAACTAAAAAGAATACTGAAGCAATTTGAATGTGTTACTAAATTAAAACATGAAACAAATAAGGTGGTTGGTATCATTGGGAAAAATGTCGGCATTAGAGAATATGTGTCAATAAACCTTTATAGGGAGTGGTGCCGCGCAAGGCATGTCATATGAAAAAGTTTATATACGGCATATGACTATGGGATTTGCCTTATCGACATAAGTCAAATCTGTTTAACTTAAAAAGAAATACTGATGCTATTTGAATGTATTACTTAATTAAAACATGAAACAAATAAGGGGTTGGTAGCATTGGGAAAAAATGTCGGCATTAGAGAATATGTGTCAATAAACCTAAATAAGGAGTGGTGTCGCTCAAGGTATGGCATATGCAAAATGGTGTATACGGCAAGTTCATATGAGTGTGAGTTGTTGGCTTGGCGGCATGTGTCAATTATGTTTAATTAAAAAGATTAATGAAGTTATTTGAATGTTTTATTAAATTAGTATATGAAAACGATAAGGTGGTTGGTAGCATTTGGAAAAAAAAGTCGGCATTATAGAATATGTGTCAAAAAACCTTTATAGGGAGTGGTGTCGCGAAAGGCATGACATATGAAATATTGTATATAAGGCATATGACTGTCTTGTGTTGACTTGGCGGCATAAGTCAATTATTTTAAATTAAAAAGAATAATGAAGTTTATTGAATCTATTAATAAATTAGTACATGAAAACGATAAAGTGATTGGTAGCATTTGGAAAAAATGTCGGCATTATAGAATATATGTCAATAAACCTAAATAAGGAGTGGTGTCGCTCAAGGTATGGCATATGCAAAATGGTGTATACGGCAAGTTCATATGAGTGTGAGTTTTTGGCTTGCCGGCATGTGTCAATTATGTTTAATTAAAAAGGTTAATGAAGTTATTTGAATGTTTTATTAAATTAGTATATGAAAATGATAAGGTAGTTGGTAGCATTTGGAAAAAATGTCGGCATTATAGAATATATGTCAAAAAACCTTTATTGGTAGTGGTGTCGCGCAAGGCATGTCATATGAAATATTGTATATAAGGCATATGACTGTCTTGTGTTGACTTGGCGGCATAAGTCAATTATTATACCCTTGCAGAGGGTATTATAATTTTGTCGTGAAATGTGTAACGCATAGAAGGAGACATCTCCGACCCCATAAAGTATATATATTCTTGATCAGCATCAACAGCCGAGTCGATATAGCCATGTCCGTCTGTCCGTCTGTCCGTCTGTCCGTCTGTCTGTTTCTATGCGAACTAGTCCCTCTGTTTTAAAGCTATCTTAATGAAACTTTGCAGAAGTCCCTATTTCTGTTGCACGCAGCACATATGTCAAAACCAGCTGGATCGGACAACTATATCATATAGCTGCCATAGGAACGATCGGTCGAAAATTAAGTTTTTGTATGAAAAAACCTTTTGTTTATCAAGATATCTTGACCAAACTCGACATTTATTAGTTTTACTATGCTCCTCATATATATGCAAAATTCTATTAAGATCGGACCACTATATCATATAGCCGCCATAGGAACGATCGGTCGAAAATAAAAGTTTTTGTATGAAAAAACATTTTGTTTTTTCAAGATATCTTAACCAAACTCGGCATTTATTAGTTTTACTATGCTCCTCATATATACCCAAAATTGTATTAAGATCGGACCACTATATCATATAGCTGCCATAGGAACGATCGGTCGAAAATTAAGTTTTTGTATGAAAAAACCTTTTGTTTATCAAGATATCTTGACCAAACTCGACATTTATTAGTTTTACTATGCTCCTCATATATATGCAAAGATCTATTAAGATCGGACCACTATATCATATAGCCGCCATAGGAACGATCGGTCGAAAATTAAGTTTTTGTATGAAAAAACATTTTGTTTGTCAAGATATCTTGACCAAACTCGGCATTTATTAGGTTTACTAAGCTCCTCATATATATGCAAAATCCTATTAAGATCGGACCACTATATCATATAGCTGCCATAGGAACGATCGATCGAAAATTAAGTTTTTGTATGAAAAAACCTTTTGTTTATCAAGATATCTTGACCAAACTCGACATATATTAGTTTTACTATGCTCCTCATATATATGCAAAATTCTATTAAGATCGGACCACTATATCATATAGCCGCCATAGGAACGATCGGTCGAAAATTAAGTTTTTGTATGAAAAAACCTTTTGTTTATCAAGATATCTTGACCAAACTCGACATATATTAGTTTTACTATGCTCCTCATATATATGCAAAATTCTATTAAGATCGGACCACTATATCATATAGCTGCCATAGGAACGATCGGTCGAAAATTAAGTTTTTGTATGAAAAAACCTTTTGTTTTTTTGACATGGACATGGACGGAAGCCAGACCAAAAGCTTAAATTCGCACTTAATAGAAAAGCTTCGGTCTGCAAGTGTATTAAATCTTCGGCGTGCCGAAGATAGCCCTTCTTTCTCGTTTTTAATTAAAAAGAATAATGAAGTTTTATTGAATCTATTAATAAATTAGTACATGAAAACGATAAAGTGGTTGGTAGCATTTGGAAAAAATGTCGGCATTATAGAATATATGTCAAAAAACCTTTAAAAGTAGTGGTGTCGCGCACGGCATGTCATATGAAAAACGAAAGAAGGGCTATCTTCGGCACGCCGAAGATTTAATACCCTGCAGACCGAAGCTTTTCTATTAAGTGCGAATTTAAGCTTTTGGTCTGGCTTCCGTCCATGTCCATGTCAAAAAAAAACAAAAGGTTTTTTCATACAAAAACTTAATTTTCGACCGATCGTTCCTATGGCAGCTATATGATATAGTGGTCCGATCTTAATAGAATTTTGCATATATATGAGGAGCATAGTAAAACTAATATATGTCGAGTTTGGTCAAGATATCTTGATAAACAAAAAGGTTTTTTCATACAAAAACTTAATTTTCGACCGATCGTTCCTATGGCAGCTATATGATATAGTGGTCCGATCTTAATAGAATTTTGCATATATATGAGGAGCATAGTAAAACTAATATATGTCGAGTTTGGTCAAGATATCTTGATAAACAAAAGTTTTTTCATACAAAAACTTAATTTTCGATCGATCGTTCCTATGGCAGCTATATGATATGTGGTCCGATCTTAATAGGATTTTGCATATATGGAGCTTAGTAAACCTAATAAATGCCGAGTTTGGTCAAGATATCTTGACAAACAAAATGTTTTTCATACAAAAACTTAATTTTCGACCGATCGTCCTATGGCGGCTATATGATATAGTGGTCCGATCTTAATAGAATTTTGCATATATGAGGAGCATAGTAAAACTAATAAATGTCGAGTTTGGTCAAGATATCTTGATAAACAAAAGGTTTTTTCATACAAAAACTTAATTTTCGACCGATCGTTCCTATGGCAGCTATATGATATAGTGGTCCGATCTTAATACAATTTGGGATATATGAGGAGCATAGTAAAACTAACAAATGCCGAGTTTGGTTAAGATATCTTGAAAAACAAAATGTTTTTCATACAAAAACTTTATTTGACCGATCGTTCCTATGGCGGCTATATGATATATGGTCCGATCTTAATAGAATTTTGCATATATATGAGGAGCATAGTAAAACTAATAAATGTCGAGTTTGGTCAAGATATCTTGATAAACAAAAGGTTTTTTATACAAAACTTAATTTTCGACCGATCGTTCCTATGGCAGCTATATGATATAGTTGTCCGATCCAGCTGGTTTGACATATGTGCTGCGTGCAACAGAAATAGGGACTTCTGCAAAGTTTCATTAAGATAGCTTTAAAACTGAGGGACTAGTTCGCATAGAAACAGACAGACGGACAGACGGACAGACGGACAGACGGACATGGCTATATCGACTCGGCTGTTGATGCTGATCAAGAATATATATACTTTATGGGGTCGGATGTCTCCTTCTATGCGTTACACATTTCACGACAAATTATATACCCTCTGCAAGGGTATAATGATATGAATGATAATGATAATATGACTGTGGGTATTTTCCTTATCGACATAAGTCTATTATGTTTAACTAAAAAGAATACTGAAGCAATTTGAATGTGTTACTAAATTAAAACATTAAACAAATAAGGTGGTTGGTAGCATTTGGAAAAAATTTCGGCATTAGAGAATATGTGTCAATAAACCTAAATAAGGAGTGGTGTCACGCAAGGCATGTCATATGAAAAAGTTTATATACGGCATATGACTATGGGAATTTGCCTTATCGACATAAGTCAATTATGTTTAACTTAATAGAATACTGATGCTATTTGAATGTATTACTTAATTAAAACATGAAACAAATAAGGTGGTTGGTAGCATTGGGAAAAAATGTCGGCATTAGAGAATATGTGTCAATAAACCTAAATAAGGAGTGGTGTCGCTCAAGGTATGGCATATGCAAAATGGTGTATACGGCAAGTTCATATGAGTGTGAGTTGTTGGCTTGGCGGCATGTGTCAATTATGTTTAATTAAAAAGATTAATGAAGTTATTTGAATGTATTATTAAATTAGTATATGAAAATGATAAGGTAGTTGGTAGCATTTGGAAAAAAAGTAAGGTGGTTGGTAGCATTGGGAAAAAATTTCGGCATTAGAGAATATGTGTCAATAAACCTAAATAAGGAGTGGTGTCGCTCAAAGTATGGCATATGCAAAATGGTGTATACGGCAAGTTCATATGAGTGTGAGTTGTTGGCTTGCCGGCATGTGTCAATTATGTTTAATTAAAAAGATTAATGAAGTTATTTGAATGTTTTATTAAATTAGTATATGAAAACGATAAGGTGGTTGGTAGCCTTTGGAAAATGGCTGCATTATAGCATATGTGTTATAAAACCTATATATGGAGTGGTGTCACGAAAGGCATGGCATATGAAATATTGTATATAAGGCATATGACTGTAGAGCATAAGTCAATTATGTATAATTGAAAAGAGTAATGAAGATTATTGAATCTATTAATAAATTAGTACATGAAAACGATAAAGTGGTTGGTAGCATTTGGAAAAAATTTCGGCATTATAGAATATGTGTCAAAAAACCTTTAAAAGTAGTGGTGTCGCGCACGGCATGTCATATGAAAAATGTTATGAATGATAATGATAATATGACTGTGGGTATTTTCCTTATCGACATAAGTCTATTATGTTTAACTAAAAAAGAATACTGAAGCAATTTGAATGTGTTACTAAATTAAAACATTAAACAAATAAGGTGGTTGGTAGCATTTGGAAAAAATGTCGGCATTAGAGAATATGTGTCAATAAACCTAAATAAGGAGTGGTGTCGCTCAAGGTATGGCATATGCAAAATGGTGTATACGGCAAGTTCATATGAGTGTGAGTTGTTGGCTTGCCGGCATGTGTCAATTATGTTTAATTAAAAAGATTAATGAAGTTATTTGAATGTTTTATTAAATTAGTATATGAAAATGATAAGGTAGTTGGTAGCATTTGGAAAAAAAGTCGGCAATTTAGAATATGTGTCAAAAAACCTTTATAGGGAGTGGTGTCGCGAAAGGCATGATATATGAAATATTGTGTATAAGGCATATGACTGTGGGGTGTTGACTTGGCGGCATAAGTCAATTATTTTTAATTGAAAAGAATAATGAAGTTTATTGAATGTATTAATAAAATAGTACATGAAATCAATAAGGTGGTTGGTAGCATTTGGAAAAAATGGCGGCATTATAGAACATATGTCAAAAAACCTTTAAAAGTAGTGGTGTCGCGCACGGCATGTCATATGAAAAATGTTATGAATGATAATGATAATATGACTGTGGGTATTTGCCTTATCGACATAAGTCTATTAAGTTTAACTAAAAAGAATACTGAAGCAATTTGAATGTGTTACTAAATTAAAACATGAAACAAATAAGGTGGTTGGTAGCATTGGGAAAAATGTCGGCATTAGAGAATATGTGTCAATAAACCTTTATAGGGAGTGGTGTCACGCAAGGCATGTCATATGAAAAAGTTTATATACGGCATATGACTATGGGAATTTGCCTTATAGACATAAGTCAATTATGTTTAACTTAAAAGAATACTGATCCTATTTGACTGTATTACTTAATTAAAACATGAAACAAATAAGGTGGTTGGTAGCATTGGGAAAAAATTTGTCAATAAACCTAAATAAGGAGTGGTGTCGCTCAAGGTACGGCATATGCAAAATGGTGTATACGGCAAGTTCATATGAGTGTGAGTTGTTGGCTTGGCGGCATGTGTCAATTATGTTTAATTAAAAAGATTAATGAAGTTATTTGAATGTTTTATTAAATTAGTATATGAAAACGATAAGGTGGTTGGTAGCATTTGGAAAATGGCTGCATTATAGCATATGTGTAATAAAACATATATATGGAGTGGTGTCACGAAGGCATGGCATATGAAATATTGTATATAAGGCATATGACTGTAGGGCATAAGTCAATTATGTTTAATTAAAAAAGATTTATGAAGTTATTTGAATGTTTTATTAAATTAATATATGAAAATGATAAGGTAGTTGGTAGCACTTGGAAAAAAAGTCGGCATTATAGAATATGTGTCAAAAAACCTTTATAGGGAGTGGTGTCGCGAAAGGCATGACATTTGAAATATTGTATATATGTATATAAGGCATATGACTGTCTGGTGTTGACTTGGCGGCATAAGTCAATTATTTTTAATTAAAAAATAATAATGAAGTTTATTGAATCTATTAATAAATTAGTACATGAAAACGATAAAGTGGTTGGTAGCATTTGGAAAAAATGTCGGCATTATAGAATATATGTCAATAAACCTAAATAAGGAGTGGTGTCGCTCAAGGTATGGCATATGCAAAATGGTGTATACGGCAAGTTCATATGAGTGAGAGTTGTTGGCTTGGCGGCATGTGTCAATTATGTTTAATTAAAAAGATTAATGAAGTTATTTGAATGTTTTATTAAATAAGTATATGAAAACGATAAGGTGGTTGGTAGCATTTGGAAAATGGCTGCATTATAGCATATGTGTTATAAAACCTATATATGGAGTGGTGTCGCGAAGGCATGGCATATGAAATATTGTATATAAGGCATATGACTGTAGGGCATAAGTCAATTATGTATAATTGAAAAGAGTAATGAAGTATATTGAATCTATTAATAAATTAGTACATGAAAACGATAAAGTGGTTGGTAGCATTTGGAAAAAATGTCGGCATTATAGAATATATGTCAAAAAACCTTTAAAAGTAGTGGTGTCGCGCACGGCATATCGTATGAAAAATTGTATGAATGATAATGATAATATGACTGTGGGTATTTTCCTTATCGACATAAGTCTATTATGTTTAACTAAAAAGAATACTGAAGCAATTTGAATGTGTTACTAAATTAAAACATTAAACAAATAAGGTGGTTGGTAGCATTTGGAAAAAATGTCGGCATTAGAGAATATGTGTCAATAAACCTAAATAAGGAGTGGTGTCGCTCAAGGTATGGCATATGCAAAATGGTGTATACGGCAAGTTCATATGAGTGTGAGTTGTTGGCTTGCCGGCATGTGTCAATTATGTTTAATTAAAAAGATTAATGAAGTTATTTGAATGTTTTATTAAATTAGTATATGAAAATGATAAGGTAGTTGGTAGCATTTGGAAAAAAAGTCGGCATTATAGAATATGTGTCAAAAAAACCTTTATAGGGAGTGGTGTCGCGAAAGGCATGACATATGAAATATTGTATATAAGGCATATGACTGTCTTGTGTTGACTTGGCGGCATAAGTCAATTATTTTTAATTAAAAAGAATAATGAAGTTTATTGAATCTATTAATAAATTAGTACATGAAAACGATAAAGTGGTTGGTAGCATTTGGAAAAAATGTCGGCATTATAGAATATATGTCAAAAAACCTTTATTGGTAGTGGTGTCGCGCAAGGCATGTCATACGAAATATGTTGTGAATGATAATGATAATATGACTGTGGGTATTTTCCTTATCGACATAAGTCTATTAGCAATTTGAATATGTTAGTAAATTAAAACATTAAACAAATAAGGTGGTTGGTAGCATTTGGAAAAAATGTCGGCATTAGAGAATATGTTTCAATAAACCTAAATAAGGAGTGGTGTCGCTCAAGGTATGGCATATGCAAAATGGTGTATACGGCAAGTTCATATGAGTGTAAGTTGTTGGCTTGCCGGCATGTGTCAATTATGTTTAATTAAAAAGATTAATGAAGGTTTTTGAATGTTTTTTTAAATTAGTATATGAAAATGAAAAGGTAGTTGGTAGCATTTCGAAAAAAAGTCGGCAATTTAGAATATGTGTCAAAAAACCTTTATAGGGAGTGGTGTCGCGAAAGGCATGATATATGAAATATTGTGTATAAGGCATATGACTGTGGGGTGTTGACTTGGCGGCATAAGTCAATTATTTTTAATTGAAAAGAATAATGAAGTTTATTGAATGTATTAATAAAATAGTACATGAAATCAATAAGGTGGTTGGTAGCATTTGGAAAAAATGGCGGCATTATAGAATATATGTCAAAAAACCTTTAAAAGTAGTGGTGTCGCGCACGGCATGTCATATGAAAAATGTTATGAATGATAATGATAATATGACTGTGGGTATTTGCCTTATCGACATAAGTCTATTAAGTTTAACTAAAAAGAATACTGAAGCAATTTGAATGTGTTACTAAATTAAAACATGAAACAAATAAGGTGGTTGGTAGCATTGGGAAAAATGTCGGCATTAGAGAATATGTGTCAATAAACCTTTATAGGGAGTGGTGTCACGCAAGGCATGTCATATGAAAAAGTTTATATACGGCATATGACTATGGGAATTTGCCTTATAGACATAAGTCAATTATGTTTAACTTAAAAGAATACTGATCCTATTTGAATGTATTACTTAATTAAAACATGAAACAAATAAGGTGGTTGGTAGCATTGGGAAAAATTTGTCAATAAACCTAAATAAGGAGTGGTGTCGCTCAAGGTACGGCATATGCAAAATGGTGTATACGGCAAGTTCATATGAGTGTGAGTTGTTGGCTTGGCGGCATGTGTCAATTATGTTTAATTAAAAAGATTAATGAAGTTATTTGAATGTTTTATTAAATTAGTATATGAAAACGATAAGGTGGTTGGTAGCATTTGGAAAATGGCTGCATTATAGCATATGTGTAATAAAACATATATATGGAGTGGTGTCGCGAAGGCATGGCATATGAAATATTGTATATAAGGCATATGACTGTAGGGCATAAGTCAATTATGTTTAATTAAAAAGATTTATGAAGTTATTTGAATGTTTTATTAAATTAATATATGAAAATGATAAGGTAGTTGGTAGCACTTGGAAAAAAAAGTCGGCATTATAGAATATGTGTCAAAAAACCTTTATAGGGAGTGGTGTCGCGAAAGGCATGACATTTGAAATATTGTATATATGTATATAAGGCATATGACTGTCTGGTGTTGACTTGGCGGCATAAGTCAATTATTTTTAATTAAAAATAATAATGAAGTTTATTGAATCTATTAATAAATTAGTACATGAAAACGATAAAGTGGTTGGTAGCATTTGGAAAAAATGTCGGCGTTATAGAATATATGTCAATAAACCTAAATAAGGAGTGGTGTCGCTCAAGGTATGGCATATGCAAAATGGTGTATACGGCAAGTTCATATGAGTGAGAGTTGTTGGCTTGGCGGCATGTGTCAATTATGTTTAATTAAAAAGATTAATGAAGTTATTTGAATGTTTTATTAAATAAGTATATGAAAACGATAAGGTGGTTGGTAGCATTTGGAAAATGGCTGCATTATAGCATATGTGTTATAAAACCTATATATGGAGTGGTGTCGCGAAGGCATGGCATATGAAATATTGTATATAAGGCATATGACTGTAGGGCATAAGTCAATTATGTATAATTGAAAAGAGTAATGAAGTATATTGAATCTATTAATAAATTAGTACATGAAAACGATAAAGTGGTTGGTAGCATTTGGAAAAAATGTCGGCATTATAGAATATATGTCAAAAAACCTTTAAAAGTAGTGGTGTCGCGCACGGCATATCGTATGAAAAATTGTATGAATGATAATGATAATATGACTGTGGGTATTTTCCTTATCGACATAAGTCTATTATGTTTAACTAAAAAGAATACTGAAGCAATTTGAATGTGTTACTAAATTAAAACATTAAACAAATAAGGTGGTTGGTAGCATTTGGAAAAAATGTCGGCATTAGAGAATATGTGTCAATAAACCTAAATAAGGAGTGGTGTCGCTCAAGGTATGGCATATGCAAAATGGTGTATACGGCAAGTTCATATGAGTGTGAGTTGTTGGCTTGCCGGCATGTGTCAATTATGTTTAATTAAAAAGATTAATGAAGTTATTTGAATGTTTTATTAAATTAGTATATGAAAATGATAAGGTAGTTGGTAGCATTTGGAAAAAAAGTCGGCATTATAGAATATGTGTCAAAAAACCTTTATAGGGAGTGGTGTCGCGAAAGGCATGACATATGAAATATTGTATATAAGGCATATGACTGTCTTGTGTTGACTTGGCGGCATAAGTCAATTATTTTTAATTAAAAAGAATAATGAAGTTTATTGAATCTATTAATAAATTAGTACATGAAAACGATAAAGTGGTTGGTAGCATTTGGAAAAAATGTCGGCATTATAGAATATATGTCAAAAAACCTTTATTGGTAGTGGTGTCGCGCAAGGCATGTCATACGAAATATGTTGTGAATGATAATGATAATATGACTGTGGGTATTTTCCTTATCGACATAAGTCTATTATGTTTAACTAAAAAGAATACTGAAGCAATTTGAATATGTTAATAAATTAAAACATTAAACAAATAAGGTGGTTGGTAGCATTTGGAAAAAATGTCGGCATTAGAGAATATGTTTCAATAAACCTAAATAAGGAGTGGTGTCGCTCAAGGTATGGCATATGCAAAATGGTGTATACGGCAAGTTCATATGAGTGTAAGTTGTTGGCTTGCCGGCATGTGTCAATTATGTTTAATTAAAAAGATTAATGAAGGTTTTTGAATGTTTTATTAAATTAGTATATGAAAATGAAAAGGTAGTTGGTAGCATTTGGAAAAAAAGTCGGCATTATAGAATATGTGTCAAAAAACCTTTATAGGGAGTGGTGTCGCGAAAGGCATGACATATGAAATATTGTATATAAGGCATATGACTGTCTTGTGTTGACTTGGCGGCATAAGTCAATTATTTTTAATTAAAAAGAATAATGAAGTTTATTGAATCTATTAATAAATTAGTACATGAAAACGATAAAGTGATTGGTAGCATTTGGAAAAAATGTCGGCATTATAGAATATATGTCAATAAAACTAAATAAGGAGTGGTGTCGCTCAAGGTATGGCATATGCAAAATGGTGTATACGGCAAGTTCATATGAGTGTGAGTTTTTGGCTTGCCGGCATGTGTCAATTATGTTTAATTAAAAAGGTTAATGAAGTTATTTGAATGTTTTATTAAATTAGTATATGAAAATGATAAGGTAGTTGGTAGCATTTGGAAAAAATGTCGGCATTATAGAATATATGTCAAAAAACCTTTATTGGTAGTGGTGTCGCGCAAGGCATGTCATATGAAATATTGTATATAAGGCATATGACTGTCTTGTGTTGACTTGGCGGCATAAGTCAATTATTATACCCTTGCAGAGGGTATTATAATTTTGTCGTGAAATGTGTAACGCATAGAAGGAGACATCTCCGACCCCATAAAGTATATATATTCTTGATCAGCATCAACAGCCGAGTCGATATAGCCATGTCCGTCTGTCCGTCTGTCCGTCTGTCTGTTTCTATGCGAACTAGTCCCTCAGTTTTAAAGCTATCTTAATGAAACTTTGCAGAAGTCCCTATTTCTGTTGCACGCAGCACATATGTCAAAACCAGCTGGATCGGACAACTATATCATATAGCTGCCATAGGAACGATCGGTCGAAAATTAAGTTTTTGTATGAAAAAACCTTTTGTTTATCAAGATATCTTGACCAAACTCGACATTTATTAGTTTTACTATGCTCCTCATATATATGCAAAATTCTATTAAGATCGGACCACTATATCATATAGCCGCCATAGGAACGATCGGTCGAAAATTAAGTTTTTGTATGAAAAAACATTTTGTTTTTCAAGATATCTTAACCAAACTCGGCATTTATTAGTTTTACTATGCTCCTCATATATACCCAAAATTGTATTAAGATCGGACCACTATATCATATAGCTGCCATAGGAACGATCGGTCGAAAATTAAGTTTTTGTATGAAAAAACCTTTTGTTTATCAAGATATCTTGACCAAACTCGACATTTATTAGTTTTACTATGCTCCTCATATATATGCAAAATTCTATTAAGATCGGACCACTATATCATATAGCCGCCATAGGAACGATCGGTCGAAAATTAAGTTTTTGTATGAAAAAACCTTTTGTTTATCAAGATATCTTGACCAAACTCGACATATATTAGTTTTACTATGCTCCTCATATATATGCAAAATTCTATTAAGATCGGACCACTATATCATATAGCTGCCATAGGAACGATCGGTCGAAAATTAAGTTTTTGTATGAAAAAACCTTTTGTTTCTTTTGTTTTTTTGACATGGACATGGACGGAAGCCAGACCAAAAAGCTTAAATTCGCACTTAATAGAAAAGCTTCGGTCTGCAAGTGTATTAAATCTTCGGCGTGCCGAAGATAGCCCTTCTTTCTCGTTTTTAATTAAAAAGAATAATGAAGTTTTATTGAATCTATTAATAAATTAGTACATGAAAACGATAAAGTGGTTGGTAGCATTTGGAAAAAATGTCGGCAATTTAGAATATATGTCAAAAAACCTTTAAAAGTAGTGGTGTCGCGCAAGGCATGTCATATGAAAAATGTTATGAATGATAATGATAATATGACTGTGGGTATTTGCCTTATCGACATAAGTCTATTATGTTAAACTAAAAAGAATACTGAAGCAATTTGAATGTTTTAGTAAATTTAAACATTAAACAAATAATGTGGTTGGTAGCATTTGGAAGAAATGTCGGCATTAGAGAATATGTGTCAATAAACCTAAATAAGGAGTGGTGTCGCTCAAGGTATGGCATATGCAAAATGGTGTATACGGCAAGTTCATATGAGTGTGAGTTGTTGGCTTGCCGGCATGTGTCAAATATCTTTAATTAAAAAGATTAATGAAGTTATTTGAATGTTTTATTAAATTAGTATATGAAAATGATAAGGTAGTTGGTAGCATTTGGAAAAAAAGTCGGCATTATAGAATATGTGTCAAAAAACCTTTATAGGGAGTGGTGTCGCGAAAGTCATGACATATGAAATATTGTATATAAGGCATATGACTGTCTTGTGTTGACTTGGCGGCATAAGTCAATTATTTTTAATTGAAAAGAATAATGAAGTTTATTGAATGTATTAATAAAATAGTACATGAAATCAATAAGGTGGTTGGTAGCATTTGGAAAAAATGTCGGCATTATAGAATATATGTCAAAAAACCTTTAAAAGTAGTGGTGTCGCGCACGGCATGTCATATGAAAAATTTTATGAATGATAATGATAATATGACTGTGGGTATTTGCCTTATCGACATAAGTCTATTATGTTTGACTAAAAAGAATACTGAAGCAATTTGAATGTTTTAGTAAATTTAAACATTAAACAAATAATGTGGTTGGTAGCATTTGGAAAAAATGTCGGCATTAGAGAATATGTGTCAATAAACCTAAATAAGGAGTGGTGTCGCTCAAGGTATGGCATATGCAAAATGGTGTATACGGCAAGTTCATATGAGTGTGAGTTGTTGGCTTGCCGGCATGTGTCAAATATCTTTAATTAAAAAGATTAATGAAGTTATTTGAATGTTTTATTAAATTAGTATATGAAAATGATAAGGTAGTTGGTAGCATTTGGAAAAAAAGTCGGCATTATAGAATATGTGTCAAAAAACCTTTATAGGGAGTGGTGTCGCGAAAGTCATGACATATGAAATATTGTATATAAGGCATATGACTGTCTTGTGTTGACTTGGCGGCATAAGTCAATTATTTTTAATTAAAAAGAATAATGAAGTTTATTGAATCTATTAATAAATTAGTACATGAAAACGATAAAGTGATTGGTAGCATTTGGAAAAAATGTCGGCATTATAGAATATATGTCAATAAACCTAAATAAGGAGTGGTGTCGCTCAAGGTATGGCATATGCAAAATGGTGTATACGGCAAGTTCATATGAGTGTGAGTTGTTGGCTTGCCGGCATGTGTCAATTATGTTTAATTAAAAAGATTAATGAAGTTATTTGAATGTTTTATTAAATTAGTATATGAAAATGATAAGGTAGTTGGTAGCATTTGGAAAAAATGTCGGCATTATAGAATATATGTCAAAAAACCTTTATTGGTAGTGGTGTCGCGCCAGGCATGTCATATGAAATATTGTATATAAGGCATATGACTGTGGGGTGTTGACTTGGCGGCATAAGTCAATTATTTTTAATTGAAAAGAATAATGAAGTTTATTGAATGTATTAATAAAATAGTACATGAAATCAATAAGGTGGTTGGTAGCATTTGGAAAAAATGTCGGCATTATAGAATATATGTCAAAAACCTTTAAAAGTAGTGGTGTCGCGCACGGCATGTCATATGAAAAATTTTATGAATGATAATGATAATATGACTGTGGGTATTTGCCTTATCGACATAAGTCTATTATGTTTGACTAAAAGAATACTGAAGCAATTTGAATGTTTTAGTAAATTTAAACATTAAACAAATAATGTGGTTTGTAGCATTTGGAAAAAATGTCGGCATTAGAGAATATGTGTCAATAAACCTAAATAAGGAGTGGTGTCGCTCAAGGTATGGCATATGCAAAATGGTGTATACGCCAAGTTCATATGAGTGTGAGTTGTTGGCTTGGCGGCATGGGTCAATTATGTTTAATTAAAAGGATTAATGAAGTTATTTGAATATTTTATTAAATTAGTATATGAAAATGATAAGGTAGTTGGTAGCATTTGGAAAAAAAGTCGGCATTATAGAATATGTGTCAAAAAACCTTTACAGGGAGTGGTGTCGCGAAAGGCATGACATATGAAATATTGGATATAAGGCATATGACTGTCTTGTGTTGACTTGGCGGCATAAGTCAATTATTTTTAATTAAAAATAATAATGAAGTTTATTGAATCTATTAATAAATTAGTACATGAAAACGATAAAGTGATTGGTAGCATTTGGAAAAAATGTCGGCATTAGAGAATATGTGTCAATAAACCTAAATAAGGAGTGGTGTCGCTCAAGGTATGGCATATGCAAAATGGTGTATACGGCAAGTTCATATGAGTGTGAGTTGTTGGCTTGCCGGCATGTGTCAATTATGTTTAATTAAAAAGATTAATGAAGTTATTTGAATGTTTTATTATATTAGTATATGAAAATGATAAGGTAGTTGGTAGCATTTGGAAAAAATGTCGGCATTATAGAATATATGTCAAAAAACCTTTATTGGTAGTGGTGTCGCGCAAGGCATGTCATACGAAAAATGTTATGAATGATAATGATAATATGACTACGGGTATTTTCCTTATCGACATAAGTCTATTATGTTTAACTAAAAAGAATACTGAAGCAATTTGAATGTGTTACTAAATTAAAACATTAAACAAATAAGGTGGTTGGTAGCATTTGGAAAAAATGTCGGCATTAGAGAATATGTGTCAATAAACCTAAATAAGGAGTGGTGTCGCTCAAGGTATGGCATATGCAAAATGGTGTATACGGCAAGTTCATATGAGTGTAAGTTGTTGGCTTGCCGGCATGTGTCAATTATGTTTAATTAAAAAGATTAATGAAGTTATTTGAATGTTTTATTAAATTAGTATATGACAATGATAAGGTAGTTGGTAGCATTTGGAAAAAAAGTCGGCATTATAGAATATGTGTCAAAAAACCTTTATAGGGAGTGGTGTCGCGAAAGGCATGACATATGAAATATTGTATATAAGGCATATGACTGTGGGGTGTTGACTTGGCGGCATAAGTCAATTATTTTTAATTGAAAAGAATAATGAAGTTTATTGAATGTATTAATAAAATAGTACATGAAATCAATAAGGTGGTTGGTAGCATTTGGAAAAAATGTCGGCATTATAGAATATATGTCAAAAAACCTTTAAAAGTAGTGGTGTCGCGCACGGCATGTCATATGAAAAATTTTATGAATGATAATGATAATATGACTGTGCGTATTTGCCTTGTTGGCTTGCCGGCATGTGTCAATTATGTTTAATTAAAAGGATTAATGAAGTTATTTGAATGTTTTATTAAATTAGTATATGAAAATGATAAGGTAGTTGGTAGCATTTGGAAAAAAAGTCGGCATTATAGAATATGTGTCAAAAAACCTTTACAGGGAGTGGTGTCGCGAAAGGCTTGACATATGAAATATTGTATATAAGGCATATGACTGTCTTGTGTTGACTTGGCGGCATAAGTCAATTATTTTTAATTAAAAAGAATAATGAAGTTTATTGAATCTATTAATAAATTAGTACATGAAAACGATAAAGTGATTGGTAGCATTTGGAAAAAATGTCGGCATTATAGAATATATGTCAATAAACCTAAATAAGGAGTGGTGTCGCTCAAGGTATGGCATATGCAAAATGGTGTATACGGCAAGTTCATATGAGTGTAAGTTGTTGGCTTGCCGGCATGTGTCAATTATGTTTAATTAAAAAGATTAATGAAGTTATTTGAATGTTTTATTAAATTAGTATATGAAAATGATAAGGTAGTTGGTAGCATTTGGAAAAAAAGTCGGCATTATAGAATATGTGTCAAAAAACCTTTATAGGGAGTGGTGTCGCGAAAGGCATGACATATGAAATATTGTATATAAGGCATATGACTGTGGGGTGTTGACTTGGCGGCATAAGTCAATTATTTTTAATTGAAAAGAATAATGAAGTTTATTGAATGTATTAATAAAATAGTACATGAAATCAATAAGGTGGTTGGTAGCATTTGGAAAAAATGTCGGCATTATAGAATATATGTCAAAAAACCTTTAAAAAGTAGTGGTGTCGCGCACGGCATATCGTATGAAAAATTGTATGAATGATAATGATAATATGACTGTGGGTATTTTCCTTTATCGACATAAGTCTATTATGTTTAACTAAAAAGAATACTGAAGCAATTTGAATGTGTTACTAAATTAAAACATTAAACAAATAAGGTGGTTGGTAGCATTTGGAAAAAATGTCGGCATTAGAGAATATGTGTCAATAAACCTAAATAAGGAGTGGTGTCGCTCAAGGTATGGCATATGCAAAATGGTGTATACGGCAAGTTCATATGAGTGTGAGTTGTTGGCTTGCCGGCATGTGTCAATTATGTTGAATTAAAAAGATTAATGAAGTTATTTGAATGTTTTATTAAATTAGTATATGAAAATGATAAGGTAGTTGGTAGCATTTGGAAAAAAAGTCGGCATTATAGAATATGTGTCAAAAAACCTTTATAGGGAGTGGTGTCGCGAAAGGCATGACATATGAAATATTGTATATAAGGCATATGACTGTCTTGTGTTGACTTGGCGGCATAAGTCAATTATTTTTAATTAAAAAGAATAATGAAGTTTATTGAATCTATTAATAAATTAGTACATGAAAACGATAAAGTGGTTGGTAGCATTTGGAAAAAATGTCGGCATTATAGAATATATGTCAAAAAACCTTTATTGGTAGTGGTGTCGCGCAAGGCATGTCATACGAAAAATGTTGTGAATGATAATGATAATATGACTGTGGGTATTTTCCTTATCGACATAAGTCTATTATGTTTAACTAAAAAGAATACTGAAGCAATTTGAATATGTTAATAAATTAAAACATTAAACAAATAAGGTGGTTGGTAGCATTTGGAAAAAATGTCGGCATTAGAGAATATGTTTCAATAAACCTAAATAAGGAGTGGTGTCGCTCAAGGTATGGCATATGCAAAATGGTGTATACGGCAAGTTCATATGAGTGTAAGTTGTTGGCTTGCCGGCATGTGTCAATTATGTTTAATTAAAAAGATTAATGAAGGTTTTTGAATGTTTTATTAAATTAGTATATGAAAATGAAAAGGTAGTTGGTAGCATTTGGAAAAAAAGTCGGCATTATAGAATATGTGTCAAAAAACCTTTATAGGGAGTGGTGTCGCGAAAGGCATGACATATGAAATATTGTATATAAGGCATATGACTGTCTTGTGTTGACTTGGCGGCATAAGTCAATTATTTTTAATTAAAAAGAATAATGAAGTTTATTGAATCTATTAATAAATTAGTACATGAAAACGATAAAGTGATTGGTAGCATTTGGAAAAAATGTCGGCATTATAGAATATATGTCAATAAACCTAAATAAGGAGTGGTGTCGCTCAAGGTATGGCATATGCAAAATGGTGTATACGGCAAGTTCATATGAGTGTGAGTTTTTGGCTTGCCGGCATGTGTCAATTATGTTTAATTAAAAAGGTTAATGAAGTTATTTGAATGTTTTATTAAATTAGTATATGAAAATGATAAGGTAGTTGGTAGCATTTGGAAAAAATGTCGGCATTATAGAATATATGTCAAAAAACCTTTAAAAGTAGTGGTGTCGCGCACGGCATGTCATATGAAAAATTTTATGAATGATAATGATAATATGACTGTGGGTATTTGCCTTGTTGGCTTGCCGGCATGATCAATTATGTTTAATTAAAAGGATTAATGAAGTTATTTGAATGTTTTATTAAATTAGTATATGAAAATGATAAGGTAGTTGGTAGCATTTGGAAAAAAAGTCGGCATTATAGAATATGTGTCAAAAAACCTTTACAGGGAGTGGTGTCGCGAAAGGCTTGACATATGAAATATTGTATATAAGGCATATGACTGTCTTGTGTTGACTTGGCGGCATAAGTCAATTATTTTTAATTAAAAAGAATAATGAAGTTTATTGAATCTATTAATAAATTAGTACATGAAAACGATAAAGTGATTGGTAGCATTTGGAAAAAATGTCGGCATTATAGAATATATGTCAATAAACCTAAATAAGGAGTGGTGTCGCTCAAGGTATGGCATATGCAAAATGGTGTATACGGCAAGTTCATATGAGTGTAAGTTGTTGGCTTGCCGGCATGTGTCAATTTCGTTTAATTAAAAAGATTAATGAAGTTATTTGAATGTTTTATTAAATTAGTATATGAAAATGATAAGGTAGTTGGTAGCATTTGGAAAAAAAGTCGGCATTATAGAATATGTGTCAAAAAACCTTTATAGGGAGTGGTGTCGCGAAAGGCATGACATATGAAATATTGTATATAAGGCATATGACTGTGGGGTGTTGACTTGGCGGCATAAGTCAATTATTTTTAATTGAAAAGAATAATGAAGTTTATTGAATGTATTAATAAAATAGTACATGAAATCAATAAGGTGGTTGGTAGCATTTGGAAAAAATGTCGGCATTATAGAATATATGTCAAAAAACCTTTAAAAGTAGTGGTGTCGCGCACGGCATATCGTATGAAAAATTGTATGAATGATAATGATAATATGACTGTGGGTATTTTCCTTATCGACATAAGTCTATTATGTTTAACTAAAAAGAATACTGAAGCAATTTGAATGTGTTACTAAATTAAAACATTAAACAAATAAGGTGGTTGGTAGCATTTGGAAAAAATGTCGGCATTAGAGAATATGTGTCAATAAACCTAAATAAGGAGTGGTGTCGCTCAAGGTATGGCATATGCAAAATGGTGTATACGGCAAGTTCATATGAGTGTGAGTTGTTGGCTTGCCGGCATGTGTCAATTATGTTTAATTAAAAAGATTAATGAAGTTATTTGAATGTTTTATTAAATTAGTATATGAAAATGATAAGGTAGTTGGTAGCATTTGGAAAAAAAGTCGGCATTATAGAATATGTGTCAAAAAACCTTTATAGGGAGTGGTGTCGCGAAAGGCATGACATATGAAATATTGTATGTAAGGCATATGACTGTCTTGTGTTGACTTGGCGGCATAAGTCAATTATTTTTAATTAAAAAGAATAATGAAGTTTATTGAATCTATTAATAAATTAGTACATGAAAACGATAAAGTGGTTGGTAGCATTTGGAAAAAATGTCGGCATTATAGAATATATGTCAAAAAACCTTTATTGGTAGTGGTGTCGCGCAAGGCATGTCATACGAAAAATGTTGTGAATGATAATGATAATATGACTGTGGGTATTTTCCTTATCGACATAAGTCTATTATGTTTAACTAAAAAGAATACTGAAGCAATTTGAATATGTTAATAAATTAAAACATTAAACAAATAAGGTGGTTGGTAGCATTTGGAAAAAATGTCGGCATTAGAGAATATGTTTCAATAAACCTAAATAAGGAGTGGTGTCGCTCAAGGTATGGCATATGCAAAATGGTGTATACGGCAAGTTCATATGAGTGTAAGTTGTTGGCTTGCCGGCATGTGTCAATTATGTTTAATTAAAAAGATTAATGAAGGTTTTTGAATGTTTTATTAAATTAGTATATGAAAATGAAAAGGTAGTTGGTAGCATTTGGAAAAAAAGTCGGCATTATAGAATATGTGTCAAAAAACCTTTATAGGGAGTGGTGTCGCGAAAGGCATGACATATGAAATATTGTATATAAGGCATATGACTGTCTTGTGTTGACTTGGCGGCATAAGTCAATTATTTTTAATTAAAAAGAATAATGAAGTTTATTGAATCTATTAATAAATTAGTACATGAAAACGATAAAGTGATTGGTAGCATTTGGAAAAAATGTCGGCATTATAGAATATATGTCAATAAACCTAAATAAGGAGTGGTGTCGCTCAAGGTATGGCATATGCAAAATGGTGTATACGGCAAGTTCATATGAGTGTGAGTTTTTGGCTTGCCGGCATGTGTCAATTATGTTTAATTAAAAAGGTTAATGAAGTTATTTGAATGTTTTATTAAATTAGTATATGAAAATGATAAGGTAGTTGGTAGCATTTGGAAAAAATGTCGGCATTATAGAATATATGTCAAAAAACCTTTATTGGTAGTGGTGTCGCGCAAGGCATGTCATATGAAATATTGTATATAAGGCATATGACTGTCTTGTGTTGACTTGGCGGCATAAGTCAATTATTTTTAATTAAAAAGAATAATGAAGTTTTATTGAATCTATTAATAAATTAGTACATGAAAACGATAAAGTGGTTGGTAGCATTTGGAAAAAATGTCGGCAATTTAGAATATATGTCAAAAAACCTTTTAAAGTAGTGGTGTCGCGCAAGGCATGTCATATGAAAAATGTTATGAATGATAATGATAATATGACTGTGGGTATTTTCCTTATCGACATAAGTCTATTATGTTTAACTAAAAAGAATACTGAAGCAATTTGAATGTGTTACTAAATTAAAACATTAAACAAATAAGGTGGTTGGTAGCATTTGGAAAAAATGTCGGCATTAGAGAATATGTGTCAATAAACCAAAATAAGGAGTGGTGTCGCTCAAGGTTTGGCATATGCAAAATGGTGTATACGGCAAGTTCATATGAGTGTGAGTTGTTGGCTTGCCGGCATGTGTCAATTATGTTTAATTAAAAAGATTAATGAAGTTATTTGAATGTTTTATTAAATTAGTATATGAAAATGATAAGGTAGTTGGTAGCATTTGGAAAAAAAGTCGGCATTATAAAATATGTGTCAAAAAACCTTTATAGGGAGTGGTGTCGCGAAAGGCATGACATATGAAATATTGTATATAAGGCATATGACTGTGGGGTGTTGACTTGGCGGCATAAGTCAATTATTTTTAATTGAAAAGAATAATGAAGTTTATTGAATGTATTAATAAAATAGTACATGAAATCAATAAGGTGGTTGGTAGCATTTGGAAAAAATGTCGGCATTATAGAATATATGTCAAAAAACCTTTAAAAGTAGTGGTGTCGCGCACGGCATGGCATATGAAGAATTTTATGAATGATAATGATAATATGACTGTGGGTATTTGCCTTATCGACAAAAGTCTATTATGTTTGACTAAAAAGAATACTGAAGCAATTTGAATGTTTTAGTAAATTTAAACATTAAACAAATAATGTGGTTGGTAGCATTTGGAAAAAATGTCGGCATTAGAGAATATGTGTCAATAAACCTAAATAAGGAGTGGTGTCGCTCAAGGTATGGCATATGCAAAATGGTGTATACGGCAAGTTCATATGAGTGTGAGTTGTTGGCTTGCCGGCATGTGTCAATTATGTTTAATTAAAAAGATTAATGAAGTTATTTGAATGTTTTATTAAATTAGTATATGAAAATGATAAGGTAGTTGGTAGCATTTGGAAAAAAAGTCGGCATTATAGAATATGTGTCAAAAAACCTTTATAGGGAGTCTTGTCGCGAAAGGCATGACTTATGAAATATTGTATATAAGGCATATGACTGTCTTGTGTTGACTTGGCGGCATAAGTCAATTATTTTTAATTAAAAAGAATAATGAAGTTTAATGAATCTATTAATAAATTAGTACATGAAAACGATAAAGTGTTTGGTAGCATTTGGAAAAAATATCGGCATTATAGAATATATGTCAATAAACCTAAATAAGGAGTGGTGTCGCTCAAGGTATGGCATATGCAAAATGGTGTATACGGCAAGTTCATATGAGTGTAAGTTGTTGGCTTGCCGGCATGTGTCAATTATGTTTAATTAAAAAGATTAATGAAGTTATTTGAATGTTTTATTAAATTAGTATATGAAAATGATAAGGTAGTTGGTAGCATTTGGAAAAAAAGTCGGCATTATAGAATATGTGTCAAAAAACCTTTATAGGGAGTGGTGTCGCGAAAGGCATGACATATGAAATATTGTATATAAGGCATATGACTGTAGGGCATAAGTCAATTATTTTTAATTAAAAAGAATAATGAAGTTTATTGAATCTATTAATAAATCAGTACATGAAAACGATAAAGTGGTTGGTAGCATTTGGAAAAAATGTCGGCAATTTAGAATATATGTCAAAAAACCTTTATTGGTAAAAGTGTCGCGCAAAGCATGTCATATGAAAAAGTTTATATACGGCATATGACTATGGGAATTTGCCTTATCGACATAAGTCAATTATGTTTAACTAAAAAGAATACTGAAGCAATTTGAATGTATGACTTAATTAAAACATGAAACAAATAAGGTGGTTGGTAGCATTGGGAAAAATGTCGGCATTAGAGAATATGTGTCAATAAACCTAAATAAGGAGTGGTGTCGCTCAAGGTATGGCATATGCAAAATGGTGTATACGGCAAGTTCATATGAGTGTGAGTTGTTGGTTTGCCGGCATGTGTCAATTATGTTTAATTAAAAAGATTAATGAAGTTATTTGAATGTTTTATTAAATTAGTATATGAAAACGATAAGGTGGTTGGTAGCATTTGGAAAATGGCTGCATTATAGCATATGTGTAATAAAACCTATATATGGAGTGGTGTCGCGAAAGGCACGGCATATGAAATATTGTATATAAGGCATATGACTGTAGGGCATAAGTCAATTATGTATAATTGAAAAGAGTAATGAAGTTTATTGAATCTATTAATAAATTAGTACATGAAAACGATAAAGTGGTTGGTAGCATTTGGAAAAAATGTCGGCATTATAGAATATATGTCAAAAAACATTTAAAAGTAGTGGTGTCGCGCACGGCATGTCATATGAAAAATGTTATGAATGATAATGATAATATGACTGTGGGTATTTTCCTTATCGACATAAGTCTTTTATGTTTAACTAAAAAGAATACTGAAGCAATTTGAATATGTTACTAAATAAAACCATTAAACAAATAAGGTGGTTGGTAGCATTTGGAAAAAATGTCGGCATTAGAGAATATGTGTCAATAAACCTAAATAAGGAGTGGTGTCGCTCAAGGTATGGCATATGCAAAATGGTGTATACGGCAAGTTCATATGAGTGTGAGTTGTTGGCTTGCCGGCATGTGTCAATTATGTTTAATTAAAAAGATTAATGAAGTTATTTGAATGTTTTATTAAATTAGTATATGAAAATGATAAGGTAGTTGGTAGCATTTGGAAAAAAGTCGGCATTATAGAATATGTGTCAAAAAACCTTTATAGGGAGTGGTGTCGCGAAAGGCATGACATATGAAATATTGTATATAAGGCATATGACTGTGGGGTGTTGACTTGGCGGCATAAGTCAATTATTTTTAATTGAAAAGAATAGTGAAGTTTATTAAATGTATTAATAAAATAGTACATGAAATCAATAAGGTGGTTGGTAGCATTTGGAAAAAATGTCGGCATTATAGAATATATGTCAAAAAACCTTTAAAAGTAGTGGGTTCGCGCACGGCATGTCATATGAAAAATGTTATGAATGATAATGATAATATGACTGTGGGTATTTGCCTTATCGACATAAGTCTATTATATTTAACTAAAAAGAATAATGAAGCAATTTGAATGTGTTACTAAATTAAAACATGAAACAAATAAGGTGGTTGGTAGCATTGGGAAAAATGTCGGCATTAGAGAATATGTGTCAATAAACCTTTATAGGGAGTGGTGTCACGCAAGGCATGTCATATGAAAAAGTTTATATACGGCATATGACTATGGGAATTTGCCTTATCGACATAAGTCAATTATGTTTAACTTAAAAGAATACTGATGCTATTTGAATGTATTACTTAATTAAAACATGAAACAAATAAGGTGGTTGGTAGCATTTGGAAAAAATGTCGGCATTAGAGAATATGTGTCAATAAACCTAAAAAAGGAGTGGTGTCGCTCAAGGTATGGCATATGCAAAATGGTGTATACGGCAAGTTCATATGAGTGTAAGTTGTTGGCTTGCCGGCATGTGTCAATTAAGTTTAATTAAAAAGATTAATGAAGTTATTTGAATGTTTTATTAAATTAGTATATGAAAATGATAAGGTAGTTGGTAGCATTTGGAAAAAAAGTCGGCATTATAGAATATGTGTCAAAAAACCTTTATAGGAAGTGATGTCGCGAAAGGCATGACATATGAAATATTGTATATAAGGCATATGACTGTGGGGTGTTGACTTGGCGGCATAAGTCAATTATTTTTAATTGAAAAGAATAGTGAAGTTTATTGAATGTATTAATAAAATAGTACATGAAATCAATAAGGTGGTTGGTAGCATTTGGAAAAAATGTCGGCATTATAGAATATATGTCAAAAAACCTTTAAAAGTAGTGGTGTCGCGCACGGCATGTCATATGAAAAATGTTATGAATGATAATGATAATATGACTGTGGGTATTTGCCTTATCGACATAAGTCTATTATGTTTAACTAAAAAGAATACTGAAGCAATTTGCATGTGTAACTAAATTAAAACATTAAACAAATAAGGTGGTTGGTAGCATTTGGAAAAAATGTCGGCATTAGAGAATATGTTTCAATAAACCTAAATAAGGAGTGGTGTCGCTCAAGGTATGGCATATGCAAAATGGTGTATACGGCAAGTTCATATGAGTGTAAGTTGTTGGCTTGCCGGCATGTGTCAATTAAGTTTAATTAAAAAGATTAATGAAGTTATTTGAATGTTTTATTAAATTAGTATATGAAAATGATAAGGTAGTTGGTAGCATTTGGAAAAAAAGTCGGCATTATAGAATATGTGTCAAAAAACCTTTATAGGGAGTGATGTCGCGAAAGGCATGACATATGAAATATTGTATATAAGGCATATGACTGTGGGGTGTTGACTTGGCGGCATAAGTCAATTATTTTTAATTGAAAAGAATAGTGAAGTTTATTGAATGTATTAATAAAATAGTACATGAAATCAATAAGGTGGTTGGTAGCATTTGGAAAAAATGTCGGCATTATAGAATATATGTCAAAAAACCTTTAAAAGTAGTGGTGTCGCGCACGGCATGTCATATGAAAAATGTTATGAATGATAATGATAATATGACTGTGGGTATTTGCCTTATCGACATAAGTCTATTATGTTTAACTAAAATGAATACTGAAGCAATTTGAATGTGTTACTAAATTAAAACATTAAACAAATAAGGTGGTTGGTAGCATTGGAAAAAATGTCGGCATTAGAGAATATGTGTCAATAAACCTAAATAAGGAGTGGTGTCGCTCAAGGTATGGCATATGCAAAATGGTGTATACGGCAAGTTCATATGAGTGTGAGTTGTTGGCTTGCCGGCATGTGTCAATTATGTTTAATTAAAAAGATTAATGAAGTTATTTGAATGTTTTATTAAATTAGTATATGAAAATGATAAGGTAGTTGGTAGCATTTGGAAAAAAAGTCGGCATTATAGAATATGTGTCAAAAAACCTTTATAGGGAGTGGTGTCGCGAAAGGCATGACATATGAAATATTGTATATAAGGCATATGACTGTGGGGTGTTGACTTGGCGGCATAAGTCAATTATTTTTAATTGAAAAGAATAGTGAAGTTTATTGAATGTATTAATAAAATAGTACATGAAATCAATAAGGTGGTTGGTAGCATTTGGAAAAAATGTCGGCATTATAGAATATATGTCAAAAAACCTTTAAAAGTAGTGGTGTCGCGCACGGCATGTCATATGAAAAATGTTATGAATGATAATGATAATATGACTGTGGGTATTTTCCTTATCGACATAAGTCTATTATGTTTAACTAAAAAGAATACTGAAGCAATTTGAATGTGTTACTAAATTAAAACATTAAACAAATAAGGTGGTTGGTAGCATTTGGAAAAAATGTCGGCATTAGAGAATATGTGTCAATAAACCTAAATAAGGAGTGGTGTCGCTCAAGGTATGGCATATGCAAAATGGTGTATACGGCAAGTTCATATGAGTGTAAGTTGTTGGCTTGCCGGCATGTGTCAATTATGTTTAATTAAAAAGGTTAATGAAGTTATTTGAATGTTTTATTAAATTAGTATATGAAAACGATAAGGTGGTTGGTAGCATTAGGAAAATGGCTGCATTATAGCATATGTGTAATAAAACCTATATATGGAATGGTGTCGCGAAAGGCATGGCATATGAAATATTGTATATAAGGCATATGACTGTAGGGCATAAGTCAATTATGTATAATTGAAAAGAGTAATGAAGTTTATTGAATCTATTAATAAATTAGTACATGAAAACGATAAAGTGGTTGGTAGCATTTGGAAAAAATGTCGGCATTATAGAATATATGTCAAAAAACGTTTAAAAGTAGTGGTGTCGCGCACGGCATGTCATATGAAAAATGTTATGAATGATAATGATAATATGACTGTGGGTATTTGCCTTATCGACATAAGTCTATTATGTTTAACTAAAAAGAATACTGAAGCAATTTGAATGTGTTACTAAATTAAAATATGAAACAAATAAGGTGGTTGGTAGCATTGGGAAAAATGTCGGCATTAGAGAATATGTGTCAATAAACCTTTATAGGGAGGGGTGTCACGCAAGGCATGTCATATCAAAAAGTTTATATACGGCATATGACTATGGGAATTTGCCTTATCGACATAAGTCAATTATGTTTAACTTAAAAGAATACTGATGCTATTTGAATGTATTACTTAATTAAAACATGAAACAAATAAGGTGGTTGGTAGCATTGGGAAAAAATGTCGGCATTAGAGAATATGTGTCAATAAACCTAAATAAGGAGTGGTGTCGCTCAAGGTATGGCATATGCAAAATGGTGTATACGGCAAGTTCATATGGGTGTGAGTTGTTGGCTTGGCGGCATGTGTCAATTATGTTTAATTAAAAAGATTATTGAAGTTATATGAATGTTTTATTAAATTAGTATATGAAAACGATAAGGTGGTTGGTAGCATTTGGAAAATGGCTGCATTATAGCATATGTGTAATAAAACCTATATATGGAGTGGTGTCGCGAAAGGCATGGCATATGAAATATTGTATATAAGGCATATGACTGTAGGGCATAAGTCAATTATGTATAATTGAAAAGAGTAATGAAGTTTATTGAATCTATTAATAAATTAGTACATGAAAACGATAAAGTGGTTGGTAGCATTTGGAAAAAATGTCGGCATTATAGAATATATGTCAAAAAACCTTTAAAAGTAGTGGTGTCGCGCACGGCATGTCATATGAAAAATGTTATGAATGATAATGATAATATGACTGTGGGTATTTTCCTTATCGACATAAGTCTATTATGTTTAACTAAAAAGAATACTGAAGCAATTTGAATGTGTTACTAAATTAAAACATTAAACAAATAAGGTGGTTGGTAGCATTTGGAAAAAATGTCGGCATTAGAGAATATGTGTCAATAAAGCTAAATAAGGAGTGGTGTCGCTCAAGGTATGGCATAAGCAAAATGTTGTATACGGCAAGTTCATATGAGTGTGAGTTGTTGGCTTGGCGGCATGTGTCAATTATGTTTAATTAAAAAGATTAATGAAGTTATTTGAATGTTTTATTAAATTAGTATATGAAAACGATAAGGTGGTTGGTAGCATTTGGAAAATGGCTGCATTATAGCATATGTGTAATAAAACCTATATATGGAGTGGTGTCGCGAAAGGCATGGCATATGAAATATTGTATATAAGGCATATGACTGTAGGGCATAAGTCAATTATGTATAATTGAAAAGAGTAATGAAGTTTATTGAATCTATTAATAAATTAGTACATGAAAACGATAAAGTGGTTGGTAGCATTTGGAAAAAATGTCGGCATTATAGAATATATGTCAAAAAACCTTTAAAAGTAGTGGTGTCGCGCACGGCATGTCATATGAAAAATGTTATGAATGATAATGATAATATGACTGTGGGTATTTTCCTTATCGACATAAGTCTATTATGTTTAACTAAAAAGAATACTGAAGCAATTTGAATGTGTAACTAAATTAAAACATTAAACAAATAAGGTGGTTGGTAGCATTTGGAAAAAATGTCGGCATTAGAGAATATGTGTCAATAAACCTAAATAAGGAGTGGTGTCGCTCAAGGTATGGCATATGCAAAATGGTGTATACGGCAAGTTCATATGAGTGTAAGTTGTTGGCTTGCCGGCATGTGTCAATTATGTTTAATTAAAAAGATTAATGAAGTTATTTGAATGTTTTATTAAATTAGTATATGAACATGATAAGGTAGTTGGTAGCATTTGGAAAAAAAGTCGGCATTATAGAATATGTGTCAAAAAACCTTTATAGGGAGTGATGTCGCGAAAGGCATGACATATGAAATATTGTATATAAGGAATATGACTGTAGGGTGTTGACTTGGCGGCATAAGTCAATTATTTTTAATTGAAAAGAATAGTGAAGTTTATTGAATGTATTAATAAAATAGTACATGAAATCAATAAGGTGGTTGGTAGCATTTGGAAAAAATGTCGGCATTATAGAATATATGTCAAAAAACCTTTAAAAGTAGTGGTGTCGCGCACGGCATGTCATATGAAAAATGTTATGAATGATATTGATAATATGACTGTGGGTATTTGCCTTATCGACATAAGTCTATTATGTTTAACTAAAAAGAATACTGAAGCAATTTGAATGTGTTACTAAATTAAAACATGAAACAAATAAGGTGGTTGGTAGCATTTGGAAAAAATGTCGGCAATTTAGAATATATGTCAAAAAACCTTTATTGGTAGTGGTGTCGCGCAAGGCATGTCATATGAAAAATGTTATGAATGATAATGATAATATGACTGTGGGTATTTTCCTCATCGACATAAGTCTATTATGTTTAACTAAAAAGAATACTGAAGCAATTTGAATGTGTTACTAAATTAAAACATTAAACAAATAAGGTGGTTGGTAGCATTTGGAAAAAATGTCGGCATTAGAGAATATGTGTCAATAAACCTAAATAAGGAGTGGTGTCGCTCAAGGTATGGCATATGCAAAATGGTGTATACGGCAAGTTCATATGAGTGTGAGTTGTTGGCTTGCCGGCATGTGTCAATTATGTTTAATTAAAAGATTAATGAAGTTATTTGAATGTTTTATTAAATTAGTATATGAAAATGATAAGGTAGTTGGTAGCATTTGGAAAAAAAGTCGGCATTATAGAATATGTGTCAAAAAACCTTTATAGCGAGTGGTGTCGCGAAAGGCATGACATATGAAATATTGTATATAAGGCATATGACTGTGGGGTGTTGACTTGGCGGCATAAGTCAATTATTTTTAATTGAAAAGAATAGTGAAGTTTATTGAATGTATTAATAAAATAGTACATGAAATCAATAAGGTGGTTGGTAGCATTTGGAAAAAATGTCGGCATTATAGAATATATGTCAAAAAACCTTTAAAAGTAGTGGTGTCGCGCACGGCATGTCATATGAAAAATGTTATGAATGATAATGATAATATGACTGTGGGTATTTGCCTTATCGACATAAGTCTATTATATTTAACTAAAAAGAATACTGAACCAATTTGAATGTGTTACTAAATTAAAACATGAAACAAATAAGGTGGTTGGTAGCATTGGGAAAAATGTCGGCATTAGAGAATATGTGTCAATAAACCTTTATAGGGAGTGGTGTCACGCAAGGCATGTCATATGAAAAAGTTTATATACGGCATATGACTATGGGAATTTGCCTTATCGACATAAGTCAATTATGTTTAACTTAAAAGAATACTGATGCTATTTGAATGTATTACTTAATTAAAACATGAAACAAATAAGGTGGTTGGTAGCATTTGGAAAAAATGTCGGCATTAGAGAATATGTGTCAATAAACCTAAATAAGGAGTGGTGTCGCTCAAGGTATGGCATATGCAAAATGGTGTATACGGCAAGTTCATATGAGTGTGAGTTGTTGGCTTGGCGGCATGTGTCAATTATGTTTAATTAAAAAGATTAATGAAGTTATTTGAATGTTTTATTAAATTAGTATATGATTAGTATATTAAACAAATAAGGTGGTTGGTAGCATTTGGAAAAAATGTCGGCATTAGAGAATATGTGTCAATAAACCTAAATAAGGAGTGGTGTCGCTCAAGGTATGGCATATGCAAAATGGTGTATACGGCAAGTTCATATGAGTGTGAGTTGTTGGCTTGCCGGCATGTGTCAATTATGTTTAATTAAAAAGATTAATGAAGTTATTTGAATGTTTTATTAAATTAGTATATGAAAATGATAAGGTAGTTGGTAGCATTTGGAAAAAAAGTCGGCATTATAGAATATGTGTCAAAAAACCTTTATAGGGAGTGGTGTCGCGAAAGGCATGACATATGAAATATTGTATATAAGGCATATGACTGTGGGGTGTTGACTTGGCGGCATAAGTCAATTATTTTTAATTGAAAAGAATAGTGAAGTTTATTGAATGTATTAATAAAATAGTACATGAAATCAATAAGGTGGTTGGTAGCATTTGGAAAAAATGTCGGCATTATAGAATATATGTCAAAAAACCTTTAAAAGTAGTGGTGTCGCACACGGCATGTCATATGAAAAATGTTATGAATGATAATGATAATATGACTGTGGGTATTTTCCTTATCGACATAAGTCTATTATGTTTAACTAAAAAGAATACTGAAGCAATTTGAATGTGTTACTAAATTAAAACATTAAACAAATAAGGTGGTTGGTAGCATTTGGAAAAAATGTCGGCATTAGAGAATATGTGTCAATAAACCTAAATAAGGAGTGGTGTCGCTCAAGGTATGGCATATGCAAAATGGTGTATACGGCAAGTTCATATGAGTGTAAGTTGTTGGCTTGCCGGCATGTGTCAATTATGTTTAATTAAAAAGGTTAATGAAGTTATTTGAATGTTTTATTAAATTAGTATATGAAAACGATAAGGTGGTTGGTAGCATTTGGAAAATGGCTGCATTATAGCATATGTGTAATAAAACCTATATATGGAGTGGTGTCGCGAAAGGCATGGCATATGAAATATTGTATATAAGGCATATGACTGTAGGGCATAAGTCAATTATGTATAATTGAAAAGAGTAATGAAGTTTATTGAATCTATTAATCAATTAGTACATGAAAACGATAAAGTGGTTGGTAGCATTTGGAAAAAATGTCGGCATTATAGAATATATGTCAAAAAACCTTTAAAAGTAGTGGTGTCGCGCACGGCATGTCATATGAAAAATGTTATGAATGATAATGATAATATGACTGTGGGTATTTGCCTTATCGACATAAGTCTATTATGTTTAACTAAAAAGAATACTGAAGCAATTTGAATGTGTTACTAAATTAAAACATGAAACAAATAAGGTGGTTGGTAGCATTGGGAAAAATGTCGGCATTAGAGAATATGTGTCAAAAAACCTTTAAAAGTAGTGGTGTCGCGCACGGCATGTCATATGAAAAATGTTATGAATGATAATGATAATATGACTGTGGGTATTTGCCTTAGCGACATAAGTCTATTATATTTAACTAAAAAGAATACTGAAGCAATTTGAATGTGTTACTAAATTAAAACATGAAACAAATAAGGTGGTTGGTAGCATTGGGAAAAATGTCGGCATTAGAGAATATGTGTCAATAAACCTTTATAGGGAGTGGTGTCACGCAAGGCATGTCATATGAAAAAGTTTATATACGGCATATGACTATGGGAATTTGCCTTATCGACATAAGTCAATTATGTTTAACTTAAAAGAATACTGATGCTATTTGAATGTATTACTTAATTAAAACATGAAACAAATAAGGTGGTTGGTAGCATTGGGAAAAAATGTCGGCATTAGAGAATATGTGTCAATAAACCTAAATAAGGAGTGGTGTCGCTCAAGGTATGGCATATGCAAAATGGTGTATACGGCAAGTTCATATGAGTGTGAGTTGTTGGCTTGCCGGCATGTGTCAATTATGTTTAATTAAAAAGATTAATGAAGTTATTTGAATGTTTTATTAAATTAGTATATGATTAGTATATTAAACAAATAAGGTGGTTGGTAGCATTTGGAAAAAATGTCGGCATTAGAGAATATGTGTCAATAAACCTAAATAAGGAGTGGTGTCGCTCAAGGTATGGCATATGCAAAATGGTGTATACGGCAAGTTCATATGAGTGTGAGTTGTTGGCTTGCCGGCATGTGTCAATTATGTTTAATTAAAAAGATTAATGAAGTTATTTGAATGTTTTATTAAATTAGTATATGAACATGATAAGGTAGTTGGTAGCATTTGGAAAAAAAGTCGGCATTATAGAATATGTGTCAAAATACCTTTATAGGGAGTGGTGTCGCGAAAGGCATGACATATGAAGTATTGTATACAAGGCATATGACTGTAGGGCATAAGTCAATTATTTTTAATTAAAAAGAATAATGAAGTTTATTGAATCTATTAATAAATTAGTACATGAAAACGATAAAGTGGTTGGTAGCATTTGGAAAAAATGTCGGCAATTTAGAATATATGTCAAAAAACCTTTATTGGTAGTGGTGTCGCGCAAGGCATGTCATATGAAAAATGTTATGAATGATAATGATAATATGACTGTGGGTATTTTCCTTATCGACATAAGTCTATTATGTTTAACTAAAAAGAATACTGAAGCAATTTGAATGTGTTACTAAATTAAAACATTAAACAAATAAGGTGGTTGGTAGCATTTGGAAAAAATGTCGGCATTAGAGAATATGTGTCAATAAACCTAAATAAGGAGTGGTGTCGCTCAAGGTATGGCATATGCAAAATGGTGTATACGGCAAGTTCATATGAGTGTGAGTTGTTGGCTTGCCGGCATGTGTCAATTATGTTTAATTAAAAAGATTAATGAAGTTATTTGAATGTTTTATTAAATTAGTATATGAACATGATAAGGTAGTTGGTAGCATTTGGAAAAAAAGTCGGCATTATAGAATATGTGTCAAAATACCTTTATAGGGAGTGGTGTCGCGAAAGGCATGACATATGAAGTATTGTATACAAGGCATATGACTGTAGGGGCATAAGTCAATTATTTTTAATTAAAAAGAATAATGAAGTTTATTGAATCTATTAATAAATTAGTACATGAAAACGATAAAGTGGTTGGTAGCATTTGGAAAAAATGTCGGCAATTTAGAATATATGTCAAAAAACCTTTATTGGTAGTGGTGTCGCGCAAGGCATGTCATATGAAAAATGTTATGAATGATAATGATAATATGACTGTGGGTATTTTCCTTATCGACATAAGTCAATTATGTTTAACTTAAAAGAATACTGATGCTATTTGAATGTATTACTTAATTAAAACATGAAACAAATAAGGTGGTTGGTAGCATTTGGAAAAAAAGTCGGCATTATAGAATATGTGTCAAAAAACCTTTATAGGGAGTGGTGTCGCGAAAGGCATGACATATGAAATATTGTATATAAGGCATATGACTGTGGGGTGTTGACTTGGCGGCATAAGTCAATTATTTTTAATTGAAAAGAATAGTGAAGTTTATTGAATGTATTAATAAAATAGTACATGAAATCAATAAGGTGGTTGGTAGCATTTGGAAAAAATGTCGGCATTATAGAATATATGTCAAAAAACCTTTAAAAGTAGTGGTGTCGCACACGGCATGTCATATGAAAAATGTTATGAATGATAATGATAATATGACTGTGGGTATTTTCCTTATCGACATAAGTCTATTATGTTTAACTAAAAAGAATACTGAAGCAATTTGAATGTGTTACTAAATTAAAACATTAAACAACTAAGGTGGTTGGTAGCATTTGGAAAAAATGTCGGCATTAGAGAATATGTGTCAATAAACCTTTATAGGGAGTGGTGTCACGGAAGGCATGTCATATGAAAAAGTTTATATACGGCATATGACTATGGGAATTTGCCTTATCGACATAAGTCAATTATGTTTAACTTAAAAGAATACTGAAGCAATTTGAATGTGTTACTAAATTAAAACATTAAAAAAATAAGGTGGTGGGTAGCATTTGGAAAAAATGTCGGCATTATAGAATATGTGTCAAAAAACCTTTATAGGGAGTGGTGTCGCGAAAGGCATGACATATGAAATATTGTATATAAGGCATATGACTGTGGGGTGTTGACTTGGCGGCATAAGTCAATTATTTTTAATTGAAAAGAATAGTGAAGTTTATTGAATGTATTAATAAAATAGTACATGAAATCAATAAGGTGGTTGGTAGCATTTGGAAAAAATGTCGGCATTATAGAATATATGTCAAAAAACCTTTAAAAGTAGTGGTGTCGCGCACGGCATGTCATATGAAAAATGTTATGAATGATAATGATAATATGACTGTGGGTATTTTCCATATCGACATAAGTCTATTATGTTTAACTAAAAAGAATACTGAAGCAATTTGAATGTGTTACTAAATTAAAACATTAAACAAATAAGGTGGTTGGTAGCATTTTGAAAAAATGTCGGCATTAGAGAATATGTGTCAATAAACCTAAATAAGGAGTGGTGTCGCTCAAGGTATGGCATATGCAAAATGGTGTATACGGCAAGTTCATATGAGTGTAAGTTGTTGGCTTGCCGGCATGTGTCAATTATGTTTAATTAAAAGGTTAATGAAGTTATTTGAATGTTTTATTAAATTAGTATATGAAAACGATAAGGTGGTTGGTAGCATTTGGAAAATGGCTGCATTATAGCACATGTGTAATAAAACCTAAAAAGGAGTGGTGTCGCGAAAGGCATGGCATATGAAATATTGTATATAAGGCATATGACTGTAGGGCATAAGTCAATTATGTATAATTGAAAAGAGTAATGAAGTTTATTGAATCTATTAATAAATTAGTACATGAAAACGATAAAGTGGTTGGTAGCATTTGGAAAAATGTCGGCATTATAGAATATATGTCAAAAAACCTTTAAAAGTAGTGGTGTCGCGCACGGCATGTCATATGAAAAATGTTATGAATGATAATGATAATATGACTGTGGGTATTTTCCTTATCGACATAAGTCTATTATGTTTAACTAAAAAGAATACTGAAGCAATTTGAATGTGTTACTAAATTAAAACATTAAACAAATAAGGTGGTTGGTAGCATTTGGAAAAAATGTCGGCATTAGAGAATATGTGTCAATAAACCTAAATAAGGAGTGGTGTCGCTCAAGGTATGGCATATGCAAAATGGTGTATACGGCAAGTTCATATGAGTGTGAGTTGTTGGCTTGGCGGCATGTGTCAATTATGTTTAATTAAAAAGATTAATGAAGTTATTTGAATGTTTTATTAAATTAGTATATGAAAACGATAAGGTGGTTGGTAGCATTTGGAAAATGGCTGCATTATAGCATATGTGTAATAAAACCTATATATGGAGTGGTGTCGCGAAAGGCATGGCATATGAAATATTGTATATAAGGCATATGACTGTAGGGCATAAGTCAATTATGTATAATTGAAAAGAGTAATGAAGTTTATTGAATCTATTAATAAATTAGTACATGAAAACGATAAAGTGGTTGGTAGCATTTGGAAAAAATGTCGGCATTATAGAATATATGTCAAAAAACCTTTAAAAGTAGTGGTGTCGCGCACGGCATGTCATATGAAAAATGTTATGAATGATAATGATAATATGACTGTGGGTATTTGCCTTATCGACATAAGTCTATTATGTTTAACTAAAAAGAATACTGAAGCAATTTGAATGTGTAACTAAATTAAAACATTAAACAAATAAGGTGGTTGGTAGCATTTGAAAAAATGTCGGCATTAGAGAATATGTTTCAATAAACCTAAATAAGGAGTGGTGTCGCTCAAGGTATGGCATATGCAAAATGGTGTATACGGCAAGTTCATATGAGTGTAAGTTGTTGGCTTGCCGGCATGTGTCAATTATGTTTAATTAAAAAGATTAATGAAGTTATTTGAATGTTTTATTAAATTAGTATATGAACATGATAAGGTAGTTGGTAGCATTTGGAAAAAAAGTCGGCATTATAGAATATGTGTCAAAAAACCTTTATAGGGAGTGGTGTCGCGAAAGGCATGACATATGAAATATTGTATATAAGGCATATGACTGTGGGGTGTTGACTTGGCGGCATAAGTCAATTATTTTTAATTGAAAAGAATAGTGAAGTTTATTGAATGTATTAATAAAATAGTACATGAAATCAATAAGGTGGTTGGTAGCATTTGGAAGAAATGTCGGCAATTTAGAATATATGTCAAAAAACCTTTATTGGTAGTGGTGTCGCGCAAGGCATGTCATATGAAAAATGTTATGAATGATAATGATAATATGACTGTGGGTATTTTCCTCATCGACATAAGTCTATTATGTTTAACTAAAAATAATACTGAAGCAATTTGAATGTGTTACTAAATTAAAACATTAAACAAATAAGGTGGTTGGTAGCATTTGGAAAAAATGTCGGCATTAGAGAATATGTGTCAATAAACCTAAATAAGGAGTGGTGTCGCTCAAGGTATGGCTAATGCAAAATGGTGTATACGGCAAGTTCATATGAGTGTGAGTTGTTGGCTTGGCGGCATGTGTCAATTATGTTTAATTAAAAGGATTAATGAAGTTATTTGAATGTTTTATTAAATTAGTATATGAAAAGGATAAGGTAGTTGCTAGCATTTGGAAAAAAAGTCGGCATTATAGAATATGTGTCAAAAAACCTTTATAGGGAGTGGTGTCGCGAAAGGCATGACATATGAAATATTGTATATAAGGCATATGACTGTAGGGCATAAGTCAATTATTTTTAATTAAAAAGAATAATGAAGTTTATTGAATCTATTAATAAATTAGTACATGAAAACGATAAAGTGGTTGGTAGCATTTGGAAAAAATGTCGGCAATTTAGAATTTATGTCAAAAAACCTTTATTGGTAGTGGTGTCGCGCAAGGCATGTCATATGAAAAATATTATGAATGATAATGATAATATGACTGTGGGTATTTTCCTTATCGACATAAGTCTATTATGTTTAACTAAAAAGAATACTGAAGCAATTTGAATGTGTTACTAAATTAAAACATTAAACAAATAAGGTGGTTGGTAGCATTTGGAAAAAATGTCGGCATTAGAGAATATGTGTCAATAAACCTAAATAAGGAGTGGTGTCGCTCAAGGTATGGCTAATGCAAAATGGTGTATACGGCAAGTTCATATGAGTGTGAGTTGTTGGCTTGGCGGCATGTGTCAATTATGTTTAATTAAAAGGATTAATGAAGTTATTTGAATGTTTTATTAAATTAGTATATGAAAATGATAAGGTAGTTGCTAGCATTTGGAAAAAAAGTCGGCATTATAGAATATGTGTCAAAAAACCTTTATAGGGAGTGGTGTCGCGAAAGGCATGACATATGAAATATTGTATATAAGGCATATGACTGTGGGGTGTTGACTTGGCGGCATAAGTCAATTATTTTTAATTGAAAAGAATAGTGAAGTTTATTGAATGTATTAATAAAATAGTACATGAAATCAATAAGGTGGTTGGTAGCATTTGGAAAAAATGTCGGCATTATAGAATATATGTCAAAAAACCTTTAAAAGTAGTGGTGTCGCGCACGGCATGTCATATGAAAAATGTTATGAATGATAATGATAATATGACTGTGGGTATTTGCCTTATCGACATAAGTCTATTATGTTTAACTAAAAAGAATACTGAAGCAATTTGAATGTGTTACTAAATTAAAACATTAAACAAATAAGGTGGTTGGTAGCATTGGGAAAAATGTCGGCATTAGAGAATATGTGTCAATAAACCTTTATAGGGAGTGGTGCCACGCAAGGCATGTCATATGAAAAAGTTTATATACGGCATATGACTATGGGAATTTGCCTTATCGACATAAGTCAATTATGTTTAACTTAAAAGAATACTGATGCTATTTGAATGTATTACTTAATTAAAACATGAAACAAATAAGGTGGTTGGTAGCATTGGCAAAAAAATGTCGGCATTAGAGAATATGTGTCAATAAACCTAAATAAGGAGTGGTGTCGCTCAAGGTATGGCGTATGCAAAATGGTGTATACGGCAAGTTCATATGAGTGTGAGTTGTTGGCTTGGCGGCATGTGTCAATTATGTTTAATTAAAAAGATTATTGAAGTTATTTGAATGTTTTATTAAATTAGTATATGAAAACGATAAGGTGGTTGGTAGCATTTGGAAAATGGCTGCATTATAGCATATGTTTAATAAAACCTATATATGGAGTGGTGTCGCGAAAGGCATGGCATATGAAATATTGTATATAAGGCATATGACTGTAGGGCATAAGTCAATTATGTATAATTGAAAAGAGTAATGAAGTTTATTGAATCTATTAATAAAATAGTACATGAAATCAATAAGGTGATTGGTAGCACTTGGAAAAAATGTCGGCATTATAGAATATATGTCAAAAAACCTTTAAAAGTAGTGGTGTCGCGCACGGCATGTCATATGAAATATTGTATATAAGGCATGTGACTGTGGGGTGTTGACTTGGCGGCATAAGTCAATTATTTTTAATTGAAAAGAATAATGAAGTTTATTGAATGTATTAATAAAATAGTACATGAAATCAATAAGGTGATTGGTAGCACTTGGAAAAAATGTCGGCATTATAGAATATATGTCAAAAAACCTTTAAAAGTAGTGGTGTCGCGCACGGCATGTCATATGAAAAATGTTATGAATGATAAAGATAATATGACTGTGGGTAATTTCCTTATCGACATAAGTCTATTATGTTTAACTAAAAAGAATACTGAAGCAATTTGAATGTGTTACTAAATTAAAACATGAAACAAATAAGGTGGTTGGTAGCATTGGGAAAAATGTCGGCATTAGAGAATATGTGTCAATAAACCTTTATAGGGAGTGGTGTCGCGCAAGGCATGTCATATGAAAAAGTTTATATACGGCATATGACTATGGGAATTTGACTTATCGACATAAGTCAATTATGTTTAACATAAAAGAATACTGATGCTATTTGAATGTATTACTTAATTAAAACATGAAACAAATATGGTGGTTGGTAGCATTGGGACAAAATGTCGGCATTAGAGAATATGTGTCAAAAACCTAAATAAGGAGTGGTGTCGCTCAAGGTATGGCATATGCAAAATGGTGTATAAGGCAAGTTCATATGAGTGTGAGTTGTTGGCATGTGTCAATTATGTTTAATTAAAAAGATTAATGAAGTTATTTGAATGTTTTATTAAATTATTATATGAAAACGATAAGGTGGTTGGTAGCATTTGGAAAATGGCTGCATTATAGCATATGTGTAATAAAACCTATATATATAGTGTTGTCGCGAAAGGCATGGCATATGAAATATTGTATATAAGGCATATGACTGTAGGGCATAAGTCAATTATGTATAATTGAAAAGAGTAATGAAGTTTATTGAATCTATTAATAAATTAGTACATGAAAACGATAAAGTGGTTGGTAGCATTTGGAAAAAATGTCGGCATTATAGAATATATGTCAAAAAACCTTTAAAAGTAGTGGTGTCGCGCACGGCATGTCATATGAAAAATGTTATGAATGATAATGATAATATGACTGTGGGTATTTGCCTTATCGACATAAGTCTATTATGTTTAACTAAAAAGAATACTGAAGCAATTTGAATGTGTTACTAAATTAAAACATTAAACAAATAAGGTGGTTGGTAGCATTTGGAAAAAATTTCGGCATTAGAGAATATGTGTCAATAAACTTAAATAAGGAGTGGTGTCGCTCAAGGTATAGCATATGCAAAATGGTGTATACGGCAAGTTCATATGAGTGTGAGTTGTTGGCTTGCCGGCATGTGTCAATTATGTTTAATTAAAAAGATTAATGAAGTTATTTGAATGTTTTATTAAATTAGTATATGAACATGATGAGGTAGTTGGTAGCATTTGGAAAAATAGTCGGATATTATAGAATATGTGTCAAAAAACCTTTATAGGGAGTGGTGTCGCGAAAGGCATGACATATGAAATATTGTATATAAGGCATATGACTGTAGGGCATAAGTCAATTATTTTTAATTAAAAAGAATAATGAAGTTTATTGAATCTATTAATAAATTAGTACATGAAAACGATAAAGTGGTTGGTAGCATTTGGAAAAATGTCGGCAATTTAGAATATATGTCAAAAAACCTTTATTCGTAGTGGTGTCGCGCAAGGCATGTCATATGAAAAATGTTATGAATGATAATGATAATATGACTGTGGGTATTTTCCTTATCGACATAAGTCTATTATGTCTAACTAAAAAGAATACTGAAGCAATTTGAATGTATTATTAAATTAAAACATTAAACAAATAAGGTGGTTGGTAGCATTTGGAAAAAATGTCGGCATTAGAGAATATGTGTCAATAAACCTAAATAAGGAGTGGTGTCGCTCAAGGTATGGCATATGCAAAATGGTGTATACGGCAAGTTCATATGAGTGTGAGTTGTTGGCTTGCCGGCATGTGTCAATTATGTTTAATTAAAAAGATTAATGAAGTTATTTGAATGTTTTATTAAATTAGTATATGAAAATGAAAAGGTAGTTGGTAGCATTTGGAAAAAAAAAGTCGGCATTATAGAATATGTGTCAAAAAACCTTTATAGGGAGTGGTGTCGCGAAAGGCATGACATATGAAATATTGTATATAAGGCATATGACTGTGGGGTGTTGACTTGGCGGCATAAGTCAATTATTTTTAATTGAAAAGAATAATGAAGTTTATTGAATGTATTAATAAAATAGTACATGAAATCAATAAGGTGGTTGGTAGCATTTGGAAAAAATGTCTATTATGTTTAACTAAAAAGAATACTGAAGCAATTTGAATGTGTTACTAAATTAAAACATTAAACAAATAAGGTGGTTGGTAGCATTTGGAAAAAATGTCGGCATTAGAGAATATGTGTCAATAAACCTAAATAAGGACTGGTGTCACGCAAGGCATGTCATATGAAAAAGTTTATATACGGCATATGACTATGGGAATTTGCCTTATCGACATAAGTCAATTATGTTTAACTTAAAAGAATACTGATGCTATTTGAATGTATTACTTAATTAAAACATGAAACAAATAAGGTGGTTGGTAGCATTGGGAAAAAATGTCGGCATTAGAGAATATGTGTCAATAAACCTAAATAAGGAGTGGTGTCACGCAAGGCATGTCATATGAAAAAGTTTATATACGGCATATGACTATGGGAATTTGCCTTATCGACATAAGTCAATTATGTTTAACTTAAAAGAATACTGATGCTATTTGAATGTATTACTTAATTAAAACATGAAACAAATAAGGTGGTTGGTAGCATTGGGAAAAAATGTCGGCATTAGAGAATATGTGTCAATAAACCTAAATAAGGAGTGGTGTCACGCAAGGCATGTCATATGAAAAAGTTTATATACGGCATATGACTATGGGAATTTGCCTTATCGACATAAGTCAATTATGTTTAACTTAAAAGAATACTGATGCTATTTGAATGTATTACTTATTTAAAACATGAAACAAATAAGGTGGTTGGTAGCATTGGGAAAAAATGTCGGCATTAGAGAATATGTGTCAATAAACCTAAATAAGGAGTGGTGTCACGCAAGGCATGTCATATGAAAAAGTTTATATACGGCATATGACTATGGGAATTTGCCTTATCGACATAAGTCTATTATGTTTAACTTAAAAGAATACTGATGCTATTTAAATGTATTACTTAATTAAAACATGAAACAAATAAGGTGGTTGGTAGCATTTGGAAAAAATGTCGGCATTAGAGAATATGTGTCAATAAACCTAAATAAGGACTGGTGTCACGCAAGGCATGTCATATGAAAAAGTTTATATACGGCATATGACTATGGGAATTTGCCTTATCGACATAAGTCAATTATGTTTAACTTAAAAGAATACTGATGCTATTTGAATGTATTACTTAATTAAAACATGAAACAAATAAGGTGGTTGGTAGCATTTGGAAAAAATGTCGGCATTAGAGAATATGTGTCAATAAACCTTTATAGCGAGTGGTGTCGCGCAAGGCATGTCATATGAAAAAGTTTATATACGGCATATGACTATGGGAATTTGCCTTATCGACATAAGTCAATTATGTTTAACTTAAAAAGAATACTGAAGCAATTTGAATGTTTTACTAAATTTAAACATTAAATAAATAATGTGGTTGGTAGCATTTGGAAAAAATGTCGGCATTAGAGAATATGTGTCATTAAACCTATATATGGAGTGGTGTCGCTCATGGTATGGCATATGCAAAATTGTGTATACGGCAAATTCATATGAGTGTGAGTTGTTGGCTTGCCGGCATGTGTCAATTATGTTTAATTAAAAAGATTAATGAAGTTATTTGAATGTTTTATTAAATTAGTATATGAAAACGATAAGGTGGTTGGTAGCATTTGGAAAATGGCTGCATTATAACATATGTGTAATAAAACCTATATATGGAGTGGTGTCGCGAAAGGCACGGCATTTGAAATATTGTATATAAGGCATATGACTGTAGGGCATAAGTCAATTATGTATAATTGAAAAGAGTAATGAAGTTTATTGAATCTATTAATAAATTAGTACATGAAAACAATAAAGTGGTTGGTAGCATTTGGAAAAAAGTCGGCAATTTAGAATATATGTCAAAAAACCTGTATTGGTAGTAGTGTCGCGCAAGGCATGTCATATGAAAAATGTTATGAATGATAATGATAATATGACTGTGGGTATTTTCCTTATCGACATAAGTCTATTATGTTTAACTAAAAAGAATACTGAAGCAATTTGAATGTGTTACTAAATTAAAACATTAAACAAATAAGGTGGTTGGTAGCATTTGGAAAAAATGTCGGCATTAGAGAATATGTGTCAATAAACCTAAATAAGGAGTGGTGTCGCTCAAGGTATGGCATATGCAAAATGGTGTATACGGCAAGTTCATATGAGTGTGAGTTGTTGGCTTGCCGGCATGTGTCAATTATGTTTAATTAAAAAGATTAATGAAGTTATTTGAATGTTTTATTAAATTAGTATATGAAAATGATAAGGTAGTTGGTAGCATTTGGAAAAAAAAAGTCGGCATTATAGAATATGTGTCAAAAAACCTTTATAGGGAGTGGTGTCGCGAAAGGCATGACATATGAAATATTGTATATAAGGCATATGACTGTGGGGTGTTGACTTGGCGGCATAAGTCAATTATTTTTAATTGAAAAGAATAATGAAGTTTATTGAATGTATTAATAAAATAGTACATGAAATCAATAAGGTGGTTGGTAGCATTTGGAAAAATGTCGGCATTATAGAATATATGTCAAAAAACCTTTAAAAGTAGTGGTGTCGCGCACGGCATGTCATATGAAAAATGTTATGAATGATAATGAGAATATCGACATAAGTCTATTATGTTTAACTAAAAAGAATACTGAAGCAATTTGAATGTGTTACTAAATTAAAACATGAAACAAATAAGGTGGTTGGTAGCATTGGGAAAAATGTCGGCATTAGAAAATATGTGTCAATAAACCTTTATAGGGAGTGGTGTCACGCAAGGCATGTCATATGAAAAAGTTTATATACGGCATATGACTATGGGAATTTGCCTTATCGACATAAGTCAATTATGTTTAACTAAAAAGAATACTGAAGCAATTTGAATGTTTTACTAAATTTAAACATTAAATAAATAATGTGGTTGGTAGCATTTGGAAAAAATGTCGGCATTAGAGAATATGTGTCATTAAACCTATATATGGAGTGGTGTCGCTCATGGTATGGCATATGCAAAATTGTGTATACGGCAAATTCATATGAGTGTGAGTTGTTGGCTTGCCGGCATGTGTCAATTATGTTTAATTAAGAAGATTAATGAAGTTATTTGAATGTTTTATTAAATTAGTATATGAAAATGATAAGGTAGTTTGGAAAAAATCGGCATTATAGAATATGTGTCAAAAAACCTTTATAGGGAGTGGTGTCGCGAAAGGCATGGCATATGAAATATTGTATATAAGGGGTGTTGACTTGGCGGCATAAGTCAATTATTTTTAATTGAAAAGAATAATGAAGTTTATTGAATGTATTAATAAAATAGTACATGAAATCAGTAAGGTGGTTGGTAGCATTTGGAAAAAATGTCGGCATTATAGAATATATGTCAAAAAACCTTTAAAAGTTGTGGTGTCGCGCACGGCATGTCATATGAAAAATGTTATGAATGATAATGATAATATGACTGTGGGTATTTTCCTTATCGACATAAGTCTATTATGTTTAACTAAAAAGAATACTGAAGCAATTTGAATGTGTTACTAAATTAAAACATTAAACAAATAAGGTGGTTGGTAGCATTTGGAAAAAATGTCGGCATTAGAGAATATGTGTCAATAAACGTTTATAGCGAGTGGTGTCGCGCAAGGCATGTCATATGAAAAAGTTTATATACGGCATATGACTATGGGAATTTGCCTTATCGACATAAGTCAATTATGTTTAACTAAAAAGAATACTGAAGCAATTTGAATGTTTTACTAAATTTAAACATTAAATAAATAATGTGGTTGCATTTGGAAAAAATGTCGGCATTAGAGAATATGTGTTATTAAACCTATATATGGAGTGGTGTCGCTCATGGTATGGCATATGCAAAATTGTGTATACGGCAAATTCATATGAGTGTGAGTTGTTGGCTTGCCGGCATGTGTCAATTATGTTTAATTAAAAAGATTAATGAAGTTATTTGAATGTTTTATTAAATTAGTATATGAAAATGATAAGGTAGTTGGTAGCATTTGGAAAAAAAGTCGGCATTATAGAATATGTGTCAAATAACCTTTATAGGGAGTGGTGTCGCGAAAGGCATGGCATATGAAATATTGTATATAAGGGGTGTTGACTTGGCGGCATAAGTCAATTATTTTTAATTGAAAAGAATAGTGAAGTTTATTGAATGTATTAATAAAATAGTACATGAAATCAATAAGGTGGTTGGTAGCATTTGGAAAAAATGTCGGCATTATAGAATATATGTCAAAAAACCTTTAAAAGTAGTGGTGTCGCGCACGGCATGTCATATGAAAAATTTTATGAATGATAATGATAATATGACTGTGGGTATTTGCCTTATCGACATAAGTTTATTATGTTTAACTAAAAAGAATACTGAAGCAATTTGAATGTGTTACTAAATTAAAACATGAAACAAATAAGGTGGTTGGTAGCATTGGGAAAAATGTCGGCATTAGAAAATATGTGTCAATAAACCTTTATAGGGAGTGGTGTCGCGCAAGGCATGTCATATGAAAAAGTTTATATACGGCATATGACTATGGGAATTTGCCTTATCGACATAAGTCAATTATGTTTAACTTAAAAGAATACTGATGCTATTTGAATGTATTACTTAATTAAAACATGAAACAAATAAGGTGGTTGGTAGCATTGGGAAAAAATGTCGGCATTAGAGAATATGTGTCAATAAACCTAAATAAGGAGTGGTGTCGCTCAAGGTATGGCATATGCAAAATGGTGTATACGGCAAATTCATATGAGTGTGAGTTGTTGGCTTGCCGGCATGTGTCAATTATGTTTAATTAAAAAGATTAATGAAGTTATTTGAATGTTTTATTAAATTAGTATATGAAAACGATAACGTGGTTGGTAGCATTTGGAAAATGGCTGCATTATAGCATATGTGTAATAAAACCTATATATGGAGTGGTGTCGCGAAAGGCATGGCATATGAAATATTGTATATAAGGCATATGACTGTAGGGCATAAGTCAATTATGTATAATTGAAAAGAGTAATGAAGTTTATTGAATCTATTAATAAATTAGTACATGAAAACGATAAAGTGGTTGGTAGCATTTGGAAAAAAAGTCGGCATTATAGAATATATGTCAAAAAACCTTTAAAAGTAGTGGTTCGCGCACGGCATGTCATATGAAAAATGTTATGAATGATAATGATAATATGACTGTGGGTATTTGCCTTATCGACATAAGTCAATTATGTTTAACTAAAAAGAATACTGAAGCAATTTGAATGTTTTACTAAATTTAAACATTAAATAAATAATGAGGTTGGTAGCATTTGGAAAAAATGTCGGCATTAGAGAATATGTGTCATTAAACCTATATATGGAGTGGTGTCGCTCATGGCATATGCAAAATTGTGTATACGGCAAATTCATATGAGTGTGAGTTGTTGGCTTGCCGGCATGTGTCAATTATGTTTAATTAAATAGATTAATGAAGTTATTTGAATGTTTTATTAAATTAGTATATGAAAATGATAAGGTAGTTTGGAAAAAAATCGGCATTATAGAATATGTGTCAAAAAACCTTTATAGGGAGTGGTGTCGCGAAAGGCATGGCATATGAAATATTGTATATAAGGGGTGTTGACTTGGCGGCATAAGTCAATTATTTTTAATTGAAAAGAATAATGAAGTTTATTGAATGTATTAATAAAATAGTACATGAAATCAATAAGGTGGTTGGTAGCATTTGGAAAAAATGTCGGCATTATAGAATATATGTCAAAAAACCTTTAAAAGTAGTGGTGTCGCGCACGGCATGTCATATGAAAAATTTTATGAATGCTAATGATAATATGACTGAGGGTATTTGCCTTATCGACATAAGTCTATTATGTTGAACTAAAAAGAATACTGAAGCAATTTGAATGTGTTACTAAATTAAAACATTAAACAAATAAGGTGGTTGGTAGCATTTGGAAAAAATGTCGGCATTAGAGAATATGTGTCAATAAACCTAAATAAGGAGTGGTGTCGCTCAAGGTATGGCATATGCAAAATGGTGTATACGGCAAGTTCATATGAGTGTGAGTTGTTGGTTTGCCGGCATGTGTCAATTATGTTTAATTCAAAAGATTAATGAAGTTATTTGAATGTTTTATTAAATTAGTATATGAAAATGATAAGGTAGTTTGGAAAAAAATCGGCATTATAGAATATGTGTCAAAAAACCTTTATAGGGAGTGGTGTCGCGAAAGGCATGGCATATGAAATATTGTATATAAGGGGTGTTGACTTGGCGACATAAGTCAATTATTTTTAATTGAAAAGAATAATGAAGTTTATTGAATGTATTAATAAAATAGTACATGAAATCAATAAGGTGGTTGGTAGCATTTGGAAAAAATGTCGGCATTATAGAATATATGTCAAAAAACCTTTAAAAGTTGTGGTGTCGCGCACGGCATGTCATATGAAAAATGTTATGAATGATAATGATAATATGACTGTGGGTATTTTCCTTATCGACATAAGTCTATTATGTTTAACTAAAAAGAATACTGAAGCAATTTGAATGTGTTACTAAATTAAAACATTAAACAAATAAGGTGGTTGGTAGCATTTGGAAAAAATGTCGGCATTAGAGAATATGTGTCAATAAACGTTTATAGCGAGTGGTGTCGCGCAAGGCATGTCATATGAAAAAGTTTATATACGGCATATGACTATGGGAATTTGCCTTATCGACATAAGTCAATTATGTTTAACTAAAAAGAATACTGAAGCAATTTGAATGTTTTACTAAATTTAAACATTAAATAAATAATGTGGTTGCATTTGGAAAAAATGTCGGCATTAGAGAATATGTGTTATTAAACCTATATATGGTGTGGTGTCGCTCATGGTATGGCATATGCAAAATTGTGTATACGGCAAATTCATATGAGTGTGAGTTGTTGGCTTGCCGGCATGTGTCAATTATGTTTAATTAAAAAGATTAATGAAGTTATTTGAATGTTTTATTAAATTAGTATATGAAAATGATAAGGTAGTTGGTAGCATTTGGAAAAAAGTCGGCATTATAGAATATGTGTCAAAAAACCTTTATAGGGAGTGGTGTCGCGAAAGGCATGGCATATGAAATATTGTATATAAGGGGTGTTGACTTGGCGGCATAAGTCAATTATTTTTAATTGAAAAGAATAATGAAGTTTATTGAATGTATTAATAAAATAGTACATGAAATCAATAAGGTGGTTGGTAGCATTTGGAAAAAATGTCGGCATTATAGAATATATGTCAAAAAACCTTTAAAAGTAGTGGTGTCGCGCACGGCATGTCATATGAAAAATTTTATGAATGATAATGATAATATGACTGTGGGTATTTGCCTTATCGACATAAGTCTATTATGTTTAACTAAAAGAATACTGAAGCAATTTGAATGTGTTACTAAATTAAAACATGAAACAAATAAGGTGGTTGGTAGCATTGGGAAAAATGTCGGCATTAGAAAATATGTGTCAATAAACCTTTATAGGGAGTGGTGTCGCGCAAGGCATGTCATATGAAAAAGTTTATATACGGCATATGACTATGGGAATTTGCCTTATCGACATAAGTCAATTATGTTTAACTTAAAAGAATACTGATGCTATTTGAATGTATTACTTAATTAAAACATGAAACAAATAAGGTGGTTGGTAGCATTGGGAAAAAATGTCGGCATTAGAGAATATGTGTCAATAAACCTAAATAAGGAGTGGTGTCGCTCAAGGTATGGCATATGCAAAATGGTGTATACGGCAAATTCATATGAGTGTGAGTTGTTGGCTTGCCGGCATGTGTCAATTATGTTTAATTAAAAAGATTAATGAAGTTATTTGAATGTTTTATTAAATTAGTATATGAAAACGATAACGTGGTTGGTAGCATTTGGAAAATGGCTGCATTATAGCATATGTGTAATAAAACCTATATATGGAGTGGTGTCGCGAAAGGCATGGCATATGAAATATTGTATATAAGGCATATGACTGTAGGGCATAAGTCAATTATGTATAATTGAAAAGAGTAATGAAGTTTATTGAATCTATTAATAAATTAGTACATGAAAACGATAAAGTGGTTGGTAGCATTTGGAAAAAAAGTCGGCATTATAGAATATATGTCAAAAAACCTTTAAAAGGTAGTGGTGTCGCGCACGGCATGTCATATGAAAAATGTTATGAATGATAATGATAATATGACTGTGGGTATTTTCCTTATCGACATAAGTCTATTATGTTTAACTAAAAAGAATACTGAAGCAATTTGAATGTGTTACTAAATTAAAACATTAAACAAATAAGGTGGTTGGTAGCATTTGGAAAAAATGTCGGCATTAGAGAATATGTGTCAATAAACCTTTATAGGGAGTGGTGTCGCGCAAGGCATGTCATATGAAAAAGTTTATATACGGCATATGACTATGGGAATTTGCCTTATCGACATAAGTCAATTATGTTTAACTAAAAAGAATACTGAAGCAATTTGAATGTTTTACTAAATTTAAACATTAAATAAATAATGTGGTTGGTAGCATTTGGAAAAAATGTCGGCATTAGAGAATATGTGTCATTAAACCTATATATGGAGTGGTGTCGCTCATGGCATATGCAAAATTGTGTATACGGCAAATTCATATGAGTGTGAGTTGTTGGCTTGCCGGCATGTGTCAATTATGTTTAATTAAAAAGATTAATGAAGTTATTTGAATGTTTTATTAAATTAGTATATGAAAATGATAAGGTAGTTTGACAGGAAAAAATCGGCATTATAGAATATGTGTCAAAAAACCTTTATAGGGAGTGGTGTCGCGAAAGGCATGGCATATGAAATATTGTATATAAGGGGTGTTGACTTGGCGGCATAAGTCAATTATTTTTAATTGAAAAGAATAATGAAGTTTATTGAATGTATTAATAAAATAGTACATGAAATCAATAAGGTGGTTGGTAGCATTTGGAAAAAATGTCGGCATTATAGAATATATGTCAAAAAACCTTTAAAAGTAGTGGTGTCGCGCACGGCATGTCATATGAAAAATTTTATGAATGATAATGATAATATGACTGTGGGTATTTGCCTTATCGACATAAGTCTATTATGTTTAACTAAAAAGAATACTGAAGCAATTTGAATGTGTTACTAAATTAAAACATGAAACAAATAAGGTGGTTGGTAGCATTGGGAAAAATGTCGGCATTAGAAAATATGTGTCAATAAACCTTTATAGGGAGTGGTGTCGCGCAAGGCATGTCATATGAAAAAGTTTATATACGGCATATGACTATGGGAATTTGCCTTATCGACATAAGTCAATTATGTTTAACTTAAAAGAATACTGATGCTATTTGAATGTATTACTTAATTAAAACATGAAACAAATAAGGTGGTTGGTAGCATTGGGAAAAAATGTCGGCATTAGAGAATATGTGTCAATAAACCTAAATAAGGAGTGGTGTCGCTCAAGGTATGGCATATGCAAAATGGTGTATACGGCAAATTCATATGAGTGTGAGTTGTTGGCTTGCCGGCATGTGTCAATTATGTTTAATTAAAAAGATTAATGAAGTTATTTGAATGTTTTATTAAATTAGTATATGAAAACGATAACGTGGTTGGTAGCATTTGGAAAATGGCTGCATTATAGCATATGTGTAATAAAACCTATATATGGAGTGGTGTCGCGAAAGGCATGGCATATGAAATATTGTATATAAGGCATATGACTGTAGGGCATAAGTCAATTATGTATAATTGAAAAGAGTAATGAAGTTTATTGAATCTATTAATAAATTAGTACATGAAAACGATAAAGTGGTTGGTAGCATTTGGAAATAAAGTCGGCATTATAGAATATATGTCAAAAAACCTTTAAAAGTAGTGGTTCGCGCACGGCATGTCATATGAAAAATGTTATGAATGATAATGATAATATGACTGTGGGTATTTTCCTTATCGACATAAGTCTATTATGTTTAACTAAAAAGAATACTGAAGCAATTTGAATGTGTTACTAAATTAAAACATTAAACAAATAAGGTGGTTGGTAGCATTTGGAAAAAATGTCGGCATTAGAGAATATGTGTCATTAAACCTATATATGGAGTGGTGTCGCTCATGGCATATGCAAAATTGTGTATACGGCAAATTCATATGAGTGTGAGTTGTTGGCTTGCCGGCATGTGTCAATTATGTTTAATTAAAAAGATTAATGAAGTTATTTGAATGTTTTATTAAATTAGTATATGAAAACGATAACGTGGTTGGTAGCATTTGGAAAATGGCTGCATTATAGCATATGTGTAATAAAACCTATATATGGAGTGGTGTCGCGAAAGGCATGGCATATGAAATATTGTATATAAGGCATATGACTGTAGGGCATAAGTCAATTATGTATAATTGAAAAGAGTAATGAAGTTTATTGAATCTATTAATAAATTAGTACATGAAAACGATAAAGTGGTTGGTAGCATTTGGAAAAAAAGTCGGCATTATAGAATATATGTCAAAAAACCTTTAAAAAGTAGTGGTTCGCGCACGGCATGTCATATGAAAAATGTTATGAATGATAATGATAATATGACTGTGGGTATTTTCCTTATCGACATAAGTCTATTATGTTTAACTAAAAAGAATACTGAAGCAATTTGAATGTGTTACTAAATTAAAACATTAAACAAATAAGGTGGTTGGTAGCATTTGGAAAAAATGTCGGCATTAGAGAATATGTGTCAATAAACCTTTATAGGGAGTGGTGTCGCGCAAGGCATGTCATATGAAAAAGTTTATATACGGCATATGAGTATGGGAATTTGCCTTATCGACATAAGTCAATTATGTTTAACTAAAAAGAATACTGAAGCAATTTGAATGTTTTACTAAATTTAAACATTAAATAAATAATGTGGTTGCATTTGGAAAAAATGTCGGCATTAGAGAATATGTGTTATTAAACCTATATATGGAGTGGTGTCGCTCATGGTATGGCATATGCAAAATTGTGTATACGGCAAATTCATATGAGTGTGAGTTGTTGGCTTGCCGGCATGTGTCAATTATGTTTAATTAAAAAGATTAATGAAGTTATTTGAATGTTTTATTAAATTAGTATATGAAAATGATAAGGTAGTTGGTAGCATTTGGAAAAAAAGTCGGCATTATAGAATATGTGTCAAAAAACCTTTATAGGGAGTGGTGTCGCGAAAGGCATGGCATATGAAATATTGTATATAAGGGGTGTTGACTTGGCGGCATAAGTCAATTATTTTTAATTGAAAAGAATAATGAAGTTTATTGAATGTATTAATAAAATAGTACATGAAATCAATAAGGTGGTTGGTAGCATTTGGAAAAAATGTCGGCATTATAGAATATATGTCAAAAAACCTTTAAAAGTAGTGGTGTCGCGCACGGCATGTCATATGAAAAATTTTATGAATGATAATGATAATATGACTGTGGGTATTTGCCTTATCGACATAAGTCTATTATGTTTAACTAAAAAGAATACTGAAGCAATTTGAATGTGTTACTAAATTAAAATATGAAACAAATAAGGTGGTTGGTAGCATTGGGAAAAATGTCGGCATTAGAAAATATGTGTCAATAAACCTTTATAGGGAGTGGTGTCGCGCAAGGCATGTCATATGAAAAAGTTTATATACGGCATATGACTATGGGAATTTGCCTTATCGACATAAGTCAATTATGTTTAACTTAAAAGAATACTGATGCTATTTGAATGTATTACTTAATTAAAACATGAAACAAATAAGGTGGTTGGTAGCATTGGGAAAAAATGTCGGCATTAGAGAATATGTGTCAATAAACCTAAATAAGGAGTGGTGTCGCTCAAGGTATGGCATATGCAAAATGGTGTATACGGCAAATTCATATGAGTGTGAGTTGTTGGCTTGCCGGCATGTGTCAATTATGTTTAATTAAAAAGATTAATGAAGTTATTTGAATGTTTTATTAAATTAGTATATGAAAACGATAACGTGGTTGGTAGCATTAGGAAAATGGCTGCATTATAGCATATGTGTAATAAAACCTATATATGGAGTGGTGTCGCGAAAGGCATGGCATATGAAATATTGTATATAAGGCATATGACTGTAGGGCATAAGTCAATTATGTATAATTGAAAAGAGTAATGAAGTTTATTGAATCTATTAATAAATTAGTACATGAAAACGATAAAGTGGTTGGTAGCATTTGGAAATAAAGTCGGCATTATAGAATATATGTCAAAAAACCTTTAAAAGTAGTGGTTCGCGCACGGCATGTCATATGAAAAATGTTATGAATGATAATGATAATATGACTGTGGGTATTTTCCTTATCGACATAAGTCTATTATGTTTAACTAAAAAGAATACTGAAGCAATTTGAATGTGTTACTAAATTAAAACATTAAACAAATAAGGTGGTTGGTAGCATTTGGAAAAAATGTCGGCATTAGAGAATATGTGTCAATAAACCTTTATAGGGAGTGGTGTCGCGCAAGGCATGTCATATGAAAAAGTTTATATACGGCATATGACTATGGGAATTTGCCTTATCGACATAAGTCAATTATGTTTAACTAAAAAGAATACTGAAGCAATTTGAATGTTTTACTAAATTTAAACATTAAATAAATAATGTGGTTGGTAGCATTTGGAAAAAATGTCGGCATTAGAGAATATGTGTCATTAAACCTATATATGGAGTGGTGTCGCTCATGGCATATGCAAAATTGTGTATACGGCAAATTCATATGAGTGTGAGTTGTTGGCTTGCCGGCATGTGTCAATTATGTTTAATTAAAAAGATTAATGAAGTTATTTGAATGTTTTATTAAATAAGTATTTGAAAAGGATAAGGTAGTTGGTAGCATTTGGAAAAAAAGTCGGCATTATAGAATATGTGTCAAAAAACCTTTATAGGGAGTGGTGTCGCGAAAGGCATGGCATATGAAATATTGTATATAAGGGGTGTTGACTTGGCGGCATAAGTCAATTATTTTTAATTGAAAAGAATAATGAAGTTTATTGAATGTATTAATAAAATAGTACATGAAATCAATAAGGTGGTTGGTAGCATTTGGAAAAAATGTCGGCATTATAGAATATATGTCAAAAAACCTTTAAAAGTAGTGGTGTCGCGCACGGCATGTCATATGAAAAATTTTATGAATGATAATGATAATATGACTGTGGGTATTTGCCTTATCGACATAAGTCTATTATGTTGAACTAAAAAGAATACTGAAGCAATTTGAATGTGTTACTAAATTAAAACATTAAACAAATAAGGTGGTTGGTAGCATTTGGAAAAAATGTCGGCATTAGAGAATATGTGTCAATAAACCTAAATAAGGAGTGGTGTCGCTCAAGGTATGGCATATGCAAAATGGTGTATACGGCAAGTTCATATGAGTGTGAGTTGTTGGTTTGCCGGCATGTGTCAATTATGTTTAATTCAAAAGATTAATGAAGTTATTTGAATGTTTTATTAAATTAGTATATGAAAATGACAAGGTAGTTGGTAGCATTTGGAAAAAAAGTCGGCATTATAGAATATGTGTCAATAAACCTTTATAGGGAGTGGTGTCGCGCAAGGCATGTCATATGAAAAAGTTTATATACGGCATATGACAATGGGAATTTGCCTTATCGACATAAGTCAATTATATTTAACTTAAAAGAATACTGATGCTATTTGAATGTATTACTTAATTAAAACATGAAACAAATAAGGTGGTTGGTAGCATTGGGAAAAAATGTCGCCATTAGAGAATATGTGTCAATAAACCTAAATAAGGAGTGGTGTCGCTCAAGGTATGGCATATGCAAAATGGTGTATACGGCAAGTTCATATGAGTGTGAGTTGTTGGCTTGCCGGCATGTGTCAATTATGTTTAATTAAAAAGATTAATGAAGTTATTTGAATGTTTTATTAAATTAGTATATGAAAACGATAAGGTGGTTGGTAGCATTTGGAAAATGGCTGCATTATAGCATATGTGTAATAAAACCTATATATGGAGTGGTGTCGCGAAAGGCATGGCATATGAAATATTGTATATAAGGCATATGACTGTAGGGCATAAGTCAATTATGTATAATTGAAAAGAGTAATGAAGTTTATTGAATCTATTAATAAATTAGTACATGAAAACGATAAAGTGGTTGGTAGCATTTGGAAAAAAAGTCGGCATTATAGAATATATGTCAAAAAACATTTAAAAGTAGTGGTGTCGCGCACGGCATGTCATATGAAAAATGTTATGAATGATAATGATAATATGACTGTGGGTATTTTCCTTATCGACATAAGTCTATTATGTTTAACTAAACAGAATACTGAAGCAATTTGAATGTGTTACTAAATTAAAACATTAAACAAATAAGGTGGTTGGTAGCATTTGGAAAAAATGTCGGCATTATAGAATATGTGTCAATAAACCTTTATAGGGAGTGGTGTCGCGAAAGGCATGGCATATGAAATATTGTATATAAGGGGTGTTGACTTGGCGGCATAAGTCAATTATTTTTAATTGAAAAGAATAATGAAGTTTATTGAATGTATTAATAAAATAGTACATGAAATCAATAAGGTGGTTGGTAGCATTTGGAAAAAATGTCGGCATTATAGAATATATGTCAAAAAACCTTTAAAAGTAGTGGTGTCGCGCACGGCATGTCATATGAAAAATTTTATGAATGATAATGATAATATGACTGTGGGTATTTGCCTTATCGACATAAGTTTATTATGTTTAACTAAAAAGAATACTGAAGCAATTTGAATGTGTTACTATATTAAAACATTAAACAAATAAGGTGGTTGGTAGCATTTGGAAAAAATGTCGGCATTAGAGAATATGTGTCAATAAACCTAAATAAGGAGTGGTGTCGCTCAAGGTATGGCATATGCAAAATGGTGTATACGGCAAGTTCATATGAGTGTGAGTTGTTGGTTTGCCGGCATGTGTCAATTATGTTTAATTCAAAAGATTAATGAAGTTATTTTAATGTTTTATTAAATTAGTATATGAAAATGACAAGGTAGTTGGTAGCATTTGGAAAAAATGTCGGCATTAGAGAATATGTGTCAATAAACCTAAATAAGGAGTGGTGTCGCTCAAGGTATGGCATATGCAAAATGGTGTATACGGCAAGTTCATATGAGTGTGAGTTGTTGGTTTGCCGGCATGTGTCAATTATGTTTAATTCAAAAGATTAATGAAGTTATTTGAATGTTTTATTAAATTAGTATATGAAAATGACAAGGTAGTTGGTAGCATTTGGAAAAAAAGTCGGTATTATAGAATATGTGTCAAAAACCTTTATAGGGAGTGGTGTCGCGAGAGGCATGACATATGAAATATTGTATATAAGGCATATAACTGTGGGGTGTTGACTTGGCGGCATAAGTCAATTATGTATAATTGAAAAGAGTAATGAAGTTTATTGAATCTATTAATAAATTAGTACATGAAAACGATAAAGTGGTTGGTAGCATTTGGAAAAAACGTCGGCATTATAGAATATATGTCAAAAAACCTTTAAAAGTATGGTGTCGCGCACGGCATGTCATATGAAAAATGTTATGAATGATAATGATAATATGACTGTGGGTATTTGCCTTATCGACATAAGTCTATTATGTTTAACTAAAAAGAATACTGAAGCAATTTGAATGTGTTACTAAATTAAAACATGAAACAAATAAGGTGGTTGGTAGCATTTGGAAAAAATGTCGGCATTATAGAATATGTGTCAATAAACCTTTATAGGGAGTGGTGTCGCGAAAGGCATGGCATATGAAATATTGTATATAAGGGGTGTTGACTTGGCGGCATAAGTCAATTATTTTTAATTGAAAAGAATAATGAAGTTTATTGAATGTATTAATAAAATAGTACATGAAATCAATAAGGTGGTTGGTAGCATTTGGAAAAAATGTCGGCATTATAGAATATATGTCAAAAAACCTTTAAAAGTAGTGGTGTCGCGCACGGCATGTCATATGAAAAATTTTATGAATGATAATGATAATATGACTGTGGGTATTTGCCTTATCGACATAAGTTTATTATGTTTAACTAAAAAGAATACTGAAGCAATTTGAATGTGTTACTATATTAAAACATTAAACAAATAAGGTGGTTGGTAGCATTTGGAAAAAATGTCGGCATTAGAGAATATGTGTCAATAAACCTAAATAAGGAGTGGTGTCGCTCAAGGTATGGCATATGCAAAATGGTGTATACGGCAAGTTCATATGAGTGTGAGTTGTTGGTTTGCCGGCATGTGTCAATTATGTTTAATTCAAAAGATTAATGAAGTTATTTGAATGTTTTATTAAATTAGTATATGAAAATGACAAGGTAGTTGGTAGCATTTGGTAAAAAAGTCGGTATTATAGAATATGTGTCAAAAACCTTTATAGGGAGTGGTGTCGCGAGAGGCATGACATATGAAATATTGTATATAAGGCATATAACTGTGGGGTGTTGACTTGGCGGCATAAGTCAATTATGTATAATTGAAAAGAGTAATGAAGTTTATTGAATCTATTAATAAATTAGTACATGAAAACGATAAAGTGGTTGGTAGCATTTGGAAAAAACGTCGGCATTATAGAATATATGTCAAAAAACCTTTAAAAGTATGGTGTCGCGCACGGCATGTCATATGAAAAATGTTATGAATGATAATGATAATATGACTGTGGGTATTTGCCTTATCGACATAAGTCTATTATGTTTAACTAAAAAGAATACTGAAGCAATTTGAATGTGTTACTAAATTAAAACATGAAACAAATAAGGTGGTTGGTAGCATTTGGAAAAAATGTCGGCATTATAGAATATGTGTCAATAAACCTTTATAGGGAGTGGTGTCGCGAAAGGCATGGCATATGAAATATTGTATATAAGGGGTGTTGACTTGGCGGCATAAGTCAATTATTTTTAATTGAAAAGAATAATGAAGTTTATTGAATGTATTAATAAAATAGTACATGAAATCAATAAGGTGGTTGGTAGCATTTGGAAAAAATGTCGGCATTATAGAATATATGTCAAAAAACCTTTAAAAGTAGTGGTGTCGCGCACGGCATGTCATATGAAAAATTTTATGAATGATAATGATAATATGACTGTGGGTATTTGCCTTATCGACATAAGTCTATTATGTTTAACTAAAAAGAATACTGAAGCAATTTGAATGTGTTACTAAATTAAAACATGAAACAAATAAGGTGGTTGGTAGCATTTGGAAAAAATGTCGGCATTATAGAATATGTGTCAATAAACCTTTATAGGGAGTGGTGTCGCGCAAGGCATGTCATATGAAAAAGTTTATATACGGCATATGACAATGGGAATTTGCCTTATCGACATAAGTCAATTATGTTTAACTTAAAAGAATACTGATGCTATTTGAATGTATTACTTAATTAAAACATGAAACAAATAAGGTGGTTGGTAGCATTGGGAAAAAATGTCGGCATTAGAGAATATGTGTCAATAAACCTAAATAAGGAGTGGTGTCGCTCAAGGTATGGCATATGCAAAATGGTGTATACGGCAAATTCATATGAGTGTGAGTTGTTGGCTTGCCGGCATGTGTCAATTATGTTTAATTAAAAGATTAATGAAGTTATTTGAATGTTTTATTAAATTAGTATATGAAAACGATAAGGTGGTTGGTAGCATTTGGAAAATGGCTGCATTATAGCATATGTGTAATAAAACCTATATATGGAGTGGTGTCACGAAAGGCATGGCATATGAAATATTGTATATAAGGCATATGACTGTAGGGCATAAGTCAATTATGTATAATTGAAAAGAGTAATGAAGTTTATTGAATCTATTAATAAATTAGTACATGAAAACGATAAAGTGGTTGGTAGCATTTGGAAAAAATGTCGGCATTATAGAATATATGTCAAAAAACCTTTAAAAGTAGTGGTGTCGCGCACGGCATGTCATATGAAAAATGTTATGAATGATAATGATAATATGACTGTGGGTATTTTCCTTATCGACATAAGTCTATTATGTTTAACTAAACAGAATACTGAAGCAATTTGAATGTGTTACTAAATTAAAACATTAAACAAATAAGGTGGTTGGTAGCATTTGGAAAAAATGTCGGCATTATAGAATATGTGTCAATAAACCTTTATAGGGAGTGGTGTCGCGAAAGGCATGGCATATGAAATATTGTATAGAAGGGGTGTTGACTTGGCGGCATAAGTCAATTATTTTTAATTGAAAAGAATAATGAAGTTTATTGAATGTATTAATAAAATAGTACATGAAATCAATAAGGTGGTTGGTAGCATTTGAAAAAAATGTCGGCATTATAGAATATGTGTCAATAAACTTTTATAGGGATTGGTGTCGCGAAAGGCATGGCATATGAAATATTGTATAGAAGGGGTGTTGACTTGGCGGCATAAGTCAATTATTTTTAATTGAAAAGAATAATGAAGTTTATTGAATGTATTAATAAAATAGTACATGAAATCAATAAGGTGGTTGGTAGCATTTGGAAAAAATGTCGGCATTAGAGAATATGTGTCAATAAACCTAAATAAGGAGTGGTGTCGCTCAAGGTATGGCATATGCAAAATGGTGTATACGGCAAGTTCATATGAGTGTGAGTTGTTGGTTTGCCGGCATGTGTCAATTATGTTTAATTCAAAAGATTAATGAAGTTATTTTAATGTTTTATTAAATTAGTATATGAAAATGACAAGGTAGTTGGTAGCATTTGGAAAAAAAGTCGGCATTATAGAATATGTGTCAAAAACCTTTATAGGCATATAACTGTGGGGTGTTGACTTGGCGGCATAAGTCAATTATGTATAATTGAAAAGAGTAATGAAGTTTATTGAATCTATTAATAAATTAGTACATGAAAACGATAAAGTGGTTGGTAGCATTTGGAAAAAACGTCGGCATTATAGAATATATGTCAAAAAACCTTTAAAAGTATGGTGTCGCGCACGGCATGTCATATGAAAAATGTTATGAATGATAATGATAATATGACTGTGGGTATTTGCCTTATCGACATAAGTCTATTATGATTAACTAAAAAGAACACTGAAGCAATTTGAATGTGTTACTAAATTAAAACATGAAACAAATAAGGTGGTTGGTAGCATTTGGAAAAAATGTCGGCATTATAGAATATGTGTCAATAAACCTTTATAGGGAGTGGTGTCGCGAAAGGCATGGCATATGAAATATTGTATATAAGGGGTGTTGACTTGGCGGCATAAGTCAATTATTTTTAATTGAAAAGAATAATGAAGTTTATTGAATGTATTAATAAAATAGTACATGAAATCAATAAGGTGGTTGGTAGCATTTGGAAAAAATGTCGGCATTATAGAATATATGTCAAAAAACCTTTAAAAGTAGTGCAAAAATAGAATGATAATGATAATATGACTGTGGGTATTTGCCTTATCGACATTAGTTTATTATGTTTAACTAAAAAGAATACTGAAGCAATTTGAATGTGTTACTATATTAAAACATTAAACAAATAAGGTGGTTGGTAGCATTTGGAAGAAATGTCGGCATTAGAGAATATGTGTCAATAAACCTAAATAAGGAGTGGTGTCGCTCAAGGTATGGCATATGCAAAATGGTGTATACGGCAAGTTCATATGAGTGTGAGTTGTTGGTTTGCCGGCATGTGTCAATTATGTTTAATTCAAAAGATTAATGAAGTTATTTGAATGATTTATTAAATTAGTATATGAAAATGACAAGGTAGTTGGTAGCATTTGGAAAAAAAGTCGGCATTATAGAATATGTGTCAAAAACCTTTATAGGGAGTGGTGTCGCGAGAGGCATGACATATGAAATATTTTATATAAGGCATATAACTGTGGGGTGTTGACTTGGCGGCATAAGTCAATTATGTATAATTGAAAAGAGTAATGAAGTTTATTGAATCTATTAATAAATTAGTACATGAAAACGATAAAGTGGTTGGTAGCATTTGGAAAAAACGTCGGCATTATAGAATATATGTCAAAAAACCTTTAAAAGTATGGTGTCGCGCACGGCATGTCATATGAAAAATGTTATGAATGATAATGATAATATGACTGTGGGTATTTGCCTTATCGACATAAGTCTATTATGTTTAACTAAAAGAATACTGAAGCAATTTGAATGTGTTACTAAATTAAAACATGAAACAAATAAGGTGGTTGGTAGCATTGGGAAAAATGTCGGCATTAGAGAATATGTGTCAATAAACCTTTATAGGGAGTGGTGTCGCGCAAGGCATGTCATATGAAAAAGTTTATATACGGCATATGACAATGGGAATTTGCCTTATCGACATAAGTCAATTATGTTTAACTTAAAAGAATACTGATGCTATTTGAATGTATTACTTAATTAAAAACATGAAACAAATAAGGTGGTTGGTAGCATTGGGAAAAAATGTCGGCATTAGAGAATATGTGTCAATAAACCTAAATAAGGAGTGGTGTCGCTCAAGGTATGGCATATGCAAAATGGTGTATACGGCAAATTCATATGAGTGTGAGTTGTTGGCTTGCCGGCATGTGTCAATTATGTTTAATTAAAAAGATTAATGAAGTTATTTGAATGTTTTATTAAATTAGTATATGAAAACGATAAGGTGGTTGGTAGCATTTGGAAAATGGCTGCATTATAGCATATGTGTAATAAAACCTATATATGGAGTGGTGTCGCGAAAGGCATGGCATATGAAATATTGTATATAAGGCATATGACTGTAGGGCATAAGTCAATTATGTATAATTGAAAAGAGTAATGAAGTTTATTGAATCTATTAATAAATTAGTACATGAAAACGATAAAGTGGTTGGTAGCATTTGGAAAAAACGTCGGCATTATAGAATATATGTCAAAAAACCTTTAAAAGTATGGTGTCGCGCACGGCATGTCATATGAAAAATGTTATGAATGATAATGATAATATGACTGTGGGTATTTGCCTTATCGACATAAGTCTATTATGTTTAACTAAAAAGAATACTGAAGCAATTTGAATGTGTTACTAAATTAAAACATGAAACAAATAAGGTGGTTGGTAGCATTGGGAAAAATGTCGGCATTAGAGAATATGTGTCAATAAACCTTTATAGGGAGTGGTGTCGCGCAAGGCATGTCATATGAAAAAAGTTTATATACTGGCATATGACAATGGGAATTTGCCTTATCGACATAAGTCAATTATGTTTAACTTAAAAGAATACTGATGCTATTTGAATGTATTACTTAATTAAAACATGAAACAAATAAGGTGGTTGGTAGCATTGGGAAAAAATGTCGGCATTAGAGAATATGTGTCAATAAACCTAAATAAGGAGTGGTGTCGCTCAAGGTATGGCATATGCAAAATGGTGTATACGGCAAATTCATATGAGTGTGAGTTGTTGGCTTGCCGGCATGTGTCAATTATGTTTAATTAAAAGATTAATGAAGTTATTTGAATGTTTTATTAAATTAGTATATGAAAACGATAAGGTGGTTGGTAGCATTTGGAAAATGGCTGCATTATAGCATATGTGTAATAAAACCTATATATGGAGTGGTGTCGCGAAAGGCATGGCATATGAAATATTGTATATAAGGCATATGACTGTAGGGCATAAGTCAATTATGTATAATTGAAAAGAGTAATGAAGTTTATTGAATCTATTAATAAATTAGTACATGAAAACGATAAAGTGGTTGGTAGCATTTGGAAAAAAAGTCGGCATTATAGAATATATGTCAAAAAACCTTTAAAAGTAGTGGTGTCGCGCACGGCATGTCATATGAAAAATGTTATGAATGATAATGATAATATGACTGTGGGTATTTTCCTTATCGACATAAGTCTATTATGTTTAACTAAACAGAATACTGAAGCAATTTGAATGTGTTACTAAATTAAAACATTAAACAAATAAGGTGGTTGGTAGCATTTGGAAAAAATGTCGGCATTATAGAATATGTGTCAATAAACCTTTATAGGGAGTGGTGTCGCGAAAGGCATGGCATATGAAATATTGTATATAAGGGGTGTTGACTTGGCGGCATAAGTCAATTATTTTTAATTGAAAAGAATAATGAAGTTTATTGAATGTATTAATAAAATAGTACATGAAATCAATAAGGTGGTTGGTAGCATTTGGAAAAAATGTCGGCATTATAGAATATATGTCAAAAAACCTTTAAAAGTAGTGGTGTCGCGCACGGCATGTCATATGAAAAATTTTATGAATGATAATGATAATATGACTGTGGGTATTTGCCTTATCGACATAAGTTTATTATGTTTAACTAAAAAGAATACTGAAGCAATTTGAATGTGTTACTATATTAAAACATTAAACAAATAAGGTGGTTGGTAGCATTTGGAAAAAATGTCGGCATTAGAGAATATGTGTCAATAAACCTAAATAAGGAGTGGTGTCGCTCAAGGTATGGCATATGCAAAATGGTGTATACGGCAAGTTCATATGAGTGTGAGTTGTTGGTTTGCCGGCATGTGTCAATTATGTTTAATTCAAAAGATTAATGAAGTTATTTGAATGTTTTATTAAATTAGTATATGAAAATGATGAGGTAGTTGGTAGCATTTGGAAAAAAGTCGGTATTATAGAATATGTGTCAAAAAACCTTTATAGGGAGTGGTGTCGCGAGAGGCATGACATATGAAATATTGTATATAAGGCATATAACTGTGGGGTGTTGACTTGGCGGCATAAGTCAATTATGTATAATTGAAAAGTGTAATGAAGTTTATTGAATCTATTAATAAATTAGTACATGAAAACGATAAAGTGGTTGGTAGCATTTGGAAAAAACGTCGGCATTATAGAATATATGTCAAAAAACCTTTAAAAGTAGTGGTGTCGCGCACGGCATGTCATATGAAAAATGTTATGAATGATAATGATAATATGACTGTGGGTATTTGCCTTATCGACATAAGTCTATTATGTTTAACTAAAAAGAATACTGAAGCAATTTGAATGTGTTACTAAATTAAAACATGAAACAAATAAGGTGGTTGGTAGCATTGGGAAAAAATGTCGGCATTAGAGAATATGTGTCAATAAACCTTTATAGGGAGTGGTGTCGCGCAAGGCATGTCATATGAAAAAGTTTATATACGGCAAATATGACAATGGAATTTGCCTTATCGACATAAGTCAATTATGTTTAACTAAAAAGAATACTGAAGCTATTTGAATGTATTACTAAATTAAAACATGAAACAAATAAGGTGGTTGGTAGCATTGGGAAAAAATGTCGGCATTAGAGAATAGGTGTCAATAAACCTAAATAAGGAGTGGTGACGCTCAAGGTATGGCATATGCAAAATGGTGTATACGGCAAGTTCATATGAGTGTGAGTTGTTGGCTTGCCGGCATGTGTCAATTATGTTTAATTAAAAAGATTAATGAAGTTATTTGAACGTTTTATTAAATTAGTATATGAAAATGATAAGGTGGTTGGTAGCATTTGGAAAAAGGCTGCATTATAGCATATGTGTAATAAAAACCTTTATAGGGAGTGGTGTCGCGAAAGGCATGGCATATGAAATATTGTATATAAGGCATATGACTGTGGGGCATAAGTCAATTATGTATAATTGAAAAGAGTAATGAAGTTTATTGAATCTATTAATAAATTAGTACATGAAAACGATAAGGTGGTTGGTAGCATTTGGAAAAAATGTCGGCATTATAGAATATGTGTCAAAGAACCTTTATAGGGAGTGGTGTCGCGCAAGGCATGTCATATGAAAAAGTTTATATACGGCTAATATGACTATGGGAATTTGCCTTATCGACATAAGTCAATTATGTTTAACTAAAAAGAATACTGAAGCAATTTGAATGTGCTACTAAATTAAAACATTAAACAAATAAGGTGGTTGGTAGCATTTGGAAAAATGTCGGCATTAGAGTATATGTGTCAATGAACCTTTATAGGGAGTGGTGTCGCCAAGGCATGTCATATGAAAAAGTTTATATACGGCATATGACTGTGGGTATTTGCCTTATCGACATAAGTCTATTATGTTTAACTAAAAAGAATACTGAAGCAATTTGAATGTGTTACTAAATTTAATCATTAAACAAATAAGGTGGTTGGTAGCATTTGGAAAAAATGTCGGCATTAGAGAATATGTGTCAATAAACCTAAATAAGGAGTGGTGTCGCCAGTATAGCATATGCAAATGGTTACGGCAAATTCATATGAGTGGAGTTGTTGGCTTGCGCATGTGTCAATTATATTTAATTAAAAGATTAATGAAGTTATTTGAATGTTTTATTAAATTAGTATATGAAAATGATAAGGTAGTTGGTAGCATTTAAAAAAAAGTCGGCATTATAGAATATGTGTAAAAAAACCTATATAGGGAGTGGTGTCGCGAAAGGCATGGCATATGAAATATTGTATATAAGGGGTATTGACTGTAGGGCATAAGTCAATTATTTATAATTGAAAAGAGTAATGAAGTTTATTGAATCTATTAATAAAATAGTACATGAAAACAATAAGGTGGTTGGTAGCATTTGGAAAAAATGTCGGCATTATAGAATATATGTCAAAAAACCTTTAAAAGTAGTGGTGTCGCGCACGGCATGTCATATGAAAAATGTTATGAATGATAATGATAATATGACTGTGGGTATTTTCCTTATCGACATAAGTCTATTATGTTTAACTAAAAAGAATACTGAAGCAATTTGAATGTGTTACTAAATTAAAACATTAAACAAATAAGGTGGTTGGTAGCATTTGGAAAAAATGTCAGCATTAGAGAATATGTGTCAATAAACCTAAATAAGGAGTGGTGTCGCTCAAGGTATGGCATATGCAAAAATGGTGTATACGGCAAGTTCATATGAGTGTGAGTTGTTGGCTTGCGGCATGTGTCAATTATGTTTAATTAAAAAGATTAATGAAGTTATTTGAATGTTTTATTAAATTAGTATATGAAATTGATAAGGTGGTTGGTAGCATTTGGAAAAAATGTCGGCATTATAGAATATGTGTCAAAAAAACCTTTATAGGTTTGGTGTCGCGAAAGGCATGACATATGAAATATTGTATAGTAAGGCATATGACTGTGGGGTGTTGACTTGGCGGCATAAGTCAATTATTTTTAATTGAAAAGAATAATGAAGTTTATTGAATGTATTACTAAAATAGTACATGAAAGGGCAATAAGGTGCCGGGCCGGAGCCTCGTACCACCCCGCTATCGGGCCTTAGCCACGCACCAACTACACTAACGGGCCGTGGCCACGCACCAACTGGCGGGCCGTAGCCACGCACCACACAACTAACGGGCCGTAGACCCACTACACTGGCGGGCCTTAGCCACGCACCAACTACACTGGCGGGCCGTAGCCACGCACCACACACTGGCGGGCCGTAGCCTCGCACCAACTACACTGGCGGGCCGTGGCCTCGCACCAACTACACTACCGGGCTTTGGCCACGCACCAGCTACACTGTTCCCCCCTAGGTTAGGGTGAACATCGGCTAACTCCGATGTTTAGCGCAAAGGTATCCGACCGAGATTACAAAGATCTGCATTTAAGTTAGTTATCGAGGTTTTTATTCACTTAGTTCATAACTTTTATCCTATTCTACCCTAACGCACTTCCTAGTCTAAGGCCCTGCCGCACTGTCTTGGAGCCCTAGCGCTCCGCTATGCACTGCACGTTATTAGCTCGTACTCCTTTTTTTTGGCACGTCTACTCACCATGATCGGTATCTCACAAGTGCCGGCTCGCTCGCTAGCGAGCCATGCGCTGCCTCGGCCGCTCAACTCCGCCGCGAGCTTTCGCAACTTCGCTTCGGAGCTTTCGCTCTTCGCCGCCGAATCGAAGCTGCGCTCTCGCAGGCAGTGTTGAGCAGCCGATCAGCAACGCACGGTTGCAGCGGCGGCCGGCGGTTAAATTCAAATCAATGACTGGCTACTTGCCTATAACTATGCCCCTTATCCTAATAATACGCAGACTATGCGGTTAACGGCTCCTTGCCTTTTTACTCGATTCCACTATCGTCGGCTTCTTGCCTCTTACAATTCTATTATCTTACGCTACTACATTTAATACTTATAAACTATACAAATTATACGGCTCCTTGCCGTGAGTTCAAAAAACTGTGGGGGGCTGGTCATAATAGCCGCCTCACACCCCCTACTTCGAGCAGGTGACGGTAACGTCGCCTCTGGCGTTTAACGTCACGCTGTATTCTGCCTTCCCATCAGACACGCGGAAACGCGTGCGCCGGCACCGGAAACGGCGGACCCGCGCCCCCTGCGATGAGTTCCACCACTCCTGAGGATAACGGCGTCCCGCGGGAAACACCCTCCAACCTGAAGGGGTGAAATCTGCCATGGGCTTCCTGGCGGGGCTCTTGACAACTTCTGTCGGCGTGAGGCTCCTTGGCGCGACCTCAGGCTCGGCGTCCGTCTCGGCATCGATGTCGGGCTCCTCGTCGAGCACCGACTCCAAGCTGGTATCCCATCCGTCGATTCCATCGAATAGGTCCACAATGTCCCCCACAACTCGCTGTCGGTGGGGGTCTTCGGGACACTTGGGGAAGGGGCCTCGGTCGCAACACCCGACTTGGGTGATGGAGGCGTCGCCATCGCGTCTTCGTCCTCGGACCATGCTTCGCCCATGCCCGCCTGGCGAGTGGCAAAAGATGCCTTTTCGAATGGCGTTTCGCTCTCGGCCGAACCACGCTTCCTCCAATTCCCTCCGAGAAGTGGTGTTTGGGGTTTCGGCGCGTGTTACAGGCACGAGTGTGGGCATTGCTTCCTCGCGGCCGAACCATGCCTCCTCCAAATCCTCTTGAGGGCCGGAAACTGGCTGCCCGGTCCCGGTCATGGGTGCGAGTGGTGGTGTCGCCTCCTCGTTTCCGCCTCGTCGCTCTTCCACGACCATCTGGCAGACTGAGATTGGGGTCAGCCAGGGCTCGGGATGTCCTACCCGACGACTGCTCATGGCTCCGCAGCTGTGGTTATCCTTCCCGGGCTGGGAAGGACCCTCCTGGCGTTCGCGGGGCGAACGCGGCACGCGCAGCTGCGGGCCTCCGGGCTTTTCGGTCTCGGAGCGGGGTCTCTTCTGTGCCGGTGTCGACGTCCCCTCTAGACTGGGCTCGCGCCGACTCCTGCTTCGACGACGCTTGCTAGGCTCAACCGTTTGTCGGCGGCGACGGTTTCGCCGGCGTTTTCCCTCAGGGCCTTCCCCTGTGTTCGCGCTTCCCGCTTCGGGGCCCAGGACGGGGCGCCTTAACCTCCTCGGGGACCTTCGGCAAGTAGCGCAACGTCACCCGGGGGAATTGGCTCTCGGGGTCTACCTCTAGCCGATGGGTAGTGAAACGGCGGCGGAATGCCGGTTCGTCGTCCTCGTCTCCCGTCAGCGGCTCATAATCCGACATGGGCTTTGGTTGCGTCGGGTTCCTTTCCGCGGTGGGGTCCGGGCTACGGCTGATCCAGTCCGCTTCCGTGCGGGCCACTGGGACGTTGCTCGCTGCCTCCGTCGGGGACGCTTCTGTCTCTGGGGCCGACGGGGAACTTCCCTCCCCCTTTGCGCTCGTCACCGTGGATCTCGGCACCGATGGCCCAGGCCTGCCTGCCTCGAGCGATGGGAGTTCCTCCTCGTCCGCGAGATCGTCCACTTCGCCGGTTGTTACCGGGGTCGTCATTCCGGACGGCCCTGGCGAGTGGGGTGCAAGCGGAGGGGACGGGGGCTCCTCCGCGTAAGGTGGAGAATTCTGCGCAAACGGCGCCTCCACGAACATCGTTGTGATTTCGACCGCCATCAGCATGACCATCCCGTCCAGCCTCTCCACGACGTTGGTACGCTGGGAGTATAGGGTATGGCGGAACTGACGCGGCCCTTCTTGTTGTCCTCTTCGGCAGTACTCGCGTCCCTGGCGGGGGTCGCGAGGACGGCCTCCGGCTCCCGGCCCGGGGAAGGGTTCGGTGTCTCCGCTGCTGACGTCTTCGTCGGATGAGATGCTGATAATCTCGGGTTCCGTCTGTAAATTAGCTTATTCATTAACCTACTCGTTACTTATTCGTTAATGCCCTATCTTCTCAGTGCGGCTCCCGTTTTACTAGACCTATTCTCAATTATGTTATTAATGTTAGTCTTATCTAAATTTTATTCTAATGGTTTCGTTGGGCGACGGGTGTCGCTCTCACCCTTCGACTACTCGTGGGCATCCCTGTGCCCTGGGTCTTCCCCTCCGTCTCGGTAGAACGGTTTCAGCTGCGAGATGTTGGCCACCCTCTTCTTATGTTCGCCTGGTTTCACCAGGCGCACGATATTGGGGGATACGAATTTGATGACCCTGTGGGGCCGTCAAATTTGGGTGCCAACTTTGCGGCGAAACCTTCGGCGGCGTTGGATAGCTGGTGCTGTCTTAACAGGACCATCGAGTCCAACGAAGGCCGCCACTCTCGTCTCCTCAAGTTATAGTGTCTGCCCTGGTCCTTTGATGCACGCTGGAGATTGCTGTGAACGACATAAAAGATTTCCTTTAACCTATCCGCTTTTGTCCTAGGGTCGAACGCACTAGTTGCGGACCCCGGAGTTACCTGATCATATAAAGCAGCCGGCAACCGCGGCTCCCTTCCCTGCATCAGGAAAGCGGGACTGAATCCGGTCGAATCCGACACGCTTGTATTGACCGCCAGCGATATCTCGGGCAAAAGTTCGTCCCACGAACTCTGGTGGCCCTCGATAAATTGCGCTATCATGGTCTTCACGGTCCTGTTGGTCCGCTCGGTAGGATTTTCTTGCGGACAGTAGGGGCGGTGTACTGGATCTCTACACCCAAGGACTCCAGAAAAGCCTTGAAACTCCGGCTTGTGAACTGTACCCCGTTGTCACACACGAACTTCTTAGGCACCCCGAATCGGCTCAAAATCCTCTCCCGGAACGCCGTTTGGAGGTGTGCCGCCGTTGCTCTCCTGAGAGGGACCAGCTCCACCCATTTCGAGAAAGCATCATGGAACACCAGCAACATGGTGTTGCCATGTTTCGACCGTGGGAGGGGCCCAACGAAATCCGCGCACAGTATCGCCATCGGCTCCGTCACCTGCCTCGTCAGCATGCGTCCAGCCGGTTTGAGTTGCTCACTCTTGAACTTTTGGCAGGTTTCGCAACACTTCACGTACCTGGCGGCGTCTCGGAACATACCCGGCCAGTAGTACCTTTGGGCTAGCCTCGACACAGTTTTCCTCACGCCTTGATGTCCGGCCGTGGGGGCATCATGGCATTCCGCCAATACCTTCTGCCGTTGACCACTGGCCACGCACAGCTTCCAAGGGATGTAGTCTTCGTCGTCCGTCCGATGGCCTAAATGCCTATATAGCTGCCCATTTTCTTCTACGTAGTCCGGGAACTTGGCTGGCTCTTCGGCGATCCTGGCACGCATACTCGCGACCCATTTGCAGGGCGGCTCGGCCACCACTGCTTGCTGACAGGTCTCTAGAGGATGTCTTGATAGTGCGTCAGCCACGACGTTGAGCTTCCCTCGTCGGTAGTGAACGTCGAATTGGAATTGTTGCAGTTCCAATGCCCACCGCGCGATTCTTCCTGACGGGCTCTCGATAGAATTAAGCCACTTTAGGGCCAAATGGTCCGTTATCACGTCGAACCGGTACCCTTCTAGGTAGCAACGCAGCTTTCGTATCGACCAAACGATTGCCAGGCACTCTTTCTCGGTGGCGGAGTAGTTCACTTCGGCCTTCAGCAACTTTCTGCTCGCGTACGCTATGACCCGCTCCTGCCCTTCTATCGTCTGCGTCAGCACTGCGCCGAGGCCGTACTCGCTCGCGTCAGTCTGTAGGACGAATCTGGCGGAAAAGTCTGGACAAGCCAGCACAGGGGCAGTCGTCAAGCTGTCCTTCAATTGACGCAATGCCTCCTCCTGTTCTTGATCCCATGCCCATTTCCGCCCCTTCTTTAAGAGCGCTGTTAGCGGCTGTACCTGAGTCGCGAAGTTGGGAACGAAGCGTCTGTACCATGACGCCATCCCAAGGCACTGCCGCAACTCTTTACAATTTGTCGGGGCCCCTCAGGTTACGTATCGCCTCCACCTTCTCTGGATCGGTACGTATTCCTTCCCCACAAATGACGTGTCCTAGGTAGACCAATCTCTCCCGGAAGAAACTGCACTTCTTCCTGTTCAGCCTGAGGTTAGCCGCCCTTAACCGGCGGAACACCTCCCTCAAGTTCTCTACATGTTGCTCCTTAGTCGCTCCTATTACCACGATGTCGTCTAGGTAGGCGAATGCATGAGGCTCCATCTCCGGCCCTATGACCGTGTCTAAAGCTCGCTGGAAGGTCGCACACGCCGAGTGCAAACCAAATGGCATCACCCGCCACTGGAAAAGACCTCTCCGGGACCGTGAATGCCGTACATTCCCGACTATCGGCTGCCATCGGTATCTGCCAGTACCCGTGCTTCAAATCCAGAGTGGATATGAACCGGGCGTGACGCAACCGCTCAGGATGTGATTGATCCTGGGAACAGGATAAGCATCTGGGACGGAGTGCGCGTTGAGTTGTCGATAGTCGATACACATGCGCCACTCACCAGTCTTCTTCTTGACTAAGACGATTGGGGCGCTGTGTGGACTGCGCGACGGCTCGATGGCACCTGCCTGCATCAGCTCGTCCACCTGTTCATCAATCACCCTTTGCATGGCCGGATTCTTCGGGTAATATCTCTGTTTTAATGGCTTATCATCCTTAAGCCTGATCCTGTGCTCCGCGATGTGCGAGACTCCCTGCAGCCCCTCGAAGAGTGTCAGTTCCGACTCCAGGAACTCCTTAAGCTCCGGATCCAAGTCCGCTGGCCACTCTGCCTCTTCTACGCCGGGCTTGCCCTGCGGCTCGCCTCCCCAGGTACCACTCCGACTCCAAATAGAGCTCCCTGATCGCTCGACTCTGGCAGCCGCTCCTGATTCCCTGTGCCCGTGCGGATTTGAGCCATTGCTCCTAATCCCTCCGTTCTTTGGCACGCTTCCACCGTGCCGCCTGCATGACCAGCGTAGATCTGCCTTTGCAGGTCTACGCGCCGCCTTTTGGGCTCCTCAAGCTCTCGTCCCAACCCCGAATGAGACTCATCTTTTACTTCCTTCTCCTTCTCCTTTTCCGACAGTTGCCGAGCCGGCACTCCCGTTTGCTGACGCGCGAGGCCTCCTGCCGACTTCTCTCTCCTCTGCTGCCGAGCAGGTGCTCCCTTTTCATGACCTGGGAGGCCTTTCTCCGACTCTCTCTGTAGCCGAGCAGGTGCTCCTCTTTCATGACTCGGGAGGCCTTTCTCCGACTCCCTCTGTAGCCGAGCAGGTGATCCTCTTTCATGACTCGGGAGGCCTTCCTCCGGCTCCCTCTGTAGCCGAGCAGGTGCTCCCCTTTCATGACTCGGGAGGCCTTTCTCCGACTCTCTCTGTAGCCGAGCAGGTGCTCCCCTTTCAGGACCTGGGAGGCCTTTCTCCGACTCCTCGCTCTGTTGCCGAGCAGGTGCTCCCTTTTCATGACCTGGGAGGCCTTCCTTCGACTCCTCTCCACTCTGTTGCCGAGCAGGTACTCCCTTTTCATGACCTGGGAAGCCTTCCTTCGACTCCTCTTCACTCTGTTGCCGAGCAGGTGCTCCCTTTTCATGACCTGGGAGGCCTTCCTTCGACTTCTCTCCATTCTGTTGCCGAACAGGCACTCCCGCTCCTTGACGCGTGAGGCCTTCTTTCGGCTCTTTACCGGTTCCAGGTCCCGCGGCCGGAGACGTCACGTCCTCTAGGATCAGCTCCACCTTGCCGCAGCGTACCGTAGTGCCCATGGCACCCAGGAAGTCCATCCCCAGGATAACGTGGTCCAGCATTGCGGGCATGACAAGCATTAACATGCTGGCCACCTTCCCCGCTAGGCCGACGTCTATCCTCAATGCCTTCTCTACTTCGACCGTGGACCCATCTGCCAGACGAATGCGCGCCTGTACGTTGTCCACTCCTCCCCGAATCGCCCACCTGCGCACGCAGTCTTCGCTCATGAAGCTGCGAGTGGCCCCTGTATCGATAGTGGCGGGCATCGTCCTCCCGCCAATCTCCACCGTGGCGACGATTCGGCCACCTTCCACCTTAAGCGGGTGTACTATTGCCGAGTCCCGTGTGTGTCGGCGTCGACCCGACCCTGACCTGGGCGACGCCGTTGTCCGTTTCCCGCCTCCGTGCGGCGACAACACTCTTGGCTACTTCTGCCCTGATGCCCACATACCCAACAAAACAAAACGGGCGCATTAGGACATTCCCTGGCGAAATGCCCGTCCCGTGCGCATCTGCGGCATGCCCGTCGCGGGTCGTACCCGGTCCCGGCCTCTTGGTTCATCATCTGGTGGGCCACTTCCGCAGGGGCCGTTGCCGGCGGAGCGGAGATTTGTCTATCCACACCGATCGCTCCGGATCCGATGGGAGCAGACCGGAATGGGTTAAGGTGTCCCCCAGAGGGCTGTACCGTCCTTCCCCACTCCGCGCTACTTGAGCTCGTGGCCGCCTGACTCCCTGCCCTGCTTCCGGAGTATTCCGCTCGCTGTCTCATCACCGTTTCGTATTCCACAGCGAGTTGAGTCAGCTGGGACAAGGTGGAAAAATCTTGCCGTCGCACGTAAAGCCTGTATTCGGGTGCGGCATTCTCATATATCCGGTGCAACTCTTGCGCCGGCTCATATCTGGCATGGTGCATCAAAGCCCTCAGTTCTATTAGGTATTCCTTAAATTCTTCCCCCACACGCTGCCGGCGGGATCGGATTTCGTCTTCCAACCTCTCGAAGTAGCGTGGTGGCAGAAAGAATTCTAAGAAACCCCTCCTAAACACCGACCATGGCACATCCCTCAGTCCACTACTCAGGAACCAACGAGCAGCCCGGTCACAGAATACCTCGCTCATGGCCCGAGGCAACCGATCGAGGGCTATACCGTACGTAATGGCACGCTCCTCTAGGTCCTCTAGGAACCCAAGGGGGTCGGAACGGCCATCGTACCTCATGCCCCACTTTCGGACTTGTTCTGGAACATTCGCGAGAGGCCTGGCCTCCGACTGAGAATATGGCCGGGGAATATGAGGGCCATTATTCGAGTCGTAAGGGGTTCGCCCTAGCTCCACGTCGACCGCCGTCGTCCCGCGAGCTCCGCTGCTCCTAATCTCGCGACTTTCCCCTGCACCCGAGACGGCTAAACTAGGGATCGGAACCTGCAGCCGCTCGTACAGCTGCGAACTCCTTAGGTCTGGTTCTGATTTTTGGCGCGGCCGTCCGCCAACGTCGGGTAGAGTGCCCCAGGGGGACGGCTCCAATGTTTTGGCGGTCTGAGACTCCAGCTCGGCCAGCCGAGCCCAAATCTCGGATGTATGGCCGCCATCCTGCACGAAAGTGGATAGCCGCTTACGCAGCTCCTCCACGCGGCCCTCCTTCTCCAGCCTGAACTCATGGGCGATCGCCACCAGTTCTTCTTTTGCGGCGCTGGTGGATCCAGCGCACGCCTACACCCGGATTTTGGCACTCACCTGTCTCCATCCTGAGTTTTTGCTACTCACTCTGGGCTCAACTACAACTCTTGTGGATCCTCGCTCGAGTTTTGGGTTTGGTGTCTGGGCAACTCTCGTTCCGTAGGTTTATTTCGTTCACTTTGGTCTTTGTCTCTCTTGTTTTTCCTTTTGCTGTCACTTTGGTATTTTCTCTCCTTTTTTTTTTTTTTTTTTTTGTTTTTTACGTCTACTTTATATGCACTTAAATCTCTTTTAAACTTTTGACCATCGTTCACTCTAGTTTTTGTCCGTTTTTGCCTTTGCTTCTTGTTATTTCACTTTTCCTAAGTATCTGTCCTTATTATTTTTCTTATCCATCCACAGCATTCCACTCGCAAAACAATAAAAAAAATATAAAAAAAAATTAATTCACTTGATGTTCTCATAAAATTTTTTTTTTTCCTTGTTGCTTAGTCTTTGTTCATTATTCTTTTATTTTTATTTAATTTATTTGTTTTCATTATTATATTTTTATTTATTTTATTTTATTTATTTATTTATTTTTTTTTTTTTTTTAAATATTTTTCTCTGGTTTCATATTATTTTATTATTGTTATTTATCACTTTCACTGCACATCCGTCGTCATCGCCTTCGCCGACTGTACTGACGAATTCAGTTTTCACCGCGCGTGAACTGAATTCGTCCCACTGTACAGCCGCGACGCCTTAACGGCCCTTCGACGCCGACGTCGACTGCGGCGCGCGTTTGTGCACACGTGTGCAAGCATGGTCTCGACGTCGCCCGTCTGGCGCGCGCGCGCTGTACTTTTCGACCGGCCGTTAGCTCTCCTTTTTTTTCGTTGCTGAGCTCGACTTCTGTGCACATTTCTGGTTGCCTAAATTTAGCAGGTGTTCATTTCGTCGCCTAACATAGGGTATGAAATGCGCTTGTCGGGGTATACACGACTACTTTATACCCTAGACGCGCATTTTACCCGCCTACTATGCCTTCTTTTCCCTTGCTCTCTACCGGAGTATATACACTTCAAGGTATGCTCGACTTGAGATACCCTATACACAAAAAAATTTTTTTTTCGAAACACCTATTTGGGCATACTTGCGGGGCTTTAATCCGCAACTATGCCACGCCCCTAAACGCCTCTATGTCCCTGCTCGGGCGCCACTTGTAAAGTAGCTACTGGCCGGGGTATGAATCTCAGTCGCACCAGGCCCAGCGATTCACAAGACATTTATAAATTCGCTGGGACGGAGGGCTAAAGGGGGGAGGTGAGGGTTTCGCCACAAATCTACCTCGCACTGCCGCTGTACTACTCAACATACCAGGCCGCAGCCTCGTGCTACCTCTTCTAGCGGGCCGGAGCCTCGTACCACCCCGCTATCGGGCCTTAGCCACGCACCAACTACACTAACGGGCCGTAGCCACGCACCCACTACACTGGCGGGCCTTAGCCACGCACCAACTACACTGGCGGGCCGTAGCCACGCACCAACTACACTGGCGGGCCGTAGCCTCGCACCAACTACACTGGCGGGCCGTGGCCTCGCACCAACTACACTACCGGGCTTTGGCCACGCACCAGCTACACTGTTCCCCCCCTAGGTTAGGGTGAACATCGGCTAACTCCGATGTTTAGCGCAAAGGTATCCGACCGAGATTACAAAGATCTGCATTTAAGTTAGTTATCGAGGTTTTTATTCACTTAGTTCATAACTTTTATCCTATTCTACCCTAACGCACTTCCTAGTCTAAGGCCCTGCCGCACTGTCTTGGAGCCCTAGCGCTCCGCTATGCACTGCACGTTATTAGCTCGTACTCCTTTTTTTTTGGCACGTCTACTCACCATGATCGGTATCTCACAAGTGCCGGCTCGCTCGCTAGCGAGCCATGCGCTTGCCTCGGCCGCTCAACTCCGCCGCGAGCTTTCGCAACTTCGCTTCGGAGCTTTCGCTCTTCGCCGCCGAATCGAAGCTGCGCTCTCGCAGGCAGTGTTGAGCAGCCGATCAGCAACGCACGGTTGCAGCGGCGGCCGGCGGTTAAATTCAAATCAATGACTGGCTACTTGCCTATAACTATGCCCCTTATCCTAATAATACGCAGACTATGCGGTTAACGGCTCCTTGCCTTTTTACTCGATTCCACTATCGTCGGCTTCTTGCCTCTTACAATTCTATTATCTTACGCTACTACATTTAATACTTATAAACTATACAAATTATACGGCTCCTTGCCGTGAGTTCAAAAACTGTGGGGGGGCTGGTCATAATAGCCGCCTCACAATATGAAATATTGTATATAAGGCATATGACTGTAGGGCATAAGTCAATTATGTATAATTGAAAAGAGTAATGAAGTTTATTGAATCTATTAATAAATTAGTACATGAAAACGATAAAGTGGTTGGTAGCATTTGGAAAAAATGTCGGCATTATAGAATATATGTCAAAAAACCTATAAAAGTAGTGGTGTCGCGCACGGCATGTCATATGAAAAATGTTATGAATGATAATGATAATATGACTGTGGGTATTTGCCTTATCGACATAAGTCTATTATGTTTAACTAAAAAGAATACTGAAGCAATTTGAATGTGTTACTAAATTAAAACATTAAACAAATAAGGTGGTTGGTAGCATTTGGAAAAAATGTCGGCATTAGAGAATATGTGTCAATAAACCTAAATAAGGAGTGGTGTCGCTCAAGGTATGGCATATACAAAATGGTGTATACGGCAAGTTCATATGAGTGTGAGTTGTTGTAATAAAACCTATATATGGAGTGGTGTCGCGAAAGGCATGGCATATGAAATATTGTATATAAGGCATATGACTGTAGGGCATAAGTCAATTATGTATAATTGAAAAGAGTAATGAAGTTTATTGAATCTATTAATAAATTAGTACATGAAAACGATAAAGTGGTTGGTAGCATTTGGAAAAAATGTCGGCATTATAGAATATATGTCAAAAAACCTATAAAAGTAGTGGTGTCGCGCACGGCATGTCATATGAAAAATGTTATGAATGATAATGATAATATGACTGTGGGTATTTGCCTTATCGACATAAGTCTATTATGTTTAACTAAAAAGAATACTGAAGCAATTTGAATGTGTTACTAAATTAAAACATTAAACAAATAAGGTGGTTGGTAGCATTTGGAAAAAATGTCGGCATTAGAGAATATGTGTCAATAAACCTAAATAAGGAGTGGTGTCGCTCAAGGTATGGCATATACAAAATGGTGTATACGGCAAGTTCATATGAGTGTGAGTTGTTGGCTTGCCGGCATGTGTCAATTATGTTTAATTAAAAAGATTAATGAAGTTATTTGAATGTTTTATTAAATTAGTATATGAACATGATAAGGTAGTTGGTAGCATTTGGAAAAAAGTCGGCATTATAGAATATGTGTCAAAAAAACTTTATAGGGAGTGGTGTCGCGAAAGGCATGACATATGAAATATTGTATATAAGGCATATGACTGTGGGGTGTTGACTTGGCGGCATAAGTCAATTATTTTTAATTAAAAAGAATAATGAAGTTTATTGAATCTATTAATAAATTAGTACATGAAAACGATAAAGTGGTTGGTAGCATTTGGAAAAAATGTCGGCAATTTAGAATATATGTCAAAAAACCTTTATTGGTAGTGGTGTCGCGCACGGCATGTCATATGAAAAATGTTATGAATGATAATGATAATATGACTGTGGGTATTTGCCTTATCGACATAAGTCTATTATGTTTAACTAAAAAGAATACTGAAGCAATTTGAATGTGTTACTAAATTAAAACATTAAACAAATAAGGTGGTTGGTAGCATTTGGAAAAAATTTCGGCATTAGAGAATATGTGTCAATAAACCTAAATAAGGAGTGGTGTCGCTCAAGGTATGGCATATGCAAAATGGTGTATACGGCAAGTTCATATGAGTGTAAGTTATTGGCTTGCCGGCATGTGTCAATTATGTTTAATTAAAAAGATTAATGAAGTTATTTGAATGTTTTATTAAATTAGTATATGAAAATGATAAGGTAGTTGGTAGCATTTGGAAAAAAAGTCGGTATTATAGAATATGTGTCAAAAAACCTTTATAGGGAGTGGTGTCGCGAAAGGCATGACATATGAAATATTGTATATAAGGCATATGACTGTGGGGTGTTGACTTGGCGGCATAAGTCAATTATTTTTAATAATAAGGAGTGGTGTCGCTCAAGGTATGGCATATGCAAAATGGTGTATACGGCAAGTTCATATGAGTGTGAGTTGTTGGCTTGCCGGCATGTGTCAATTATGTTGAATTAAAAGATTAATGAAGTTATTTGAATGTTTTATTAAATTAGTATATGAAAATGATAAGGTAGTTGGTAGCATTTGGAAAAAAAGTCGGCATTATAGAATATGTGTCAAAAAACCTTTATAGGGAGTGGTGTCGCGAAAGGCATGTCATATGAAAAATGTTGTGAATGATAATGATAATATGACTGTGGGTATTTTCCTTATCGACATAAGTCTATTATGTTTAACTAAAAAGAATACTGAAGCAATTTGAATGTGTTACTAAATTAAAACATTAAACAAATAAGGTGGTTGGTAGCATTTGGAAAAAATGTCGGCATTAGAGAATATGTGTCAATAAACCTAAATAAGGAGTGGTGTCGCTCAAGGTATGGCATATACAAAATGGTGTATACGGCAAGTTAATATGAGTGTGAGTTGTTGGCTTGCCGGCATGTGTCAATTATGTTTAATTAAAAAGATTAATGAAGTTATTTGAATGTTTTATTAAACTAGTATATGAACATGATAAGGTAGTTGGTTGCATTTGGAAAAAAAGTCGGCATTATAGAATATGTGTCAAAAAAACTTTATAGGGAGTGGTGTCGCGAAAGGCATGACATATGAAATATTGTATATAAGGCATATGACTGTGGGGTGTTGACTTGGCGGCATAAGTCAATTATTTTTAATTAAAAAGAATAATGAAGTTTATTGAATCTATTAATAAATTAGTACATGAAAACGATAAAGTGGTTGGTAGCATTTGGAAAAAATGTCGGCATTATAGAATATATGTCAAAAAACCTTTAAAAGTAGTGGTGTCGCGCACGGCATGTCATATGAAAAATGTTATGAATGATAATGATAATATGACTGTGGGTATTTTCCTTATCGACATAAGTCTATTATGTTTCACTAAAAAGAATACTGAAGCAATTTGAATGTGTTACTAAATTAAAACATTAAACAAATAAGGTGGTTGGTAGCATTTGGAAAAAATGTCGGCATTAGAGAATATGTGTCAATAAACCTAAATAAGGAGTGGTGTCGCTCAAGGTATGGCATATACAAAATGGTGTATACGGCAAGTTAATATGAGTGTGAGTTGTTGGCTTGCCGGCATGTGTCAATTATGTTTAATTAAAAAGATTAATAAAGTTATTTGAATGTTTTATTAAACTAGTATATGAACATGATAAGGTAGTTGGTAGCATTTGAGAAAAAAAAAGTCGGCATTATAGAATATGTGTCAAAAAACCTTTATAGGGAGTGGTGTCGCGAAAGGCATGACATATGAAATATTGTATATAAGGCATATGACTGTGGGGTGTTGACTTGGCGGCATAAGTCAATTATTTTTAATTGAAAAGAATAATGAAGTTTATTGAATGTATTAATAAAATAGTACATGAAATCAATAAGGTGGTTGGTAGCATTTGGAAAAAATGTCGGCATTATAGAATATATGTCAAAAAACCTTTAAAAGTAGTGGTGTCGCGCACGGCATGTCATATGAAAAATGTTATGAATGATAATGAGAATATCCACATAAGTCTATTATGTTTAACTAAAAAGAATACTGAAGCAATTTGAAAATGTTACTAAATTAAAACATTAAACAAATAAGGTGGTTGGTAGCATTGGGAAAAATTTCGGCATTAGAGAACATGTGTCAATAAACCTTTATAGGGAGTGGTGTCGCGCAAGGCATGTCATATGAAAAAGTTTATATACGGCATATGACTATGGGAATTTGCCTTATCGACATAAGTCAATTATGTTTAACTTAAAAGAATACTGATGCTATTTGAATGTATTACTTAATTAAAACATTAAACAAATAAGGTGGTTGGTAGCATTGGGAAAAAATGTCGGCATTAGAGAATATGTGTCAATAAACCTAAATAAGGAGTGGTGTCGCTCAAGGTATGGCATATGCAAAATGGTGTATACGGCAAGTTCATATGAGTGAGAGTTGTTGGCTTGCCGGCATGTGTCAATTATGTTTAATTAAGAAGATTAATGAAGTTATTTGAATGTTTTATTAAATTAGTATATGAAAACGATAAGGTGGTTGGTAGCATTTGGAAAATGGCTGCATTATAGCATATGTGTAATAAAACCTATATATGGAGTGGTGTCGCGAAAGGCATGGCATATGAAATATTGTATATAAGGCATATGACTGTAGGGCATAAGTCAATTATGTATAATTGAAAAGAGTAATGAAGTTTATTGAATCTATTAATAAATTAGTACATAAAAAAAGTCAATTATGTTTAACTAAAAAGAATACTGAAGCAATTTGAATGTTTTACTAAATTTAAACTTTAAATAAATAATGTGGTTGGTAGCATTTGGAAAAAATGTCGGCATTATAGAATATATGTCAAAAAACCTTTAAAAGTAGTGGTGTCGCGCACGGCATGTCATATGAAAAATGTTATGAATGATAATGATAATATGACTGTGGGTATTTTCCTTATCGACATAAGTCTATTATGTTTAACAAAAAAGAATACTGAAGCAATTTGAATGTGTTACTAAATTAAAACATTAAACAAATAAGGTGGTTGGTAGCAATTGGAAAAAATGTCGGCATTAGAGAATATGTGTCAATAAACCTAAATAAGGAGTGGTGTCGCTCAAGGTATGGCATATACAAAATGGTGTATACGGCAAGTTAATATGAGTGTGAGTTGTTGGCTTGCCGGCATGTGTCAATTATGTTTAATTAAAAAGATTAATGAAGTTATTTGAATGTTTTATTAAACTAGTATATGAACATGATAAGGTAGTTGGTAGCATTTGGAAAAAAAAGTCGGCATTATAGAATATGTGTCAAAAAAACTTTATAGGGAGTGGTGTCGCGAAAGGCATGACATATGAAATATTGTATATAAGGCATATGACTGTGGGGTGTTGACTTGGCGGCATAAGTCAATTATTTTTAATTAAAAAGAATAATGAAGTTTATTGAATCTATTAATAAATTAGTACATGAAAACGATAAAGTGGTTGGTAGCATTTGGAAAAAATGTCGGCATTATAGAATATATGTCAAAAAACCTTTAAAAGTAGTGGTGTCGCGCACGGCATGTCATATGAAAAATGTTATGAATGATAATGATAATATGACTGTGGGTATTTTCCTTATCGACATAAGTCTATTATGTTTCACTAAAAGAATACTGAAGCAATTTGAATGTGTTACTAAATTAAAACATTAAACAAATAAGGTGGTTGGTAGCATTTGGAAAAAATGTCGGCATTAGAGAATATGTGTCAATAAACCTAAATAAGGAGTGGTGTCGCTCAAGGTATGGCATATACAAAATGGTGTATACGGCAAGTTAATATGAGTGTGAGTTGTTGGCTTGCCGGCATGTGTCAATTATGTTTAATTAAAAAGATTAATAAAGTTATTTGAATGTTTTATTAAACTAGTATATGAACATGATAAGGTAGTTGGTAGCATTTGAGAAAAAAAAGTCGGCATCATAGAATATGTGTCAAAAAACCTTTATAGGGAGTGGTGTCGCGAAAGGCATGACATATGAAATATTGTATATAAGGCATATGACTGTGGGGTGTTGACTTGGCGGCATAAGTCAATTATTTTTAATTGAAAAGAATAATGAAGTTTATTGAATGTATTAATAAAATAGTACATGAAATCAATAAGGTGGTTGGTAGCATTTGGAAAAAATGTCGGCGTTATAGAATATATGTCAAAAAACCTTTAAAAGTAGTGGTGTCGCGCACGGCATGTCATATGAAAAATGTTATGAATGATAATGAGAATATCGACATAAGTCTATTATGTTTAACTAAAAAGAATACTGAAGCAATTTGAATGTGTTACTAAATTAAAACATTAAACAAATAAGGTGGTTGGTAGCATTGGGAAAAATTTCGGCATTAGAGAACATGTGTCAATAAACCTTTATAGGGAGTGGTGTCGCGCAAGGCATGTCATATGAAAAAGTTTATATACGGCATATGACTATGGGAATTTGCCTTATCGACATAAGTCAATTATGTTTAACTTAAAAGAATACTGATGCTATTTGAATGTATTACTTAATTAAAACATTAAACAAATAAGGTGGTTGGTAGCATTGGGAAAAAATGTCGGCATTAGAGAATATGTGTCAATAAACCTAAATAAGGAGTGGTGTCGCTCAAGGTATGGCATATGCAAAATGGTGTATACGGCAAGTTCATATGAGTGAGAGTTGTTGGCTTGCCGGCATGTGTCAATTATGTTTAATTAAGAAGATTAATGAAGTTATTTGAATGTTTTATTAAATTAGTATATGAAAACGATAAGGTGGTTGGTAGCATTTGGAAAATGGCTGCATTATAGCATATGTGTAATAAAACCTATATATGGAGTGGTGTCGCGAAAGGCATGGCATATGAAATATTGTATATAAGGCATATGACTGTAGGGCATAAGTCAATTATGTATAATTGAAAAGAGTAATGAAGTTTATTGAATCTATTAATAAATTAGTACATAAAAAAAGTCAATTATGTTTAACTAAAAAGAATACTGAAGCAATTTGAATGTTTTACTAAATTTAAACTTTAAATAAATAATGTGGTTGGTAGCATTTGGAAAAAATGTCGGCATTATAGAATATATGTCAAAAAACCTTTAAAAGTAGTGGTGTCGCGCACGGCATGTCATATGAAAAATGTTATGAATGATAATGATAATATGACTGTGGGTATTTTCCTTATCGACATAAGTCTATTATGTTTAACTAAAAAGAATACTGAAGCAATTTGAATTTGTTACTAAATTAAAACATTAAACAAATAAGGTGGTTGGTAGCATTTGGAAAAAAATGTCGGCATTAAAGAATATGTGTCAATAAACCTTTATAGGGAGTGGTGTCGCGCAAGGCATGTCATATGAAAAAGTTTATATACGGCATATGACTATGGGAATTTGCCTTATCGACATAAGTCAATTATGTTTAACTAAAAAGAATACTGAAGCAATTTGAATGTTTTACTAAATTTAAACATTAAATATATAATGTGGTTGGTAGCATTTGGAAAAAATGTCGGCATTAGAGAATATGTGTCATTAAACCTATATATGGAGTGGTGTCGCTCATGGTATAGCATATGCAAAATTGTGTATACGGCAAATTCATATGAGTGTGAGTGGTTGGCTTGCCGGCATGTGTCAATTATGTTTAACTAAAAGATAAATGAAGTTATTTGAATGTTTTATTAAAGTAGTATATGAAAATAATAAGGTAGTTGGAAGCATTTGGAAAAAAGTCGGCATTATAGAATATGTGTCAAAAAACCTTTATAGGGAGTGGTGTCGCGAAAGGCATGGCATATGAAATATTGTATATAAGGGGTGTTGACTTGGCGGCATAAGTCAATTATTTTTAATTGAAAAGAATAATGAAGTTTATTGAATGTATTAATAAAATAGTACATGAAATCAATAAGGTGGTTGGTAGCATTTGGAAAAAATGTCGGCATTATAGAATATATGTCAAAAAACCTTTAATAGTAGTGGTGTCGCGCACGGCATGTCATATGAAAAATTTTATGAATCATAATGATAATATGACTGTGGGTATTTGCCTTATCGACATAAGTCTATTATGTTTAACTAAAAAGAAGACTGAAGCAATTTGAATGTGTTACTAAATTAAAACATTAAACAAATAAGGTGGTTGGTAGTATTTGGAAAAAATGTCGGCATTATAGAATATATGTCAAAAAACCTTTAAAAGTAGTGGTGTCGCGCACGGCATGTCATATGAAAAATGTTATGAATGATAATGATAATATGACTGTGGGTATTTTCCTTATCGACATAAGTCTATTATGTTTAACTAAAAAGAATACTGAAGCAATTTGAATGTGTTACTAAATTAAAACATTAAACAAATAAGGTGGTTGGTAGCATTTGGAAAAAATGTCGGCATTAGAGAATATGTGTCATTAAACCTATATATGGAGTGGTGTCGCTCATGGTATAGCATATGCAAAATTGTGTATACGGCAAATTCATATGAGTGTGAGTTGTTGGCTTGCCGGCATGTGTCAATTATGTTTAACTAAAAAGATAAATGAAGTTATTTGAATGTTTTATTAAATTAGTATATGAAAATGATAAGGTAGTTGGAAGCATTTGGAAAAAAAGTCGGCATTATAGAATATGTGTCAAAAAACCTTTATAGGGAGTGGTGTCGCGAAAGGCATGGTATATGAAATATTGTATATAAGGGGTGTTGACTTGGCGGCATAAGTCAATTATTTTTAATTGAAAAGAATAATGAAGTTTATTGAATGTATTAATAAAATAGTACATGAAATCAATAAGGTGGTTGGTAGCATTTGGAAAAAATGTCGGCATTATAGAATATATGTCAAAAAACCTTTAATAGTAGTGGTGTCGCGCACGGCATGTCATATGAAAAATTTGATGAATGATAATGATAATATGACTGTGGGTATTTGCCTTATCGACATAAGTCTATTATGATTAACTAAAAAGAATACTGAAGCAATTTGAATGTGTTACTAAATTAAAACATTAAACAAATAAGGTGGTTGGTAGCATTTAGAAAAAATGTCGGCATTAGAGAATATGTGTCAATAAACCTTTATAGGGAGTGGTGCCGCGCAAGGCATGTCATATGAAAAAGTTTATATACGGCATATGACTATGGGAATTTGTCTTATCGACATAAGTCAATTATGTTTAACTAAAAAGAATACTGAAGCAATTTGAATGTTTTACTAAATTAAAACATTAAATAAATAATGTGGTTGGTAGCATTTGGAAAAAATGTCGGCATTATAGAATATATGTCAAAAAACCTTTAAAAGTAGTGGTGTCGCGCACGGCATGTCATATGAAAAATGTTATGAATGATAATGATAATATGACTGTGGGTATTTTCCTAATCGACATAAGTCTGTTATGTTTAACTAAAAAGAATACTGAAGCAATTTGAATGTGTTACTAAATTAAAACATTAAACAAATAAGGTGGTTGGTAGCATTTGGAAAAAATGTCGGCATTAGAGAATATGTGTCATTAAACCTATATATGGAGTGGTGTCGCTCATGGTATAGCATATGCAAAATTGTGTATACGGCAAATTCATATGAGTGTGAGTTGTTGGCTTGCCGGCATGTGTCAATTATGTTTAACTAAAAAGATAAATGAAGTTATTTGAATGTTTTATTAAATTAGTATATGAAAATGATAAGGTAGTTGGAAGCATTTGGAAAAAAAGTCGGCATTATAGAATATGTGTCAAAAAACCTTTATAGGGAGTGGTGTCGCGAAAGGCATGGCATATGAAATATTGTATATAAGGGGTGTTGACTTGGCGGCATAAGTCAATTATTTTTAATTGAAAAGAATAATGAAGTTTATTGAATGTATTAATAAAATAGTACATGAAATCAATAAGGTGGTTGGTAGCATTTGGAAAAAATGTCGGCATTATAGAATATATGTCAAAAAACCTTTAATAGTAGTGGTGTCGCGCACGGCATGTCATATGAAAAATTTTATGAATGATAATGATAATATGACTGTGGGTATTTGCCTTATCGACATAAGTCTATTATGTTTAACTAAAAAGAATACTGAAGCAATTTGAATGTGTTACTAAATTAAAACATTAAACAAATAAGGTGGTTGGTAGCATTTGGAAAAAATGTCGGCATTAGAGAATATGTGTCAATAAACCTAAATAAGGAGTGGTGTCGCTCAAGGTATGGCATATGCAAAATGGTGTATACGGCAAGTTCATATGAGTGTGAGTTGTTGGTTTGCCGGCATGTGTCAATTATGTTTAATTCAAAAGATTAATGAAGTTATTTAAATGTTTTATTAAATTAGTATATGAAAATGACAAGGTAGTTGGTAGCAGTTGGAAAAAAGTCGGCATTATAGAATATGTGTCAAAAAACCTTTATGGGGAGTGGTGTCGCGAGAGGCATGACATATGAAATATTGTATATAAGGCATATGACTGTCTTGTGTTGACTTGGCGGCATAAGTCAATTATGTATAATTGAAAAGAGTAATGAAGTTTATTGAATCTATTAATAAATTAGTACATGAAAACGATAAAGTGGTTGGTAGCATTTGGAAAAAACGTCGGCATTATAGAATATATGTCAAAAAACCTTTAAAAGTAGTGGTGTCGCGCACGGCATGTCATATGAAAAATGTTATGAATGATAATGATAATATGACTGTGGGTATTTGCCTTATCGACATAAGTCTATTATGTTTAACTAAAAAGAATACTGAAGCAATTTGAATGTGTTACTAAATTAAAACATGAAACAAATAAGGTGGTTGGTAGCATTGGGAAAAATGTCGGCATTAGAGAATATGTGTCAATAAACCTTTATAGGGAGTGGTGTCGCGCAAGGCATGTCATATGAAAAAGTTTATATACGGCATATGACTATGGGAATTTGCCTTATCGACATAAGTCAATTATGTTTAACTTAAAAGAATACTGATGCTATTTGAATGTATTACTTAATTAAAACATGAAACAAATAAGGTGGTTGGTAGCATTGGGAAAAAATGTCGGCATTAGAGAATATGTGTCAATAAACCTAAATAAGGAGTGGTGTCGCTCAAGGTATGGCATATGCAAAATGGTGTATACGGCAAGTTCATATGAGTGTGAGTTGTTGGCTTGCCGGCATGTGTCAATTATGTTTAATTAAAAATATTAATGAAGTTATTTGAATGTTTTATTAAATTAGTATATGAAAACGATAAGGTGGTTGGTAACACTTGGAAAATGGCTGCATTATAGCATATGTGTAATAAAACCTATATATGGAGTGGTGTCGCGAAAGGCATGGCATATGAAATATTGTATATAAGGGGTGTTGACTTGGCGGCATAAGTCAATTATTTTTAATTGAAAAGAATAATGAAGTTTATTGAATATATTAATAAAATAGTACATGAAATCAATAAGGTGGTTGGTAGCATTTGGAAAAAATGTCGGCATTATAGAATATATGTCAAAAAACCTTTAAAAGTAGTGGTGTCGCGCACGGCATGTCATATGAAAAATGTTATGAATGATAATGATAATATGACTGTGGGTATTTTCCTTATCGACATAAGTCTATTATGTTTAACTAAAGAATACTGAAGCAATTTGAATGTGTTACTAAATTAAAACATTAAACAAATAAGGTGGTTGGTATCATTTGGAAAAAATGTCGGCATTAGAGAATATGTGTCAATAAACCTATATAGGGAGTGGTGTCGCGGAAGGCATGTCATATGAAAAAGTTTATATACGGCATATGACTATGGGAATTTGCCTTATCGACATAAGTCAATTATGTTTAACTTAAAAGAATACTGATGCTATTTGAATGTATTACTTAATTAAAACATGAAACAAATAAGGTGGTTGGTAGCATTGGGAAAAAATGTCGGCATTAGAGAATATGTGTCAATAAACCTAAATAAGGAGTGGTGTCGCTCAAGGTATGGCATATGCAAAATGGTGTATACGGCAAGTTCATATGAGTGTGAGTTGTTGGCTTGCCGGCATGTGTCAATTATGTTTAATTAAAAATATTAATGAAGTTATTTGAATGTTTTATTAAATTAGTATATGAAAACGATAAGGTGGTTGGTAACACTTGGAAAATGGCTGCATTATAGCATATGTGTAATAAAACCTATATATGGAGTGGTGTCGCGCACGGCATGTCATATGAAAAATGTTATGAATGATAATGATAATATGACTGTGGGTATTTGCCTTATCGACATAAGTCAATTATGTTTAACTTAAAAGAATACTGATGCTATTTGAATGTATTACTTAATTAAAACATGAAACAAATAAGGTGGTTGGTAGCATTGGGAAAAAATGTCGGCATTAGAGAATATGTGTCAATAAACCTAAATAAGGAGTGGTGTCGCTCAAGGTATGGCATATGCAAAATGGTGTATACGGCAAGTTCATATGAGTGTGAGTTGTTGGCTTGCCGGCATGTGTCAATTATGTTTAATTAAAAAGATTAATGAAGTTATTTGAATGTTTTATTAAATTAGTATATGAAAATGATAAGGTAGTTAGTAGCATTTGGAAAAAAAGTCGGCATTATAGAATATGTGTCAAAAAACCTTTATAGGGAGTGGTGTCGCGAAAGGCATGACATATGAAATATTGTATATAAGGCATATGACTGTAGGGCATAAGTCAATTATTTTTAAATAAAAAGAATAATGAAGTTTATTGAATCTATTAATAAATTAGTACATGAAAACGATAAGGTAGTTGGTAGCATTTGGAATAAAAGTCGGCATTATAGAATATGTGTCTAAAAACCTTTATAGGGAGTCGTGTCGCGAAAGGCATGACATATGAAATATTGTATATAAGGCATATGACTGTCTTGTGTTGACTTGGCGGCATAAGTCAATTATTTTTAATTGAAAAGAATAATGAAGTTTATTGAATGTATTAATAAAATAGTACATGGAATCAATAAGGTGGTTGGTAGCATTTGGAAAAAATGTCGGCATTATAGAATATATGTCAAAAAACCTTTAATAGTAGTGGTGTCGCGCACGGCATGTCATATGAAAAATGTTATGAATGATAATGATAATATGACTGTTGGTATTTTCCTTATCGACATAAGTCTATTATGTTTAACTAAAAAGAATACTGAAGCAATTTGAATGTGTTACTAAATTAAAACATTAAACAAATAAGGTGGTTGGTAGCATTTGGAAAAAATGTCGGCATTAGAGAATATGTGTCAATAAACCTAAATAAGGAGTGGTGTCGCTCAAGGTATGGCATATGCAAAATGGTGTATACGGCAAGTTCATATGAGTGTGAGTTGTTGGCTTGCCGGCATGTGTCAATTATGTTTAATTAAAAAGATTAATGAAGTTATTTGAATGTTTTATTAAATTAGTATATGAAAATAATAAGGTAGTTGGTAGCATTTGGAAAATGGCTGCATTATAGAATATGTGTCAAAAAACCTTTATAGGGAGTGGTGTCGCGAAAGGCATGGCATATGAAATATTGTATATAAGGGGTGTTGACTTGGCGGCATAAGTCAATTATGTATAATTGAAAAGAATAATGAAGTTTATTGAATGTATTAATAAAATAGTACATGAAATCAATAAGGTGGTTGGTAGCATTTGGAAAAAATGTCGGCATTATAGAATATATGTCAAAAAACCTTTAAAAGTAGTGGTGTCGCGCACGGCATGTCATATGAAAAATGTTATGAATGATAATGATAATATGACTGTGGGTATTTTCCTTATCGACATAAGTCTATTATGTTTAACTAAAAAGAATACTGAAGCAATTTGAATGTGTTACTAAATTAAAACATTAAACAAATAAGGTGGTTGGTAGCATTTGGAAAAAATGTCGGCATTAGAGAATATGTGTCAATAAACCTAAATAAGGAGTGGTGTCGCTCAAGGTATGGCATATGCAAAATGGTGTATACGGCAAGTTCATATGAGTGTGAGTTGTTGGCTTGCCGGCATGTGTCAATTATGTTTAATTAAAAGATTAATGAAGTTATTTGAATGTTTTATTAAATTAGTATATGAAAATGATAAGGTAGTTGGTAGCATTTGGAAAAAAAGTCGGCATTATAGAATATGTGTCAAAAAACCTTTATAGGGAGTGGTGTCGCGAAAGGCATGACATATGAAATATTGTATATAAGGCATATGACTGTGGGGTGTTGACTTGGCGGCATAAGTCAATTATTTTTAATTGAAAAGAATAATGAAGTTTATTGAATGTATTAATAAAATAGTACATGAAATCAATAAGGTGGTTGTTAGCATTTGGAAAAAATGTAGGCATTATAGAATATATGTCAAAAAACCTTTTAAAGTAGTGGTGTCGCGCACGGCATGTCATATGAAAAATGTTATGAATGATAATGATAATATGACTGTGGGTATTTGCCTTATCGACATATGTCAATTATGTTTAACTTAAAAGAATACTGATGCTATTTGAATGTATTACTTAATTAAAACATGAAACAAATAAGGTGGTTGGTAGCATTGGGAAAAAATGTCGGCATTAGAGAATATGTGTCAATAAACCTAAATAAGGAGTGGTGTCGCTCAAGGTATGGCATATGCAAAATGGTGTATACGGCAAGTTCATATGAGTGTGAGTTGTTGGCTTGCCGGCATGTGTCAATTATGTTTAATTAAAAGAGATTAATGAAGTTATTTGAATGTTTTATTAAATTAGTATATGAAAATGATAAGGTAGTTGGTAGCATTTGGAAAAAAAGTCGGCATTATAGAATATGTGTCAAAAAACCTTTATAGGGAGTGGTGTCGCGAAAGGCATGACATATGAAATATTGTATATAAGGCATATGACTGTAGGGCATAAGTCAATTATTTTTAAATAAAAAGAATAATGAAGTTTATTGAATCTATTAATAAATTAGTACATGAAAACGATAAGGTAGTTGGTAGCATTTGGAAAAAAGTCGGCATTATAGAATATGTGTCAAAAAACCTTTATAGGGAGTCGTGTCGCGAAAGGCATGACATATGAAATATTGTATATAAGGCATATGACTGTCTTGTGTTGACTTGGCGGCATAAGTCAATTATTTTTAATTGAAAAGAATAATGATGTTTATTGAATGTATTAATAAAATAGTACATGAAATCAATAAGGTGGTTGGTAGCATTTGGAAAAAATGTCGGCATTATAGAATATATGTCAAAAACCCTTTAAAAGTAGTGGTGTCGCGCACGGCATGTCATATGAAAAAATGTTATGAATGATAATGAGAATATCGACATAAGTCTATTATGTTTAACTAAAAGAATACTGAAGCAATTTGAATGTGTTACTAAATTAAAACATGAAACAAATAAGGTGGTTGGTAGCATTGGGAAAAATTTCGGCATAAGAGAATATGTGTCAATAAACCTTTATAGGGAGTGGTGTCGCGCAAGGCATGTCATATGAAAAAGTTTATATACGGCATATGACTATGGGAATTTGCCTTATCGACATAAGTCAATTATGTTTAACTTAAAAGAATACTGATGCTATTTGAATGTATTACTTAATTAAAACATGAAACAAATAAGGTGGTTGGTAGCATTGGGAAAAAATGTCGGCATTAGAGAATATGTGTCAATAAACCTAAATAAGGAGTGGTGTCGCTCAAGGTATGGCATATGCAAAATGGTGTATACGGCAAGTTCATATGAGTGTGAGTTGTTGGCTTGCCGGCATGTGTCAATTATGTTTAATTAAAAAGATTAATGAAGTTATTTGAATGTTTTATTAAATTAGTATATGAAAATGATAAGGTAGTTGGTAGCATTTAAAAAAAAAGTCGGCATTATGGAATATGTGTCAAAAAAACTTTATAGGGAGTGGTGTCGCGAAAGGCATGTCATATGAAAAATGTTATGAATGATAATGATAATATGACTGTGGGTATTTGCCTTATCGACATAAGTCTATTATGTTTAACTAAAAAGAATACTGAAGCAATTTGAATGTGTTACTAAATTAAAACATTAAACAAATAAGGTGGTTGGTAGCATTGGGAAAAATGTCGGCATTAGAGAATATGTGTCAATAAACCTTTATAGGGAATGGTGTCGCGCAAGGCATGTCATATGAAAAAGTTTATATACTGCATATGACTATGGGAATTTGCCTTATCGACATAAGTCAATTATGTTTAACTTAAAAGAATACTGATGCTATTTGAATGTATTACTTAATTAAAACATGAAACAAATAAGGTGGTTGGTAGCATTGGGAAAAAATGTCGGCATTAGAGAATATGTGTCAATAAACCTAAATAAGGAGTGGTGTCGCTTAAGGTATGGCATATGCAAAATGGTGTATACGGCAAGTTCATATGAATGTGAGTTGTTGGCTTGCCGGCATGTGTCAATTATGTTTAATTAAAAAGATTAATGAAGTTATTTGAATGTTTTATTAAATTAGTATATGAAAACGATAAGGTGGTTGGTAGCATTTGGAAAATGGCTGCATTATAGCATATGTGTAATAAAACCTATATATGGAGTGGTGTCGCGAAGGCATGGCATATGAAATATCGTATATAAGGCATATGACTGTAGGGCATAAGTCAATTATTTATAATTGAAAAGAGTAATGAAGTTTATTGAATCTATTAATAAATTAGTACATGAAAACGATAAAGTGGTTGGTAGCATTTGGAAAAAATGTCGGCATTATAGAATATATGTCAAAAAACCTTTATAGGGAGTGGTGTCGCGCACGGCATGTCATATGAAAAATGTTATGAATGATAATGATAATATGACTGTGGGTATTTGTCTTATCGACATAAGTCTATTATGTTTAACTAAAAAGAATACTGAAGCAATTTGAATGTGTTACTAAATTAAAACATTAAACAAATAAGGTGGTTGGTAGCATTGGGAAAAATGTCGGCATTAGAGAATATGTGTCAATAAACCTTTATAGGGAGTGGTGTCGCGCAAGGCATGTCATATGAAAAAGTTTATATACGGCATATGACTATGGGAATTTGCCTTATCGACATAAGTCAATTATGTTTAACTTAAAAGAACACTGATGCTATTTGAATGTATTACTTAATTAAAACATGAAACAAATAAGGTGGTTGGTAGCATTGGGAAAAAATGTCGGCATTAGAGAATATGTGTCAATAAACCTAAATAAGGAGTGGTGTCGCTCAAGGTATGGCATATGCAAAATTGTGTATACGGCAAGTTCATATGAATGTGAGTTGGTGGCTTGCCGGCATGTGTCAATTATGTTTAATTTAAAAGATTAATGAAGTTATTTGAATGTTTTATTAAATTAGTATATGAAAACGATAAGGTGGTTGGTAGCATTTGGAAAATGGCTGCATTATAGCATATGTGTAATAAAACCTATATATGGAGTGGTGTCGCGAAGGCATGGCATATGAAATATTGTATATAATGCATATGACTGTAGGGCATAAGTCAATTATTTATAATTGAAAAGATTAATGAAGTTTATTGAATCTATTAATAAATTAGTACATAATAGAATATATGTCAAAAAAACCTTTAAAAGTAGTGGAGTCGCGCACGGCATGTCATATGAAAAATGTTATGAATGATAATGATAATATGACTGTGGGAATTTGCCTTATCGACATAAGTCTATTATGTTTAACTAAGAAGAATACTGAAGCAATTTGAATGTGTTACTAAATTAAAACATTAAACAAATAAGGTGGTTGGTAGCATTTGGAAAAATGTCGGCATTAGAGAATATGTGTCAATAAACCTTTATAGGGAGTGGTGTCACGCAAGGCATGTCATATGAAAAAGTTTATATACGGCATATGACTATGGGAATTTGCCTTATCGACATAAGTCAATTATGTTTAACTTAAAAGAATACTGATGCTATTTGAATATATTACTTAATTAAAACATGAAACAAATAAGGTGGTTGGTAGCATTGGGAAAAAATGTCGGCATTAGAGAATATGTGTCAATAAACCTAAATAAGGAGTGGTGTCGCTCAAGGTATGGCATATGCAAAAATGGTGTATACGGCAAGTTCATATGAGTGTGAGTTGTTGGCTTGCCGGCATGTGTCAATTATGTTTAATTAGAAAGATTAATGAAGTTATTTGAATGTTTTATTAAATTAGTATATGAAAACGATAAGGTGGTTGGTAGCATTTGGAAAATGGCTGCATTATAGCATATGTGTAATAAAACCTATATATGGAGTGGTGTCGCGAAAGGCATGGCATATGAAATATTGTATATAAGGCATATGACTGTAGGGCATAAGTCAATTATGTATAATTGAAAAGAGTAATGAAGTTTATTGAATCTATTAATAAATTAGTAGCATTGGTAGCATTTGGAAAAAATGTCGGCATTATAGAATATATGTCAAAAAAACTTTAAAAGTAGTGGTGTCGCGGACGGCATGTCATATGAAAAATGAAATGAATGATAATGATAATATGACTGTGGGTATTTGCCTTATCGACATAAGTCTATTATGTTTAACTAAAAAGAATACTGAAGCAATTTGAATGTGTTACTAAATTAAAACATGAAACAAATAAGGTGGTTGGTAGCATTGGGAAAAATGTCGGCATTAGAGAATATGTGTCAATAAACCTTTATAGGGAATGGTGTCGCGCAAGGCATGTCATATGAAAAAGTTTATATACGGCATATGACAATGGGAATTTGCCTTATCGACATAAGTCAATTATGTTTAACTTAAAAGAATACTGATGCTATTTGAATGTATTTCTTAATTAAAACATGAAACAAATAAGGTGGTTTGTAGCATTGGGAAAAAATGTCAGCATTAGAGAATATGTGTCAATAAACCTAAATAAGGAGTGGTGTCGCTCATGGTATGGCATATGCAATCTGGTGTATACGGCAAGTTCATATGAATGTGAGTTGTTGGCTTGCCGGCATGTGTCAATTATGTTTAATTAAAAGATTAATGAAGTTATTTGAATGTTTTATTAAATTAGTATATGAAAACGATAAGGTGGTTGGTAGCATTTGGAAAATGGCTGTATTATAGCATATGTGTAATAAAACCTATATATGGAGTGGTGTCGCGAAGGCATGAAATATTGTATATAAGGCATATGACTGTAGGGCATAAGTCAATTATGTATAATTGAAAAGAGTAATGAAGTTTATTGAATCTATTAATAAATTAGTACATGAAAACGATAATGTGGTTGGTAGCATTTGGAAAAAATGTCGGCATTATAGAATATATGTCAAAAAACCTTTGAAAGTAGTGGTGTCGCGCACGGCATGTCATATGAAAAATGTTATGAATGATAATGATAATATGACTGTGGGTATTTGCCTTATCGACATAAGTCTATTATGTTTAACTAAAAAGAATACTGAAGCAATTTGAATGTGTTACTTAATTAAAACATTAAACAAGTAAGGTGGTTGGTAGCATTTGGAAAAAATGTCGGCATTAGAGAATATGTGTCAATAAACCTAAATAAGGAGTGGTGTCGCTCAAGGTATGGCATATGCAAAATGGTGTATACGGCAAGTTCATATGAGTGTGAGTTGTTGGCTTGCCGGCATGTGTCAATTATGTTTAATTAAAAAGATTAATGAAGTTATTTGAATGTTATATTAAATAAGTATATGAAAATGATAAGGTAGTTGGTAGCATTTGGAAAAAAAGTCGGCATTATAGAATATGTGTCAAAAAACCTTTATAGGGAGTGGTGTCGCGAAAGGAATGACATATGAAATATTGTATATAAGGCATATGACTGTGGGGTGTTGACTTGGCGGCATAAGTCAATTATTTTTAATTAAAAAGAATAATGAAGTTTATTGAATCTATTAATAAATTAGTACATGAAAACGATAAAGTGGTTGGTAGCATTTGGAAAAAATTTCGGCATTATTGAATATATGTCAAAAAACCTTTATTGGTAGTGGTGTCGCGCAAGGCATGTCATACGAAAAATGTTATGAATGATAATGATAATATGACTGTGGGTATTTGCCTTATCGACATAAGTCTATTATGTTTAACTAAAAAGAATACTGAAGCAATTTGAATGTGTTACTAAATTAAAACATTAAACAAATAAGGTGGTTGGTAGCATTGGGAAAAATGTCGGCATTAGAGAATATGTGTCAATAAACCTTTATAGGGGAGTGGTGTCGCGCAAGGCATGTCATATGAAAAAGTTTATATACGGCATATGACTATGGGAATTTGCCTTATCGACATAAGTCAATTATGTTTAACTTAAAAGAATACAGATGCTATTTGAATGTATTACTTAATTAAAACATGAAACAAATTAGGTGGTTGGTAGCATTGGGAAATAATGTCGGCATTAGAGAATATGTGTCAATAAACCTAAATAAGGAGTGGTGTCGCTCAAGGTATGGCATATGCAAAATGGTGTATACGGCAAGTTCATATGAATGTGAGTTGTTGGCTTGCCGGCATGTGTCAATTATGTTTAATTAAAAGATTTTTGGTTAAGATATCTTGAAAAACAAAATGTTTTTTCATACAAAAACTTAATTTTCGATCGATCGTTCCTATGGCAGCTATATGATATAGTGGTCCGATCTTAATAGGATTTTGCATATATATGAGGAGCTTAGTAAAACTAATAAATGCCGAGTTTGGTCAAGATATCTTGACAAACAAAATGTTTTTTCATACAAAAACTTAATTTTCGACCGATCGTTCCTATGGCGGCTATATGATATAGTGTTCCGATCTTAATAGGATTTTGCATATATATGAGGAGCATAGTGAAACTAATATATGGCGCTTTTGTTCAAGTAAAACTAATAAATGCCGAGTTTGGTCAAGACATCTTGAAAAACAAAAATTTTTTATCATACAAAAACTTAATTTTCGACCGATCGTTCCTATGGCAGCTATATGATAAAGTGGTCCGATCTTAATAGGATTTTGCATATATATGAGGAGTATAGTGAAACTAATAAATTTTGAGTTTGGTCAAGATATCTTGAGAAACAAAACTTTTTTTCATACAACTTAATTTTGAACTGACCGTTCCTATGGCAGCTATATGATATAGTAGTACTAATATACTCAACCCGGTGACACTAATAAAAAACGAGAAAGATAGGCTATCTTCGGCACGCCGAAGATCTAATACCCTGCAGACCCAACCTTTTAATAATGCTCATAGTGCTTTGCCCGTATCTAAGAAGCACAGGGAAAATAGTTAATGCCGAGTTTGGTCAAGATATTTTGATAAACAAAAGGTTTTTAATCAAAAACCTAGTTTTCGACCGATCGCTCCTCTGGCAGATATATGATATAGTAGTCCGATCTTAGTAAAACTTATAAATGCCGAGTTTGGTCAAGATATCTTGACAAACAAAATGTTTTTTCATACAAAAACTTAATTTTCGACCGATCGTTCCTATGGCGGCTATATGATATAGTGGTCCGATCTTAATAGAATTTTGCATATATATGAGGAGCATAGTAAAACTAATAAATGTCGAGTTTGATCAAGATATCTTGATAAACAAAAGGTTTTTTCATACAAAAACTTAATTTTCGACCGATCGTTCCTATGGCAGCTATATGATATAGTGGTCCGATCCAGCTGGTTTTGACATATGCAACAGAAATAGGGACTTCTGCAAAGTTTCATTAAGATAGTTTTAAAACTGAGGGACTAGTTCGCATAGAAACAGACAGACGGACAGACGGACAGACGGACATGGCTATATCGACTCGGCTGTTGATGCTGATCAAGAATATATATACTTTATGGGGTCGGAGATGTTAAAAAATTATAATACCCTCTGCAAGGGTATAAAAAGAATAATGAACAAAGACTAAAAATTAAAGGAGCATTAAGTGAGTTAATTTTTTTACATACATTTTTTTGCAAGTGAATACAAGAAATATATAAAAGAAATAATAAGAAACAAAGGCCAAGACTAACAAAGACTAAAGTGAACGATGGTCAAAAGTTTAAAAGAGATTCAAGTGCACATAAAAAGGACAGCAAGACAAAAGTGGAAAAAATAAACCTACGGAACGAGAATTGCCCAGACACCAAGCACAAAACTCGAGCGAGAGTCTAGAAGAATTAAAGTTAAACCCAGAGTGAGGTAGCAAAAACTCAGAATGGAGACAGGTGAGTGCCAAAATCCGGGTGTAGGCGTGCGCTGGATCCACCAGCGACGCAAAGAGGAACTGGTGGCGATCGCCCATGAGTTCAGGCTGGAAAAGGAGGGCCGCGTGGAGGAGCTGCGTAAGCGGCTATCCACTTCCGTTCAGGATGGCGGCCATACACCCGAGATTTGGGCTCGGCTGGCCGAGCTAGAGTCTCAGACCGCCAAAACATTGGAGCCGTCTCCCTGGGGCTTTCTACCTGACGTTGGCGGACGGCCGCGCCAAAAATCGGAACCAGACCTGAGCAGCTCGCAGCTGTACGAGCGTCTTCAGGTCCCGATCCCTAGTTTAGCCGTCACGGGTGCAGGGGAAACTCGCGAGATTAGGAGCAGCGGAGCTCGCCGGACGACGGCGGTCGACGTGGAGCTAGGGCGAACCCCTTACGACTCGAATAATGGCCCTCATATTCCCCAGCCATATTCTCAGTCGGAGGCCAGGCCTCTCGCGAACGTTCCAGAGCAAGTCCGAAAGTGGGGCATGAGGTACGATGGCCGTTCCGACCCCCTTGGGTTCCTAGAGGACCTAGAGGAGCGTGCCATTACGTACGGCATAGCCCTCGATCGATTGCCTCGGGCCATGAGCGAGGTATTCTGTGACCGGGCTGCTCGTTGGTTCCTGAGTAGTGGACTGAGGATGTGCCATGGTCGGTGTTTAGGAGGGGTTTCTTAGAATTCTTTCTACCACCACGCTACTTCGAGAGGTTGGAAGACGAAATCCGATCCCGCCGGCAGCGTGTGGGGGAAGAATTTAAGAAATACCTAATAGAACTGAGGGCTTTGATGCACCATGCCAGATATGAGCCGGCGCAGGAGTTGCACCGGATATATGAGAATGCCGCACCCGAATACAGGCTTTACGTACGACGGCAAGATTTTTCCACCTTGTCCCAGCTGACTCTACTCGCTGTGGAGTACGAAACGGTGATGAGACAGCGAGCGGAATACTCCGGAAGCAGGGCAGGGAGTCAGGTGGCCACGAGCTCAAGTAGTGCGGAGTGGGGAAGGACGGTACAGCCCTCTGGGGGACACCTTAACCCATTCCGGTCTACTCCATCGGATCCGGAGCGATCGGTGTGGATGGACAAATCTCCGCCCCGCCGGCAACGGCCCCTGCGGAAGTGGCCCACCAGATAATGAACCAAGAGGCCGGGACCGGGTACGATCCGCGACGAGCATGCCGCAGGTGCGCACGGGAGGGCATTTCGCCAGGGAATGTCCTAATGCGCCCGTTTTGTTTTATTGGGTATGTGGGCATCAGGGCAGAAGTAGCCAAGAGTGTTGTCGCCGCACGGAGGCGGGAAACGGGCAACGGCGTCGCCCAGGTCAGGGTCGGGTCGACGCCGACACACACGGACTCGGCAGTAGTACACCCGCTTAAGGTGGAGGGTGGCCGGATCGTCGCCACGGTGGAGATTGGCGGGAGGACGATGCCCGCCACTATCGATACAGGGGCCACTCGCTGCTTCATGAGCGAAGACTGCGTACGCAAGTGGGCGATTCGGGAAGAGTGGAGAACGTACAGGCGCGCATTCGTCTGGCAGATGGGTCCACGGTCGAAGTAGAGAAGGCATTGAGGATAGACGTTGGCCTAGCGGGGAAGGTGGCCAGCATGTTAATGCTTGTCATGCCCGCAATGCTGGACCACGTTATCCTGGGGATGGACTTCCTGGGTGCCATGGGCACTACGGTACGCTGCGGCAAGGCGGAGCTGATCCTAGAGGACGTGACGTCTCCGGCCGCGGGGCCTGGAACCGGGAAAAAGCCGAAAGAAGGCCTCACGCGTCAAGAAGCGGGAGTGCCTGCTCGGCAACAGAAGGAGAGGAGTCGAAGGAAGGCCTCCCAGGTCCTGAAAAGGGAGCACCTGCTCGGCAACAGGAGGAGAGAGGAGTAGAGGAAAGGCCTCCTGGTCATGAAAAGGGAACACCTGCTCGGCAACAGAGTGGAGAGGAGTCGATGGAAGGCCTCCCGGTCATGAAAAGGGAGCACCTGCTCGGCAACAGAGTGGAGAGGAGTCGAAGGAAGGCCTCCCAGGTCAGGGGAACGGGAGTGCCGGCTCGGCAACTGTCGGAAAGGAGAAGAAGAAGGAAGTAAAAGATGAGTATCATTCGGGGTCGGGCCGAGAGCTTGAGGAGCCCAAAAGGCGGCGGGTAGACCTGCAAAGACAGATCTACGCTGGTCATGCAGGCGGCACGGTGGATGTGTGCCAAAGAACGGAGCGATTAGGAGCAATGGCTCAAATCCACACGGTCACAGGGAATCAGGAGCGGCAGCCAGAGACGAGCGATCAAGGAGCTCTATTTGGAGTCGGAGTGGTACCTGGAGGAGGCGAGTCTCAGAGCAAGCCCGGCGTAGAAGAGGCAGAGTGGCCAGCGGACTTGGATCCGGAACTTAAGGAGTTCCTGGAGTCGGAGCTGACACTCTTCGAGGATCTGCAGGGAGTCTCGCACATTGCGGAGCACAGGATCAGGCTTAAGGATGATAAGCCAATAAAACAGAGATATTACCCGAAGAATCCGGCCATGCAAAGGGTGATTGATGAACAGGTGGACGCGCTGATGCAGGCAGGTGCCATCGAGCCGTCGCGTAGTCCACACAGCGACCCAATCGTCTTAGTCAAGAAGAAGACTGGCGAGTGGCGCATGTGTATCGACTATCGACAACTCAACGCGCACTCCGTCCCAGACGCTTATCCTGTTCCCAGGATTAATCACATCCTTGAGCGGTTGCGTCACCGCCGACGATACCGATGGCAGCCGATAGTCGGGAATGTACGGCGTTCACGGTCCCCGGAAGAGGTCTGTTCCAGTGGCGGGTGATGCCGTTTGGTTTACACTCGGCGTGTGCGACCTTCCAGCGAGCTTTAGACACGGTCATAGGGCCGGAGACGGAGCCTCATGCATTCGCCTACCTAGACGAAGGAGCAACATGTAGAGAACTTGAGAGAGGTGTTCCGCCGGTTAAGGGCGGCTATCTCAGGCTGAATAGGAAGAAGTGCAGTTTCTTCCGGGAGAGGTTGGTCTACCTAGGACACGTCATTTGTGGGGAAGGAATACGTACCGATCCAGAGAAGGTGGAGGCGATACGTAACCTGAGGGCCCCGACAAATTGCAAGGAGTTGCGGCAATGTCTCGGGATGGCGTCATGGTACAGGCGCTTCGTTCCCAACTTCGCGACTCAGGTACAGCCACTCACAGCGCTCTTAAGGAAGGGACGGAAATGGGCATGGGAGCAAGAACAGGAGGAGGCATTGCGTCAATTGAAGGATAGCTTGACGAATGCCCCTGTGTTGGCTTGCCCCGACTTTTCCGCCAAGTTCGTCTTGCAGACCGATGCGAGTGAATATGGCCTCGGCGCGGTGCTGACGCAGACGATTGATGGCCAAGAGCGAGTGATAGCGTATGCGAGCCGGAAGTTGCTGAAGACCGAGGTGAACTATTCCGCCACTGAGAAAGAGTGCCTGGCAATAGTGTGGTCGATCCGGAAGTTGCGCTGCTACTTAGAAGGGTACCGGTTCGACGTGATAACTGACCATCTATCACTCAAGTGGCTCAACTCGATCGAGAGTCCGTCCGGAAGAATCGCGCGATGGGCGTTAGAACTGCAACAGTTCCAATTTGACGTCCATTATCGTCGAGGGAAGCTCAACGTCGTGGCTGATGCGCTATCGAGGCATCCTCTAGAGACCTGTCAGCAAGCAGTGGTGGCAGAGGCCCCCTGCAAATGGGTTGCGGGGATGCGTGCTAGAATCGCCGAAGAGCCAGCCAAGTTCCCGGATTACATCGAGGAAAACGGACAGCTATATAGGCATTTGGGCCACCGCGCGGACGACGAAGCTTACATCCCTTGGAAGCTATGTGTGGCCAGTGGTCAACGGCAGAGGGTATTGGCGGAATGCCATGATGCCCCACGGCCGGGCATCAAGGCGTGAGGAAAACTGTGTCGAGGCTAGCCCAAAGGTACTACTGGCCGGGTATGTTCCGAGACGCCGCCAAGTACGTGAAGTGTTGCGAAACCTGCCAAAAGTTCAAGAGTGAGCAACTCAAACCGGCTGGACGCATGCTGACGAGGCAGGTGGCAGAGCCGATGGCAATACTGTGCGCGGATTTCGTTGGGCCCCTCCCACGGTCGAAACATGGCAACACCATGTTGCTGGTGTTCCATGATGCTTTCTCGAAATGGGTGGAGCTGGTCCCTCTCAGGAGAGCAACGGCGGCACACCTCCAAACGGCGTTCCGGGAGAGGATTTTGAGCCGATTCGGGGTGCCTAAGAAGTTCGTGTGTGACAACGGGGTACAGATCGCAAGCCGGAGTTTCAAGGCTTTTCTGGAGTCGTTGGGTGTAGAGATCCAGTACACCGCCCCTTACTGTCCACAAGAAAATCCTACCGAGAGGACCAACAGGACCTTGAAGACCATGATAGCGCAATTTATCGAGGGCCACCAGAGCTCATGGGACGAACTCCTGCCCGAGATATCGCTGGCGGTCAATACTAGCGTGTCGGATTCGACCGGATTCAGTCCCGCTTTCCTGATGCAGGGAAGGGAGCCGCGGTTGCCGGCTGCTCTATAGATCAGGTAACTCCGGGGTCCGCAACTAGTGCGTTAGACCCTAGGGCAAAGGCGGATAGGTTAAAAGAAATCTTTTATATCGTTCACAGCAATCTCCAGCGTGCATCGAAGGACCAGGGCAGACACTATAACTTGAGGAGACGAGAGTGGCGGCCTTCGTTGGACTCGATGGTCCTGCTAAGACAGCACCAACTATCCAACGCCGCCGAGGGTTTCGCAGCGAAGTTGGCACCTAGGTTTGACGGTCCCTACAGGGTCGTCAAATTCATATCCCCCAATCTGGTGCGCCTGGCAAAGCCGGGTGAACATAAGACGAGGGTGGCCAACGTCTCACAGTTGAAGCCATTCCACCGCGAGACAACGGAGGACGAAATGGAAGACCCAGGGTACAGGGATGCCCACGAGTAGGCGAAGCCGCAACAAACGTACTAAATGTAAATTAGACTAACACTAGTAGCATAATTAAAATAGGCATAGTGAAATGTCAGCCGCACTGGGAGGATAGGGCATTAACCAATAAGTAATGAATGAGTTAACCAATAAGTCAAATTTGCAGACGGAACCCGAGACTATCACCATACCATCAGAGGATGACGACAGCAGCAGATATACTGAGCCCTTCCCTGGGCCCGGCACTGAAGATCACCCGCGTGACCCCCTTCAGGGTCGCGAGTACTGCGGAAGAGGACGGCAAGAGGGAGCCCTCGCCAATTCCGTCACACCCTGTACTCACAGCGGACCAACGTCATGGAGAGACTAGACGGATGCTGATGGCCATCGAAGTCACGACCGTGTTCGTGGAGGCGCCTTTTGCGCGGAATTCGCCACCTTACGCGGAGGAGCCCCCGTCCCCTCCGCTTGCATCCCACTCGCCAAGGTCGTCCGGAGCGACCCCGGTAACAACCGGCGAAGTGGACGATCTCGCGGACGAGGGGGAGCTCCCATCGCTCGAGACAGGCAGGCCCGGACCGTCGGTGCAGAGATTCACGGTGACGGACGCAAGGGGAGGGAAGTTCCCCGTCGGCCCCAGAGACGGAAGCATCCCCGACGGAGGCTGCAAGCAACGTCCCAGTGGCCCGCACGGAAGCGGACTGGATCAGCCGTAGCCCGGATCCCACCGCGGAAAGGAACCCGACCGCGGAAAGGAAGCCGCTGACGGAAGACGAGGACAATGAACCGGCATTCCGCCACCGTTTCACCACCCATCGATTAGAGGTAGACCCCGAGAGCCAATTCCCTCGGGTGACGTTGCGCTACCTGCCGAAGGTTCCCGAGGAGGTTAGTGTGCCCCTTCCTGGGCCCTCGAAGCGGGGAAGGGCGAACACAGGGGAAGGCCCTGTCGGAAAACGCCGGCGAAACCGTCGCCGCCGCAGGAGTCGACGCGAGCCCAGTCTAGAGGGGACGTCGACACCGGCACAGAAGAGACCTCGCTCCGAGACCAAAGTCCGGAGGCCCGCAGCTGCGCGTGCCGCGTTCGCCCCGCGAACGCCAGGAGGGTCCTTCCCAGCCTGGGAAGGATAACCACAGCTGCGGAGCCGTGAGCAGTCGTCGGGAAGGACATCCCGAACCCTGGCTGACCCCAATCTCAGTCTGCCAGATGGTCGTGGAAGAGCGGCGATGCGGAAACGAGGAGGCGGCACCACCGCCCGCGCCCATGACCGGTACCGGGGAGTCGATTTCCGGCCCTCAAGAGGATTTGGAGGAGGCATGGTTCGGCCGCGAGGAAGCAATGCCCCCACTCGTGCCCATAACACGCACCGAAACCCCAAATACCACTTCTCGGAGGGAATTGGAGGAAGCGTGGTTCGGCCAAGAGAGTGAGGCGCCATTCGCAAAAGCATCCTTTTGGCGACGCCTCCATCACCCAAGTCGGGTGTTGCGACCGGGGGTTCCTTCCCCAAGTGTCCCGAAGACCCCCACCGACAGCGAGTTGTGGGAGGACATCGTGGACCTATTCGATGGAATCGACGGATGGGATACCAGCTTGGAGTCGGTACTCGATGAGGAGCCCGACATCGATGCCGAAACGGACACCGAACCCGAGGTCGCGCCGAGGAGTTTCACGCCAACAGAAGTCGTCGAGGCCTTGCCAGGAAACCCATGCCAGATTCCACCCCTTCTGGTTGGAGGTTGTTTCCCCCGCGGAACACCGTTATCCTCGGGCGTGGTGGATCTCATCGCAAGAGAGGCGCGGGTCCGGCGCTTCCGGTGCCGACGCACGCGCTTCCACGTGTCTGATGGGAAGGCAGACTACAGCGTGACGCTAAACGCCAGAGGCGACGTTTCCGTCACCTGCTCGAAGTAAGGGGGGTGTGAGGCGGCTATTATGATCAGCCCCCACAGTTTTGAACTCACGGCAAAGGAGCCGTCGTCCGCATCGCCAAGGTAATGGAAAGGAGCTATTGGCCGCATTGGATAATATCGTATAATTTTTATAGTTTATAAGCATTAAATGTAGTAGTGTAAGAGAATTGTGAGAGGCAAGGAGCCGCCGATAGTATAATCAAGTAAAAAGGCAAGGAGCCGTTAACCGCATAGTCTGCGTATTATTAGGATAAGTGCGTAGTTATGGGCAAGTAGCCAGTCATTCATTTGAATTTAACCGCCAGCCGCCGCTGCAACCGTGCGCTGCTGATCGGCTGCTCAACACTGCTTTCGAGAGCGCAGCTTCAATTCGGCGGCGAAGAGCGAAAGCTCCGAGGCGAGGTGCGAAAGCTCGCGGCGAAGTCGAGCAACCGAGGCAGCGCATGGCTCGCTAGCGAGCGAGCCGACACTTTGGAAATACCGATCATGGTGAGTGGACGTGCCGAAAAAGTTTGAACGAATAACGTGCAGTGCATAGCGGAGCGCTAGGGCTCCAAGACAGTGCGGCAGGGCCTTAGGCTAGGAAGTTCGTTAGGGTAGAATATAATAAAAGTTGTGAATAAAGTGAATGCAGTCATCATAATTAACTTAAAAGCAGACCTTCGTAATCTCGGGCGGTTATATTTGTGCTAAACATCGGAAATGGCCGATGTTCACCCTAACCTAGGGGGGACAGTGTAGTTGGTGCGTGGCTAAGGCCCGACAGGGTAGTTGGTGCGTGGCTAAGGCCCGACAGCGTAGTTGGTGCGTGGCTAAGGCCCGATAGTGTAGTTGGTGCGAGCCAAAACCCGATAGCGGGGTGGTACGAGGCTCCGGCCAGCTAGAAGAGGTAGCACGAGGCTGCGGCCTGGTATGGTAGGTAGTACAGTGGTAGTGCGAGGTATATTTGTGTCGAAACCCCCCTTTAGCCTTCCGTCCCAGCGAATTTATAAATGTCTTGTAAATCGCTGGACCTGGTAAGACTGAGATTCATACCCCGGCCAGTAGCTACTTTACAGTGTTACTAAATTAAAACATTAAACAAATAAGGTGGTTGGTAGCATTTGGAAAAAATGTCGGCATTAGAGAATATGTGTCAATAAACCTTTAAAGGGAGTGGTGTCGCGCAAGGCATGTCATATGAAAAAGTTTATATACGGCATATGACTATGGATATTTGCCTTATCGACATAAGGCAATTATGTTTAACTTAAAAGAATACTGATGCTATTTGAATGTATTACTTAATTAAAACATGAAACAAATAAGGTGGTTGGTAGCATTGGGAAAAAGTGTCTGCATTAGAGAATATGTGTCAATAAACCTAAATAAGGAGTGGTGTCGCTCAAGGTATGGCATATGCAAAATGGTGTATACGGCAAGTTCATATGAGTGTGAGTTGTTGGCTTGGCATGTGTCAATTATGTTTATTTAAAAGATTAATGAAGTTATTTGAATGTTTTATTAAATTAGTATATGAAAACGATAAAGTGGTTGGTAGCATTTGGAAAATGGCTGCATTATAGCATATGTGTAATAAAACCTATATATGGAGTGGTGTTGCAGAGCATGGCATATGAAATATTGTATATATATGTATAATTGAAAAGAGTAATGAAGTTAATTGAATCTATTAATAAATTAGTTGTACATGCAAAAAATAAAGTGGTTGGTAGCATTTGGAAAAAATGTCGGCATTATAGAATATATGTCAAAAAACCTTTATTGGTAGATTGGTGTCGCGAAAGGCATGACATATGAAATATTGTATATAAGGCATATGACTGTCTTGTGTTGACTTGGCGGCATAAGTCAATTATTTTTAATTAAAAAGAATAATGAAGTTTATTTGAATCTATTAATAAATTAGTACATGAAAACGATAAAGTGATTGTTAGCATTTGGAAAAAATGTCGGCATTATAGAATATATGTCAATAAACCTAAATAAGGAGTGGTGTCGCTCAAAGGCATGGCATATGCAAAATGGTGTATACGGCAAGTTCATATGAGTGTGAGTTGTTGGCTTGCCGGCATGTGTAAATTATGTTTAATTAAAAAGATTAATGAAGTTATTTGAATGTTTTATTAAATTAGTATATGAAAATGATAAGGTAGTTGGTAGCATTTGGAAAAAATGTCGGCATTATAGAATATATGTCAAAAAACCTTTATTGGTAGTGGTGTCGCGAAAGGAATGACATATGAAATATTGTATATAAGGCATATGACTGTCTTGTGTTGACTTGGCGGCATGAGTCAATTATTTTTAATTAAAAAGAATAATGAAGTTTATTGAATCTGTTCATGCCAGTTCAGTTCTAGTCATTGCTAGTCTGAACACAGCATTGACTGAACCTCACTCAGTGTGAGGAGTCACTCATTGAGGCAGACTCACTCACTGAGAACTCACTCTCAAATAGGATCCAAAGTACGCTCAAAACTCTCCCCACGTCTCCACTCCACCTCAACCGTTTTGACACAGAAAATGCAAATCACTTCTAATGTAAAGTTCATTATATGCAGCCGCGAAATTGAATTAAAACCTACTACCGGATATATAGAAACCAATCATTGTTTGATTTGAAGACGAATATTTTCACTTATCCGACGCCTCCACCACAAACATTGGTCCTTCGAGCCGGAGTTTATATAAACCGATCGCCCCTACAGCAAGTTTTTGGCAAAGATAAGTAAAAATTTTATTTTCTTTATTTTTTTTAAAATATTTCCTTTTTTTTTTCCTTTTTTTTTTTTTTAAAAAAAAAATTTAAAAAATTTTTTTTTAATTTATCCGACCAAAAACTAAAAACAGTTTAGTTAAATTTTGTGTTAGTTACTTCCAACTACAAAAGAAATCCACTTCAACATTTTTTGTATGTACATACGTACGCACTCGTGCACTTTCCTAACTATAAAAAAAAAATATTTTTTTTATTACGTGTCCGCACTTAATCCGACAAGTTGCTTCACAATATTGTTTCCTAATTAATATTGTTGATCCATGTTCTTGGTCCGACACACAAACATACACCAGGTTCACCAGCACGTATTGTACATATGTACATACATACATACATACATATATTCAATCCGAATATAATTGCCCATATGCATTTTGAATAGACACTATATTTAACATTATTATTTAATAAACACAAACTCCATTTCATTCTCTTAAAATTTTTTTCCTTTTGTATTTCTTAAAAAAAATAAACACAACTCCAATTCAGTTTCTTAACTTATAATTGTGCATAGTGCAAACGAATATATTTGTGCAACCACATAGTACATACATCCGGTAAATAAATCCACAAATCATATGTACTATGTGTGTCCACATATAATATTTTGTAGTGCACAATCCACAGCAATATTATAACACAGCAATATTATAGTAATAAATTGCAATTTCAACCGGCGTATGTGCGTATGTACACACCACACACATATGTAAAAATAAACAGCTGCCGATCCGTACTCCAATTACACGTTTTTATGCAATTGCACACATTCCCATACAATTACTCTTGTTCCGAAACGCACCAATAAAAACACAACAATCATAATTAATAGATTAATAATACTACTAATTTATTGTAAATAAACAAAACACTACACATTAACTTCGAAGTTCTACATTTGTCAGCGGTGTGTACTCAGCCACAATAGTGGGTAAGCATCAATTAGCAGTTCCGTCCGCAAGCACCTCCAGAACTTCTCCGTCTCCAACAGCAGCCCTTAGAGTCGAAAGGGAAACATTGTCCCGGACTACTGTTAAGGCACCTCTTAGTTCGAGGCCAAGTCCACTGATAAAAATCAGTCGCCCGCCGTCCAAAGCTAAAAGCGAAGCATCCCTGACCACTGCAGTCGGACGCACTAAGGCAACCATTAGCACAAGATCTAGTCCGATTTCCACGCGAGCTAATACTAAAACGGCCCAAAATATGACAGACGCGGCCTTAATCAGGTTTATTGCTGTCACTGATCGGCTAAGTCAGTTTGAGGCAAAAATAAACACTCCTGGAGGCTCTGACCCGTCTCTCTATACGTGCCAGGTCCGTCGGGACCAAGTGCGAGCCTTGTGGGACAAGGTTGAAAAAGAGTACGAGGTCGGCTCAACAATAATCTCGGAAGCCGGTTCAATGGAAACCATTTCAGTTATGCAGTCCAAGTACGACTATTGTTACATGGTATATGAGAGATGCGCCGCTAAACTTAGCGAGCAAATCGATACCGCTAACGCCCAAAATAGACCATCCGCTCAGTCCACCATTCCGACATATGTTCCCACAGTGTGTCGCTTACCTCCTTGCGACACAGAAATCTTCAGCGGAGATTACATACGTTGGCCCACATTTCGAGACCTCTTTACCGCAATTTACATAAATAATCCTAGGTTATCAGAGGTCGAGAAATTATTCCATCTCAATGCGAAAACCAGCGGTGAGGCTCAGGCGATTGTATCGAAGTCACCTTTGACTAACGATGTCTTCCGATCAGCCTGGGCCAATCTGACTGAGCGTTTTGAGAACCGAAAATTTTTAGTCAACAGCCAGCTCAAGATTCTTTTCAACCTGCAGCCAATCTCCCAAGAGTCTGGAACGGCAATAAAGGAACTTCAGAGCACCATTCAAGATTGCTTAACAGCTCTGGAGTTATCCGAAATCAACATAGAAAACTGGGACTGTATCCTCGTGTTCCTATGTTCCTCCAAATTACCCAAATTAACACTCTCCTTATGGGAACAGTCCATCTCCAGAAAAAACGACATCTCATCTTGGCTTGAGATGAACGCCTTTCTCTTAGAACGCTATCGCACTCTAGAAGCGATAGAAGAGCTTAAGCCAAGCGCAAATACTCCAGCGCACTCCAGAATTGTTCGAATAGAACCTCCTACCACTAGAAGGCTTAACTCATTTGAGAATAAGGTCGCTAACAAGCCGCAAGCCTGCAAATTGTGCTCCAGGGAGAATCACCCTATCCGTCTGTGCCCACGATTTCTCCAAATGCCCGTCAGCGAACGGACAACTTACATCAAACAGCAAAAACTATGTTTGAACTGTTTCGCTAGGGGTCATCAGTTAAGGGATTGCACAAGTGCTCACAATTGCCAATTGGCAAAGGGGAAGAAACAAAGCATCAATTAGCAGTTCCGTCCGCAAGCACCTCCAGAACTTCTCCGTCTCCAACAGCAGCCCTTAGAGTGGAAAGGGAAACATTGTCCCGGACTAAAAGCGAATCATCCGCGTCCACGCCAAGGGGAACTGTTAAGGCACCTCTTAGTTCGAGGCCAAGTCCACTGATAAAAATCAGTCGCCCGCCGTCCAAAGCTAAAAGCGAAGCATCCCTGACCACTGCAGTCGGACGCACTAAGGCAACCATTAGCACAACATCTAGTCCGATTTCCACGCGAGCTAATACTAAAACGGCCCAAAATATGACAGACGCGGCCTTAATCAGGTTTATTGCTGTCACTGATCGGCTAAGTCAGTTTGAGGCAAAAATAAACACTCCTGGAGGCTCTGACCCGTCTCTCTATACGTGCCAGGTCCGTCGGGACCAAGTGCGAGCCTTGTGGGACAAGGTTGAAAAAGAGTACGAGGTCGGCTCAACAATAATCTCGGAAGCCGGTTCAATGGAAACCATTTCAGTTATGCAGTCCAAGTACGACTATTGTTACATGGTATATGAGAGATGCGCCGCTAAACTTAGCGAGCAAATCGATACCGCTAACGCCCAAAATAGACCATCCGCTCAGTCCACCATTCCGACATATGTTCCCACAGTGTGTCGCTTACCTCCTTGCGACACAGAAATCTTCAGCGGAGATTACATACGTTGGCCCACATTTCGAGACCTCTTTACCGCAATTTACATAAATAATCCTAGGTTATCAGAGGTCGAGAAATTATTTCATCTCAATGCGAAAACCAGCGGTGAGGCTCAGGCGATTGTATCGAAGTCACCTTTGACTAACGATGGCTTCCGATCAGCCTGGGCCAATCTGACTGAGAGTTTTGAGAACCGAAAATTTTTAGTCAACAGCCAGCTCAAGATTCTTTTCAACCTGCAGCCAATCTCCCAAGAGTCTGGAACGGCAATAAAGGAACTTCAGAGCACCATTCAAGATTGCTTAACAGCTCTGGAGTTATCCGAAATCAACATAGAAAACTGGGACTGTATCCTCGTGTTCCTATGTTCCTCCAAATTACCCAAATTAACACTCTCCTTATGGAAACAGTCCATCTCCAGAAAAAACGACATCTCATCTTGGCTTGAGATGAACGCCTTTCTCTTAGAACGCTATCGCACTCTAGAAGCGATAGAAGAGCTTAAGCCAAGCGCAAATACTCCAGCGCACTCCAGAATTGTTCGAACAGAACCTCCTACCACTAGAAGGCTTAACTCATTTGAGAATAAGGTCGCTAACAAGCCGCAAGCCTGCAAATTGTGCTCCAGGGAGAATCACCCTATCCGTCTGTGCCCACGATTTCTCCAAATGCCCGTCAGCGAACGGGCAACTTACATCAAACAGCAAAAACTATGTTTGAACTGTTTCGCTAGGGGTCATCAGTTAAGGGATTGCACAAGTGCTCACAATTGCCAATTGGCAAAGGGGAAGAAACAAAGCATCAATTAGCAGTTCCGTCCGCAAGCACCTCCAGAACTTCTCCGTCTCCAACAGCAGCCCTTAGAGTCGAAAGGGAAACATTGTCCCGGACTAAAAGCGAATCATCCGCGTCCACGCCAAGGGGAACTGTTAAGGCACCTCTTAGTTCGAGGCCAAGTCCACTGATAAAAATCAGTCGCCCGCCGTCCAAAGCTAAAAGCGAAGCATCCCTGACCACTGCAGTCGGACGCACTAAGGCAACCATTAGCACAAGATCTAGTCCGATTTCCACGCGAGCTAATACTAAAACGGCCCAAAATATGACAGACGCGGCCTTAATCAGGTTTATTGCTGTCACTGATCGGCTAAGTCAGTTTGAGGCAAAAATAAACACTCCTGGAGGCTCTGACCCGTCTCTCTATACGTGCCAGGTCCGTCGGGACCAAGTGCGAGCCTTGTGGGACAAGGTTGAAAAAGAGTACGAGGTCGGCTCAACAATAATCTCGGAAGCCGGTTCAATGGAAACCATTTCAGTTATGCAGTCCAAGTACGACTATTGTTACATGGTATATGAGAGATGCGCCGCTAAACTTAGCGAGCAAATCGATACCGCTAACGCCCAAAATAGACCATCCACTCAGTCCACCATTCCGACATATGTTCCCACAGTGTGTCGCTTACCTCCTTGCGACACAGAAATCTTCAGCGGAGATTACATACGTTGGCCCACATTTCGAGACCTCTTTACCGCAATTTACATAAATAATCCTAGGTTATCAGAGGTCGAGAAATTATTTCATCTCAATGCGAAAACCAGCGGTGAGGCTCAGGCGATTGTATCGAAGTCACCTTTGACTAACGATGGCTTCCGATCAGCCTGGGCCAATCTGACTGAGAGTTTTGAGAACCGAAAATTTTTAGTCAACAGCCAGCTCAAGATTCTTTTCAACCTGCAGCCAATCTCCCAAGAGTCTGGAACGGCAATAAAGGAACTTCAGAGCACCATTCAAGATTGCTTAACAGCTCTGGAGTTATCCGAAATCAACATAGAAAACTGGGACTGTATCCTCGTGTTCCTATGTTCCTCCAAATTACCCAAATTAACACTCTCCTTATGGAAACAGTCCATCTCCAGAAAAAACGACATCTCATCTTGGCTTGAGATGAACGCCTTTCTCTTAGAACGCTATCGCACTCTAGAAGCGATAGAAGAGCTTAAGCCAAGCGCAAATACTCCAGCGCACTCCAGAATTGTTCGAACAGAACCTCCTACCACTAGAAGGCTTAACTCATTTGAGAATAAGGTCGCTAACAAGCCGCAAGCCTGCAAATTGTGCTCCAGGGAGAATCATCCTATCCATCTGTGCCCACGATTTCTCCAAATGCCCGTCAGCGAACGGGCAACTTACATCAAACAGCAAAAACTATGTTTGAACTGTTTCGCTAGGGGTCATCAGTTAAGGGATTGCACAAGTGCTCACAATTGTTTTAGGTGCAAGGGTCGTCACAATACGCTCTTGCATCGTAGTGACACTCCACAATTGAGCCCTACAGTAGTCTCCATGCCACAAGCAACAGCTCCCTCCAATCAATCCATACAGTCCACTCCATCCCAACAAACGAATGTTCACAATTATGTTGCAATTAACACCCACGGTGTTCTCCTAAGTACGGCTGTTATATATGTTCGCCATTTGGGTGTAAATTATACAGCTCGTGCACTGATCGACTCGGGATCAGAGGCAACATTTATTTCCGAGCGACTCTTCCACCTGATAAAGCTGCCGTACAAATCCGTACAGGCATAAGTATCGGGATTAAATCAAGCTGTTGCAGCCCAACCTCGCAAGCTCTGCCATTTTAATATTGGCTCTCCTTCCAAGCCTCGTATCCAAATCGAGGCATCAGCCTACGTCCTACCACATTTGGCAGGGAATCTACCATCATGTTCGATCCCCCAAAGATATATGTGCTGATTGGCGCTGATATCCTACCGTCCAACTAACGGGCGGCTCCCATCCTAATATATCTGGCACGTTGCTGGGCCAGGAAACTATTTTCGGGTGGATTTTAACAGGCCCAGTTTCAAAGACCGCATCCACCGCAATCTCGTCATTCTCGACTCGAATATCTGTCTCTCAAGAAGAGCAATTAGACGTCATTCTCACAAAATTTTGGGAGGTGGAGGACATTCCAGTCAAACTGGTAAAGAGCTCCGACTCTTTTTGTGAGAGTAATTTCATCCGAACAACAACAAGGAACGAGAATGGCAGATATGTAGTCACCATACCTTTCCAAGAACCTAATCACATAGACTTAGGACATTCAAGATCTATCGCACTAGCTCAGTTTCTAAAGAACGAGAATCGTTTAAAGAGAAACCCTCCTTCGAAAGAGTAGTACGACTCCGTGATTCGGGAGTACTTCGACTTAGGTCATATGACACAAGTCTCTCCAAACAGCAACCCCAATAACTTTTACTTGCCGCATCATGCTGTTTTTAAGCCCGACAGCACCACAACAAAGGTTCGCGTTGTGTTTAACGCCTCCAGCCCGTCTTCCAATGGCAAAAGTCTTAATGATATCCTACACACGGGACCAGTACTCCAATCCGATCTGACGATTCAGATACTAAAGTGGCGATTCTACCGCTACGTTTTCAATGCCGATATAACTAAGATGTATCGGCAAATCCAGGTCGATCCAAGACATACGCCCTACCAACGAATACTATTTCGCAATGAGAACGAAGAACTTTGCGACTTCGAACTCAATACAGTTACCTTTGGGGTAAACTGTGCCCCATACCTCGCAATCCGGGTCCTCCATCAACTTGCTCGTGATATACGAGAACAATGTCCTATCGCATCCGATATAATTGAAAATTATATGTATGTCGATGATGTTCTAGCAGGGGCACACACGAAGCCACAAGCAATTTCAGCCATTGCAGAACTCCGCATGGCACTCGACAGAGCTGGGTTCCCTCTGAGAAAGTGGACATCCAACACAAAGGAAGTGTTAAAAGGAATACCAAGGGACCACTTACAGTGTGCGGATTTCTTAGAAATCGAAGAGGTCAGCGTCGCTAAAACGCTAGGCATTCGATGGCAAGCCACAACAGACTAGTTTTCTTTGCTCCGTCCAAAATGGTATCTCAGCCTTCGCTCACTAAACGTGAAGTACTATCACAGATTGCGAAATTGTTCGATCCTGCTGGATGGCTAGCACCTGTGATAGTTCGAACAAAGATTTTCATGCAAGAGATCTGGCTCCAAGAGCTAGAGGGTGGGATGATTCCCTGCCGAAAGATCTCGTTCAACGTTGGCATGACTTCCTAACCGACTATCCCTCTCTCGCAGAGATCCGTATTCCAAGATGGGTCGATTTTCAGCAAAAGGCAAAGGTGCAGTTTCACGGCTTCTGCGACGCGTCCCAGCGCGCATATGGTGCTGCATCTCCACTCACCTTCTCGCAGCAAAAACGAGAGTCGCGCCAGTTAAGACGGTATCACTACCACGCTTAGAGCTGTGTGGCGCCGTCCTTCTTTCCGAGCTCACCACGGCTCTTATTCCTCAGCTCCCCATCCAGAGTAAAGAAAATTTCAATTGGACAGACTCCACTATTGTTCTTGCCTGGTTGGATAAACCTCCATGCAAATGGTCTACCTTTGTGGCTAACCGGGTAGCCAAGATATCATCAACCAATGGCAAATGGTCCCATGTTCGATCCGAACATAACCCAGCTAACCTAGCTAGTCGGGGGGTTTCTCCTCGGGACCTATTGGGCAGCACTTTGTGGTGGCATGGACCGGAATGGTTACAACTACCACAAAACCAATGGCCAGTTCCTGTTACGGTACTTGAGACAGAGATTGAACATTGCGCAGCGAAGTGCAATGTCTCACAGCTACCCTCCTGTAACCTTCTGGAACGATTCTCCAGATTCGACAAGGCATTGCGAGTTATTGCATATGTCTGTCGCTTTATCCAGCGCTGTAGAAATCCAGCGATCCACTTTCCCGCCGAGCTCCGTAATGAACCTTACGAGAGTTCAGTTCCGACTTATCTAGTATACTCAACGCCAAACTTATCCTAAGGAGCATAGCTGTTTGCTCGATAAGAAGCCAATTCAAGGATCAAGCAGCATTCGCAATTTAACCCCTTTCATCGATCAAAGGGGTATTCTGCGATCCTGTGGACGGGTGAGAGCGTCAACCTCGTTAGGCTATGATGAGCGACACCCCATAATCATTCCGGCCAATTGTGATTTTTCACGCCTCCTGGTCCGATTTACCCACTTCATTTGTTTTCACGGAAGCAATCAGTTGGTAATGCGCCTCATAAGAGCCAAATACTGGATCCCAAAGTTCAAGGTCCTGGTAAAATCTACCATAAACTCCTGCAAGGTCTGTGTAATACACCGTAGACGACTCCAGACCCAGCTTATGGGCGAACTCCCAAGGGCGAGATCAACCTTTTTCCGACCCTTCACACATACGGGTGTAGACTTTGCCGGACCTTTCGATATTAAAAGCTACATTATTACCAACGACCAAAGAGCTCATCTTATCCAAGCATAGCCATCAAAACTTGTGTTGGCATTTCAATCCTCCTGGCGCTCCTCACATGGGCGGATTGTGGGAAGCAGGTGTCAAAAGCTTTAAGACCCACTTCTACAAGTCCACCGCATCCTCAAAATATACATTTGAGGAGTTCGCGACTCTCCTCTCCAAGATTGAAGCCTGCCTTAACTCCAGGCCAATCTCTCCAATGTCGGAAGATCCGACTGATTTATTGGCTCTAAGTCCAGGCCACTTCCTAGTGGGTGGCCCTCTTCTGTCAACTAACGAGCCAGTAATCAAAGAAGACGCTATTTCTATAATTAACCGCTGGCAGCGACTCAAAGCGCTCCACCAGCAATTCTGCTTCCGGTGGAAGAATGAGTATTTAAAAGAGCTCCATAAGCGAAACAAATGGCAGTCCCCTACAAGGGACCTCCAAGTCGGTGATATGGTGATTATCAAGGAAGATAACATACCAATAAATGAATGGCGCCTTGGTCGAGTCCAGCTGGCTTGCCCAGGCACAGATGACAAGGTCCGCGTAGTGGACGTGCTTACCGCTCGTGGTGTCATCCGAAGGCCAATAGCCAAATTGGTCCTTCTTCCTACTGAGGCAAATAACACCACCGACTAATCCTTAAAAGCAACTAATCCCTCTTTCAAAACAAAATCATCACATAATAACACCTGTCCTACATCTTATTCTCCAGTTCACTCCTCTGTAGAGAACCAGCATGGCACCGTCAACGAAGGCATCCAATCAACGTCAAGGAACGGACTCTTTTAGATGCCGGGTTTGTGGAGGCATCCATGCGCTACGCAAGTGTAGCGCTTCTTGAAGCTCACGCCCGAGAAGCGTCTCCGAGCCGTATTAATTAACAAATATTGCTCCAACTGCCTGGCTCATCAGCATTCAGGGGAATCATGCCGCAGTGGAGCCAAGTGCAAAATTTGCAAAAGGACCACCACACCTTTCTCCACATGCGTGATCCCCGTAGCGCTCGACCCTCTCGGTCAGACAACAGGCCCACAAGAAGAGCTTCTGGCTCCTCGCCCTCCAGCGGCACATCACCCCCAAGCCCGAGACGTGCTTCTATACGGACGTCGCTTACGTCCCTTCTCCAGCACAAGGGGGTCAGTATACTGCCCACCGCCATAGTGCTGCTCGACACCGGAAAAAAGACCCTTGAGACTCGGGCTCTGATCGATCCATGTTGTTCAGTAAGCCGCATTAATGCAACCGTGGCAAGGGCCTATGGCCTTTCCGTCACACGCATTGGCGCAAAAGGAGCGTGCACAGCCGTGCTACGCTCCAATACAACTCAGATGTCGCGAGAAGTGGTCTTAATGGCTGACCCGCAACTCAGCTGCATAACTCCAGCCCGAGCTATCAGAGCGGACATTCAGCAACGTCGCTTTGGCGGACAACGAATGGTTCCGTCCATCTCCAGTCCCTTTGGTACTCGGCGCCGACGTCTACCCAGACATCATCCTACCAGGTATCCTCCCGAGCCAAGTCGGTCTGTCGATGGCTCAAAATACCAAGTTTGGATGGATACTCTCTGGCACATGCACGCAATAGGAATCCTTGCAATCTGCATATTGCCAGGGGGGGGGGAGAATGTTCATGCCAGTTCATTGCTAGTCTGAACACAGCATTGACTGAGCCTCACTCAGTGTGAGAGAGTCACTCAGTGAGACAGACTCACTCACTGAGAGAGACTCACTCTCAAATAGGATCCAAAGTACGCTCAGAAGTCTCCCCACGATCTCCACTCCACCTCAACCGTTTTGACACAAGAAAATGCAAATCACTTCTAATGTAAAGTTCATTATATGCAGCCACAAGTGAAATAAAACCTACTACAATTTATAGAAAAAAATCATTGTTTGATTTGAAGACGACTATTTTTACTTATCCGACGCCTCCACCGCAAACAGTAGGAGTTTATATTATCTTTGCCTTGAACTAGCGTGTTTAATTGGTATTCTAAGCTACCAATATCTCGTTTGTCTGCGTAATGTTGCATGAGGCAACGTCTGATTTTGGACCAGTTGAGAGGCGTACGATACGACTCTAGTGCAGTATCTGCTTCTCCTATAATCTTGTGTCTGATAGTATGTAAAATGGCAAAGTATATTGGTGAATTTTTCTGACTTACGTAAATTTTTAATATTCTGTCAACTGATTTCTCCATGAGTTGAACTCACTAGCTTTTCCTGAGAATTCCCTGAGACATTTTACTATGTCTGGTACTTTTTCAGAATCCGAGAGGTTTCTGCTGAAATCTATTTGTGGCTCGTCATCTTCTTCTATGACCGGATTAACCGCTTTCCTAACTACCTGTTCAATCAAGTTTGTTAGTTCTATTTTTTGGGATGTGGAAAAAAGAGTAAGTGGGGAAGGACCAGAGGGGTTAGTCGTATTGGGCAAATTATTTAGTGACATTGTAGACAAGTATTCTATTATAAGCTCTTCTGCGTTCATATAATTTGTATTTCTTTAAGTTTTTCTTTTTCTTTTTTCTTAATAGTAGTGATTCTTAATTGCTAAGGCTCTTGTAGTTTAACAATATAAATGATAATAATGACTTACATTAAAGTTAAAACTATCCTGGAATCCATGTGGGCGATTTCGGAGTAGTTAAAGTTGGAGTAGATCTTCTTCTTCTTCTTTTTTTTGTTGTTCTTGTTTCTTCTTCCTTCTTCTGGGCTTTGTATTATGGTTGTTTGTGTTTGATTTTTTTATTTTTATTTTTTTAGCTTTTCTCGGGTGGTAAGAATCCTTTAACAATTTTTGTAGATTTTTTTGTTTATTGGTGAACTGAGTTTATTCACTATTATATTATTTTTTTATTAATGATCCCTATTGATCGGGAGATTTTATTCACTACGTGAACTTTTTTTTTTTTTTTTTTTGTTTTTGAATTTACTGTTTTGATTATTTTATAAGTAGTCACTACGTGATTGTTTGAGTTTCTTCACTATGTGAATTTATATAATTGTTACAGGATATGGCTGGGACAAAACACGTTTCCTTTTTTTTTGCACCACACTTGTGTTAGTAGCCTACTAAGGGGCCAATCACTATAAACGTTTGACTCGCGAAAAAACTTTAAAAACTGTAGCCTTTATTGGCTTTAGTTGGCAAACTTCTTATGTTCCTTTTTGTTTTTATGAGTTTCGCGGGTCCCTGCTCGGGCGCCAATTAACCAATTTGGTGGTAATATTTATAAAAAAATATAATTTTATTATTATTAATCAGCACTATGTGCTTACATTGCGTTCCAGCTATAAACTGATTTTTATATCTTAATTAATCCCTAATGAAACCTCAGTCCAACGAAGCAGCGTCGCTGTCGCTCGTGTTGTTGCAAATGAGGAAATGCCTCCATTCTGCATTTCGCAGGGGTTCGCATTTCTTGGGAACCAACGAACTTTATTGGTTCCGCTGATTCCTCAAATTATTGGCATGTGCGGTAAATATGCCAATTATGCCCACGGTTGGCTGTCCCATGAGCGCGTTGACCTGCTATGCACCTAAAGTTGCATACGCTACACCTTGCTTCAGCTTTTCCCAGCACGTTGAATGGCCACGTGCGGGAACCAAATGTTGGTAAGCTGGATATCAAAGGCGTTGTTATTTTTGATATCTTAGGTATTAACTCCTCCCTCTCTGATCTCGAACGTCCCGGTCGATTGTTAGAAACCAGGTAAATCGTGGATGCTTCTGTGTTTTTTTACGTGGCCTTCCGGGGGAGTTTCTGTTACGTCAACTTTGTCTGGGCGCTGTTCGTTGCTGGTGGGAATGGCTGTAACTTCAATAACAGTGGTTTGCCTGCACAGCTTGAGTTTTAGTGCATAAACCACGAAGACCAATAGTATTCCGGCAGTTACTCCGAAATTAGTGATGATGTTTGTTTTGAAATTGTCTCGTAGTATCTATCTATCTACCTATCTTCTCAGTGTTCTTGGTATGGTGATCTCTCATTAGCTGCAGTGACAACACCTCTTCTATTGCCATTATTGGCCTTTTCAGTTGGATCATGGCTGGTAGTGGTTAAAAGTTGGAAGTTTCATATGAAGAAAAAATTCGTTTCCTATGCCTAATGTACAGTTGTTAAACTTAATTACAAAGGGCCCTTTAATGGGTTTTAGTTCGTTATCGATAGAAATGTTACCTTTAAAATCATTAAGCAGAATAATGCCTGTATCTATTGATTCTACTGTTTTTATATGGTCATTATTGGTAATGGTACAATTATTGTGCCTGCTTGTTAGTAACTTAGCAATACAATTATCGTTTGAGATATCTATAATGTTTGACTTTAAACAATACTGATTTTATTCATATTTTTGCATTGATTGTAAATAGCAAAAACTGTATTTTTACATTTTATTATGTTTTCATATTTTATTTTAATTACATTTCCTGTATTCTTTAAAGGTTTTAAAAGTAAATGTTTACAAATTTCTTTGTCAGATTTAGGGATGTCGATTACATAAATGAGCTTTTCGCCATTAAATGCGATGTTGATATTTACAAAATTAAAGGCTTCTTCTATGTTATTAAATGGAATATTTTCTTCAGCAAAAATGTTACTTATTATTCCTCTTAGTTTCCTCTTCGGAAATTATAAAAGTGTTTACAATATTGGCTTTCGACAAATGTATAGCAAGGTTACTTAAATGTTACTTAAACCTTCTTTAATTAAATCTATTTTACATTTTAACTGCGAAGCCCGAATATTTTGGAAGTTTTCTGAATTTTTTAAATTTTTAATTATGACATTATTGTCGCTGGTTATCTTATTTATCCTATCTATAATGTCTTTGTTTATTAGAACTTGTTCATTATTGTTTTTTATTATATTGTTTAAGTTATTTGAGATTATCTCGAAATCTTCATGGTCTGGATTTCCTGCAATCCATTTCCATACAGATCCGATTTCGTTTATGGCCCGTTTACGTATGACGTGGGAAGTTAGTTTATTAATTAGAAAGTTAATTAGATTGATTTCATTCTTTATAAAAGGGAAAAGAGGATTGTTTTGGGAAATGTTAGTGAGTTCTTTTTCTATTTGATCTGTGGTGACCTTATAGTCGTTAATGTTAATATGGTGTAGAATTTTAAAATTTCCTGACTGTACTTTACTATCTCCGAGTTCGATGATGGCTACCTCGGACTTGGAGTAATCCAAAATTTCGTATGTGGCATAGCAACATGAGATGAACCTGGTGGGCAGAGGAGAATGAAGAAATTTTTAGTTTCCTTTATGATTTTTATGGACAATTTTTCCGGACTGCGTAGTAACAGTAGAGTACTTATTTTCTTTTACTATTTCTTCTTTAAAACGTTTAGACATTTTAGTCCCTACTCTGATATTTTGTTTTACAAAGATTTTATCCCCAGGTGCATACTGAATGACTTCTTTTTTATTTTTGTTGTGAAAATCTAAATCCTGTTGTTGTTTTTTCATAAGTTTTTCATAATTATTGTTTCTGGTTCTTTCGTAGTCTGCTGTACCAAAGTTAGTAGGTCTTCCAAAAAATAAATCAACGGGTTTTTTTCATGTGGTAGAATGAATAGTATGATTGTATTCACACACTGCCAAGTCTAGTAGTTTGTCAAAATTCTCTGTGCCTTTTTCTTGTTTTATGCATCTCATTATCTCTATTAGAGTTGAGTGGAACCTCTCGACCTGGCCATTTACTGTACTCTTGTGCGGTAATAAAAATCTAATTCATTTTTTAGCATGAACTCTATTGACTGTGAATTAAGGGACTTTTCGTTATCGATGATAACCGATTTCGGAAGTTCAAAATAAAACAAAATGTCTCGTAATGGTTTTCTGATGGCCTCAATGCTCCTGTTTTCTAATGGTTTAACTACTGCTAATTTTGTAAATTTGTCTATAGAGATTAGAACCAGTTCTCTGTTTGTTGAAAAAATGTCTATGTGAAGTATTTGTCCTGGATACCTGGGTAAGGGTGTTTCTCCAAGTTTTATATTATTTGGGTTGTCTTCTACTATGTCTTCTACTACAATTTGGGTAAAACGTACTTTGTAATTCGAAAAATGTAATGGGTAAATGCTTTGGATTTTAAGCATAATTGGTTCAGTTGTTTTTATGCAATTTATGACTGACGGGCTTAGATATCGCTTAAGTAATTGTTTTAAATGTTCAATCGAGAATTCTTTTTCTTTAATTATGTGTCGGTGATACATGGGAAATACTATTTTGAATTGGTATGACGAACTTTCGTTAATTTCAAGGAATATTTGATTTTTAAAAGCATTAATAGGAATTTCTACTGAATGTATTAAATTTTCTGACGAGCTTTCGCTACTGTGCACAGTAGGGGTTAATGAATTTAAACTGGCCTGAGGGGGTCTAGATAAAAGATCTGCAACTACGTTGGTGTTGTCTGGTTTATAAAAAAGTTCGTAATTATATTTTTCTAACTGAGCCTTCCATCTTTTCATTTTAGCGTTAGTGTTTTTGTTGCTAAGCGCAAAGGTTAGCGGCTGGTGATCTGTGAAAATTTTGAGTTTGCTTACACCATAGAGAAAACAGCGTAGCTCTCGAAGTGCCCAAATAATTGCTAGCATTTCTTTTTCATTTGTAGCGTAATTTTCTTCGGATGAACTATGTTACGGAACTGCTTGTTTCTCAGTGGGCCGCGCCGGCTGGCTCATCGGATTCTCAGGGTGTAGTCCCATCCCTGGCCCGCAGTCCGCACAATCGATAACAACAAAGCTACACGTCTGTAGCAAAACAGACTTTCACAACACTATGCAAAACGAACCACATCGATAACATCAAACAATCGGAACTTCTAACTCATGAACAAAATAAACAGCTGTAACAACTATGAAAATGTAAACAACAAAGGTGAGACACTCCATAGAAATTAACAAAAACACTATTTATCCACCTTACTCTTCCAGATCGGGCCCCGGTTCCGGACCCAGCGTACCCGCCCTACCATGAGACGATCACCTACTCTCGTCTCCCTCATTTTGGCCACTAAATGGCCTACATTAGCCCGTGTCGGCTGATATGCCAACTCTCCCCATCCATGAAAATTTAGCCGCACATTTCTCTCTTCAGGTACAATATGTAATTCGTTGCATACGTTGCATAATACGCATACAGTTGCAAGGCGGGCACCGTTGCTGCTCATCTGCACAGCTGCACTTATTTTTTTGGGTCAACGGCCCAAATGAAGGCCAAGGGCATGCGATCCACTCTCCTCATAGTCTCTTTAAGAGCGAACCGGGCGGCCAATAGCAATCGTCGCTTTTGGCGCCGTGGATCACAAGTCTGGCGTTGCCACCCTTCAAAAATTTGGGCTCCGCCGTGGGCCCAGCTTCACCCCGCATACGCTGACCATCTGACAAAAAGATATCGGCGTGGCCGATAATATCGCAAGCAACCAACTAAGTAAACCCTCGGTGCTGCCGATAACGTCAAATGCAACAATTAAGTGTTCGTGAAAGGAAGGTTATTGGCCTGCCTCCTTGTGAAAGGACAGCGCCTAAAGCATAGTTTGATGCATCAGTGGTTAGTTCAAATGGTTCAGTGAATTTGGGAAAATGTAATATTACATCTTCGGAAATGAGACAATTTTTTACTTTATTGAAGGCTTCTTTGTTTTGTGTCTAAGTTGATATGAGTTCTTTTTGAAATTGTTTTCGAGATTCTACTCGCTTCTCCTCTAAGTAGCGTAGTTAATGGTCTTGTTATTTCTGCGTAACGTTTGATGAATCTGCGATTAGATCCAGACATGCCTAAAAATGAACGAAGGTCATGGATAGTTTTTGGTTTAGGAAAGTTGACTATTGCTTTTACTTTTTTGGGTTGGTTTTTAAACCGTGTTACTGATTACAAATCCTAAAAATTCTAAATTATCTTTCATAAATTCGCATTTGTCCAATTGGACTTTGAGATTGGCTCGTTCGAGCGTCTCGAAAACTAATCGTAAGTTGTTAAAATGTTCTTCTTTTGTTTTTCCGAATATTACGATGTCATCTATGTAAACATAGCATCGTTTACCTATGTGTTCTCTTAATATGTCATCAAGAGTTCTTTGAAAAATGGCGGGGCGTTGCGTAGCCCAAAGGTGAGTCTGAGGAATTCGAATTTTCCATTATTGATAGAAAAGGCTGTCTTTTCGATGTCTGAATCTTTTAACGCGATTTGATGAAATCCGCTTTTGAGGTCTATTGTGGTGAAGAAGTTGTTCTCACCGAGATTTGATAAGATACTATTTATTTCTGGCATTGGATACCTGTCAGGGATGGTAATTTCGTTTAACTTTCTGTAGTCGATTACCATGCGGTATTTTTTTTCCTGACGCGTCTTCTTTTTTTGGAACAATGAAAACTGGAGAACTATATGGGGAGCGCGAGGGTCGAATAATGCCGTCGGCTAACAATTCTCTTATCTGACTATCTATTTCTTCTTTTAGTGCCATGGGGTAGGTGTACGCTTTGGAATAGACAGGATTATCGCTTTTAGTTTTTATTTCACCTCTAACTTGAGTGACGAAGGTGAGCTTTCTGTCCGGTTCGTCGAAGAGACCTGGGCATTCTTTAACTATTGAATCTATTATTTGGCCAGTTTGGTTATCTAAGTGAGAAAGTCTAAGTTCTATGTTCGTTATAAGTCCCATTGAAAGTTCCTTAGTTTTGTATTTAAATTTTCCTAACAGCGTAAAATAGTTTCCATGTGTATTTATTATGGCCTTTAAGTTTTTTAATGTGTCGTGACCTATGAGACCGTCAAAGGTACCTAGTTCTGATAAGAGGAAAAATTGAATTTTGCCTATTCCGTTGCCGAAAATATCTATGTTTGCATAATGCGTGATAATATTGATTTACTGAGGATCAGCCCGAAACAAGTGCAAAGATTGTACGGCTTAAATAAAATGTTTTCAGTGTAATCAAAGTGGTCACATTTCACGCAGTTGTCCTGATAAAGTCTATAATGTTCATAAAGTTCGCATAATTACTGATCGCTTAGCATTAAAAAAATTCGGATAAATGAAAATGGGTTTTCCCATGTTCCCATTGAAATGCAGAGCAAGTCGTATGTAGCCCTCGTCACAAAAGAAGTTTTTTTCGAATTCAAAAAAGCGGTTTTCGGCTTGAACTCGCCAGACGCGTTCATTCGTTTCAACTCCGATATATGTATACAGAAAACGAAGTTGGTCCCGGAGACGGCTGTGCAATTTGCTCTAAAGATCAAATGTTTTCTTGGCTATGTTATTGAGGATGGGCAAATTTGGCCAAATAGCCATATTGCTACGCCCAAGTTGAGTTGCTTGCTGTTCCAAAACTAATAGAACGAGAAGTGGTTCAAGGGTCGCACGAAGATGGTCATTTTTTAACAGTCAACTCAATGCAATCAAAGTTGATTGCTAATTGTGTCAGAAGTATAATTTTCAGTAAAAAGTTGGGCAAACAAGAGGGCTATCTTTACTGATTAGACAAGAGTGACGTCGATCATTCGGGTCCAATGGACGCTACAACTAAGTAATACAAATATATTTGTTCAATGGTAGATGTGTTTTTCGGTTATGGCTGTTCCCAACTAAGTCAACTGGTCACAAGGAAGTTGTGAAGAGGCTTAGCAACTTGTCGTTTGTGTATGGTTTACGCGAGCGTTTCATCAGCGACAGAGAAGCAGCATTTTCATCCAACGCTTTTAATAAGTTTTCAACGAGCATAAAGTTGAGCATGTGTGGACAACAACAGGTGTGACAAGTGGCAATGGCGCGAATATCTATGTCCATATGAAGTTACCACATTTTAAGGTTATCGCCGCTGCGATGTCAGAAAGGTAGCACACGTCGAGGGACAAAATATCACAGTAACAAGCAGTGATAACATGAAATTGTGGCGTTTTGTATACGCGAACGATGAATTATTGTCATGTGGAACAGATGAAGACGTTCAGAAGGGCCGAATGAAAGGCATGAGTTAACATTATTCTGATAATGAACATACCACGATCTACCGATAAGCTAGCGATATATACGAGTAGTCTGTAGTAAGTAGTCGGTTTTGGTCTACAGCAGCAGTTGAAATCAATTAGGCGATTATTAGAAAACCTTTTTACTCTGTGTTATGCATATTATCAATTTAATAAACAATACAATATTATAAATCTTACATATATTTATAAAGTTATTTAGGTGGTTATTTTGTTTCCCATTGTGCAGGAGAACCTACCACATTTATTTGTGTTGTTTCTGCCAGTAACCGGCTAGAAATAGCGTGAGGATGGCAACGCCTGTCTTTCGATCCATTGTGCTGTGCGGGGAAACCGATTCGATCAGAGAGAGAAAGTAGAAGGAGAGCGAATAAAATGCCCTTTGTAATATAGTTAAATTTAAAAGGGTTAAATAATTTATGAAAATGAGGGAACGGCTCAACAGCTATTGCCATATGCACTTACATACATATGTACACTGAAGTACCCTTTTACTGTCGCACCTTACCAACCCCAGAGAGCTCTTAAGGTAGGATAAGGTAGATTAAAAGATTTCGCATATTTTCACGAAACCCATGTTGCCTGTTTTGGCACATACATATACGTAAAATATATTTATTTATGTGGGTATTTTGTTTCCCATTGGTGGAAAAAAAATTAAGCTTCCCAGCGGACCAAACTGTCGCAAATGATATCGCAAACTGGCCAAATGCGAGACCCGACAAAACTCTCGCAAACGCGTCGGGAAACGATAGCAATATAAATGAAAAATACATATGTCGTTCAGTTTGTGGCAGTCAAAGTTTCATTTACGACCAGAGTTCGCAAATAACAGTCAACACTTATTTTCAATGCGATCTGCACACAAAAAAACCGAAAAAACGAAGCAGATTCGGTTTCGTTCTCCATATAACACTTTTTTCGTTGCGCTTGTGTACTCTGTTCGTGCTTTTGCTTGAGCAATGCACACTGTTCTGTCTAACAGTAACATCTAAACAGAACACATTCGGCCGATCGCACAGAAAATAAGTGTCTGTCGAAGAGCAAAACGAAAAAAGTGGAAGCGAAAAGTATATTTTCTTGTTGTTGTCGTGAGACGAGAGCGAGAGAGAGAGAGAGAGAGAAAGGGGGCACGATGTATATGAGTACATGTATATATTTAAAGCTATAAGCAAACACCCATTCAATAATTAATAGTTTGTTTATATATGTTTATGAGTATGTGTATTTTTATTGTATATCCACAAAAGACACTTAGGCAGTGTCTCGTGCGTAGAAACCTAGATGCAGGTGTTCTCTTTTGCCGTTATTGATTCTGTCGATAATAAACCGGTTTTTTGCAGACAACCAGAAAGTGAGGACCGAAATTTACGACCTCTGTTTACGACTGTCGCAAGAAATACGGCTAGCGAGCCTTTTGTGATATGTTTTGCGAGCCTTTTCTGATATTTTTAACGAGTCTATAAGCAATATTAAAAAAGTTTCTTAAAAGATATCGCAAAAGGCTCGCATAAAATATGATTTACGAAACTTTTTTTCTTGGTTCATTCCCATTTCGTTCCCATTAAAATGTTTATTGTTGTTTTTTTTTAATATTCAATTTCAATTCAATTTTTTTTTTTTTTTAATTACATAACATATTATTTGCATTAAAATTTAATCGCATTTCCTTGGCAATCTTATAATTATATAAAAAAGTTAATACATAAATAAAACAGCTTAATTTAAAACTATAAATGAAAGGAGATATTCGATTTTCATTTTTTTGCATCACCTTTCCTAAGCGCGACACTCTTTCCTGGGAAAGAGAAAGGGAGAAATAAAATAATAAAAACTTGTTAATTACTTACCTCGCTGCAGAATTCCAATTTTTAATAATCACTTATCACACGTGTCTGCTCGCTTCGGCAGACAATAGAAAAGAAAGCAAAGTAATTTTTCAACCCCCAAAAAACGGAAAGGAAAAAACAACAAAAACAACACAGCAGCCGAATGCCGCGTCATTTTTATTCTCTCTCTCTCTCTCTTGACGACGATGCACTCTCTGAGAACGATTATTATTTGAAACAAAAACAACACACCATTCTATCTACTGTACACGCATTTTTATCGCAAAGATCTTACTGCAACGCTCGTTTGCGATTGTTTTGCGATAAAAGTATATCCCACTCGTTTTATGCTCATATACGAGCTCATTTGTGAGCATTTTGCTAGAATCTCGCAAAAGGCTCGCGTGTTGGTCCGCTGGGTTATGTTTACTCGTGCTGTTTTGTGTGGCTTTTGGCCACCGCTTCTAGCAGTGTTCTTTCGTCCGGTTCCGGCATCATCGTACACGACTTTAATGGCTTCGTAGGCTGGATAGACACTTAAAATCACGTAGAGGGGAGCTATCGATACTGTAATTAATAACAACAGCAATGTCGAATAAGCAATTATGAAGCGCCCATCATCCGGATGACACCGGTTGAAGCTGAATGTCTTTAAATACTATTCCTGGAAGCTTTGGAAATGTAACATATCAATACGGTTTCTCCAAACACTGTCGACAATAAGAAAATAAACAAATGAATGAAATGAATGAATGAAACATTTCAGTAAGACAGAGCTAAATTTCCAATTAGTCCAATTTAGTCTCAAAATTGTAATCCAACCGATTTGTAAATAAATCTGTTTATTTTGTAAGCCGAATATAATTGGTATTTAGTTTATATATTCGTTGCTCGGCGTAATTTGCGTAGGTTTTCCTTCTTTTTTTTGCTCGGTGCAATTTATTTATATATTTGCCCTTGCAATATTGTGCTGATGCTAGCCCCCAAACATTTGAATTTAATGCTGTTGTATACATTTTTAAGGCACTTACGAAAATAAAATCAAAATACTTTTCGTGCAGCTTGCCGTTACGCGCATACTGTACATCTCGGCCAACGGGCGTCTCGAATGGCAACAGTATCCCAAAGGGCACCCGTTTCTCTCTCCTCCTGATCTCTCAGCGCAGTAGATCGTGAACTTCGCGTTGCCATCTTCTCGCTATTTGTGCGCTCTTGCCCCAGAAGCGACACATAAATGGATATCTCTTACGATTTTATAAAAAAATCTTTTTTTCTTAAACATTTTTTTTTCTTTATTTATTACCAATTGCAATATATAAAAATTTGGAATTCGATTTAATAAATAATTTCATATTTTAAAGTTCCGTTTTATTTCTCTAACTCTTTAAATTTTTATGCGATATAAAATGAATCCCTTGATTAGCAGATTTTCCCGGTTAATAAAAGCCAGGATAATCTGAACCTCGAACCTTGAGATCACATCGGCTATTTGATTCTTTTCGCTTTTATTGTTGACAAAACTTCGGCGCTATGTTTACATTCATAAATCTGCTCAAAAGAGCTAGTTCTAGAAAGAAATTCTTAGTTACGACTGTTAGAAGCTTGCATAAGTCAATAATATATTTTAATTTGCGAGTTTTATTATACAGGACGTAAACCGTTTTTCTTTACCAGTTATAAAATGCAGGGGCTTGGGTTACAAAGTCTTAAGAAAAACCCTGCGGTATGTGGAACCATCTTATCTCTTTTATTACGTAATCGTCAAAAATTTTTGTTTTATATGTATTTGCATAAATGCTCATATAGTTGATCCCGCTCTACGTTTGCGTGGCTGCAGGAGCAGTTGGAGCGGTTTATTATATGACTCGCCTGGCTACAAGGAATCCGGACGTTACTTGGAATCGCTCATCGAATCCGGAGCCATGGCAAGAATATAAAGACAAACAATATAAGGTATACTCATCAGAAATCATATGTATGAATCATTTGTAATTTTACGTTTCTTAAAGGTATTGCAGGCATAAAAGATATATACAAGATTATTAACAAGTATATTATATAATGGATTATTTACTTGTTTATTTTCAGTTTTATTCACCAGTAAGAGATTACTCTAAAACAAAGAGTGCTGCTCCAAACTTTGACGAATAAATTTTTCAAATGGAGATTGTATTAAATTAATTGTCAAAATAAATGCATTAATGTGCTGCTTATTGTTGTTATTGTTATTGATGATCGTGTATTATACGTATATGCCCTAACTTAACCATGACTTAATTATGGGAAAAGAGAATTGTCAATGGCTTAAATTCATTCGTATTGGTTGATTTATTAGAAAAGCCTCAAAATTTATTTAAATGCATATATATATGTATATTTATACTATATACCAAGATATAACGTTTTTTGGTACACGTATGTAAGATCAAGGGCGCAAAAGAAAATTTTCTTGATACGTGACTGACTCGGTTTTAAACCCCAACGCGGAAATTTAAATTTTCTATCGACGGTAACAAGTTGAAAAAGATATAACTAACTACTATACTTGCTAGTATATATACTTATGTATATTGTCTAACAGGAATAATAATATAATTATGACAGCGGAATTATTTTCTTCGTAATTTGGCAGCATAACTGTCTTCTTACATATATGGACGACAGTACGACCGACCATTATATGTTCTCTATCTTATACTGAATACTGAACTGAATGCTACACAACACACTTTGGTCTCTTTTAACAGTTGCCCCTGTCACAATACTGCCCTTATATTACACGGTTTTTGCATTACTTGTCAATGAGATCAGTAAATACTTTTCTATATCAAATATTTCAACTAACACAATAGGTCCTTCTAACTTGGTCTCCAACTTCGTTTATTATTTATTTTATTAATGGTTGATAAAACGACTTGAATTCCAAGTATTAATTATTTAATACATAATATGAAAATTAAATGCTAAAAGCCTTAAATACAATACACATATTTCTAATAACATCACCGACAGGATGGAGGTGTTTTATTTGCTCTTCTGGCCAGCTACATAATTCACAATTAATTTTGTCACTGACGTTATAAGAGCCTACAGCTAAGAAGGAAGACGTAAGAAGAAAAAATAGTATTCTTAAGTAAAAATTAGTCATCTTAATTTACTATATTATTTAAGAAAATAGAAATAAAAAATGAAAAGTGTTATTAAACATGTAAAATAATTTTAAAAAAAAATTGAGTAGTGTGTATGTATATGCCTAAAAATAACACCCAGTATTCATATATAAAGTATGTGGCACTTTGTTGCATACAATAAAAAATATACATTAAACAAACCTAGAGCAACTCTGTGTATTGGCTCTGGCTCATATTACGCAGCGCAATTCACTAGCCCCGCTAGCTGACCATTTATGTTTACGCTGCATATCCCACGCTCCGTCTGAGCGCATTCCATGAGCAACATATATATGCTCACTAACACAGGCATATGCAAGCTACTCACTCTCCTCTCTTTGTAGCTGTTAACCAATAACAGCATAAGAACATATATGTATCCATAGGCTAAGCTCATGACATGGACTTTAAATAAAAGCATTCTTATTAAACAACCTAACCAGCACAGACGTGCTTAAATGAACTTTTTATAATATTGTAATAATAATATTACAATTGTTTCCTCGGTTAGGTTCGAACTCGCAACAGATCGCACTACTTGCCGGCGGCACTACTCAGCATCACATAAACGAATATAGCAGCACAGAAAACAATACAAGCGCAATTGCAATGCTTTCGATAGAATTCAATGAAGATGCGCATGAATCCGTGAGTGTACATGTACACAGAAATTCGTTGCGCTTGCTGCCGCTGATACGAGGAAAGCCAAAATACGTTTTCTTTAATAACTTCTATGTTTCTTAACCGATCTAAAATTTTCTACAGTACATCTTATTGTGATATAAAATATTTGTGTATACTCAAAATATCAATTGTAATTAGATACTTGATTTGTATATACTCTTATAGAAGCTTCATGTCATGTTTGGTATTTTTAGCTCTTATTATTAACCAAAATTGCTTAAAAATAAGATTTCGATATCAATTTTTATTTTTATGGAAATGGAGTATGTTATCGATTATAGGAAACAAACTCGTATTGCGCATGGACTAGAAGGAACTACATACCAAATTTCAAGTGAAATCCTTGCGTAGGGAGGGAGAAATTGTGCAAGACTTGTGCATAACGTAATATGTTGTGCACGTAGGTAAGAATAAGGGGATATAACTCCTGGTAGGTCTGGTCGGAGCAGAGAGTTGAAGATGACCTAACAGAAAAGAACCAACTATGTTGCCAATCAGTTCGTGTAGGAAGACAACACCGAAGACTTTCTTGCGGTTGGCTAACGATGGAATATCAAAAAGAAGAAGCCTCCTGGAGTATGATGGCATCCGAATATTGGGGTCCTAATTTAAACCTCGTAAGCCATAAAGCATATATTGCTTCTGAAGTGACTCAAAACGATCCTGGCTATTATTAAACCTCGGAGACCAGATGCACGAGCAATATTCAAGGATAGGGCGAACAAGAGAGATGTAGAGAAGTTTGTTTATAAAAGGATCGTAATAATCCGTAAACCATCATTTGATTAATCCAAGTACGCCTTGGCTTCCTTAAATATGGTGGCTATATGAAGATTGAAGAAGAGTTTAGAAACAAAAAGAACGCCTAGGTCCTCAACTGTAAGTATACGTAGCAATGGATTATTGTCGGTTGTTCAAATCATTTTGTAGATATAGATGTAGGGGATCAGTGCATGGAAGAAAAGTTTCACATCGTCCACATACACAAGTGTATGTAACATGGGCATTTCATATAACAGAGGAGATTGTGCATAACATTTATATACGAAACAAGTAAGAGGTTCTAGTCGGGAGCTCCCGACTAGGGGATACCCTGAACCCTCTTCTTTCAACACCAAATGCAATACTATTCTAGAAGCTACATGTCTAGTTTGGTGACGCTAGCTCTTATTATTTACCAAAATTGCTCAAAAAACCGGATGTCGATATCGATTTTTATCGATTGCTTGGAAACGGAGTAAGTTATCGATTATCGGAAACAAACTTGATCTGCGTAGGCACTAGGAGGACCTACAGCTACAGTCTCTAGCTTTTATAGGTTCTGAGATCCTTGCGTTCATACATACTGACAGACAGACAGACGGACATGGCTAGATCGGCTCGGCTATTGATGCTGATCAAGAATATATATACTTTATGTGGTCGGAGATGCTTCCTTTTCGAGTTTGTTTCCGATAATCGATAACTTACTCCGTTTCCAAGCAATCGATAAAAATCGATATGACATCGTGTTTTTTTTAGTTGATTGGGTAAATAATAAGAGCTAGAGTCACCAAACTTGATATGTTCCTTCTAAAATATTATATATATATCAAGTATCTTTGATTTTATAACTATCGCCACCTCCCCGCTACCACCAGAAAGCTATAAATCAAGTTAATAACCCAACTTGATTGACAACCAATTTAAGCCATTTAAATACAATTGCCTTTTTGAGGATACACAAATATTCTATGGTACAGTAGGATTAACTGTAGAACATTTCATTAAAATCAGTTTTTGTTTTATTTTTTGGTATTTTGCGCACTACTGCGCACGTGCTTGCTGCGCAAAAGCGATCTGCAGTTGGTGTTGGAATTAGAGGGTTCAGGGTATTCGTTAGTAGGGAGCTCCCGGCTAGAATCTCTTACTTGTTTTAATAGAAGATTTGCTAGCAATATTAGCAGCCAATGAAACACAAATAGTGTCAGAAGAAAGACCGGACATATTAACATGCTTACAAAGGGCAACAACAGTCAAAATACGAGCTGATCGGGCTGAAGGTAAAGCAGGAGCAAAAGGCAACAGCAAATATTTTTAAGATCGCGATGCTCAAGTAAAACATGCATCAGCGATTACACGCACAAACAAGTGTATGCACAGGGGAGCGCCAAAAAAAAGATAATCAAAACAAACACTAACAACAACACGAAACTTACGCCGCATTTAATAAATGCAATAATTAATAAACTTACGCTGCACAACAGATAGCACTTTGAACAAGTAATAAAAGCTTTTAAATAAAGCACGACAGCTGCAAAATGTACAAACAAAAAACAGGTTAGAAGCGCAAAAATATATTAAGCACAAGGAGAACATGTGAATCACTCTCAACTGAGAACTTTCTCCGTGTTTTATCTCTTCACTATTGAGTAGGACATGGTCAGCAACCTTATGTTCTACAATCTTTGCCTTATTTTGTTTAACCTATCCTTACCTTTTTTAGTGTTTAAAATATATATCAATTTTGCTTTACTACTATTGTTGTCATACCTAAAGGTCTTGTCTCTTTACCAATTAATTGATTCTAATGAAATATATTTTGTTTTTCGATTTGTCGTGATATATATTTCCAGCTGTATTTTATTTAAAGCGTCTTGCCACGATCGTTGTCTACTATTAATGTCCTTAACATACTTTTCATGGTGCTCATAACACATTCTACGTGGCATTAGCCGGATTCCAGATCCAAATCGACAGAACCGCCTTTTTGTTTTGTCATCTTCTAGGGATATTCAGGCTTAAGTAAAGCATCCTAAGCTAAGCGGGGCAACCAATTCAAAAATTAGCGGCTGGTTTTTAATACCACTGAAAAATCCCTCCAAAGACGAACTACAAATTTATTACAAAGACAATATAAACACAGAGATAAGTAACCATAAATTTAAATGCCGGGTAAAATTTTTAGCCTGGCTTTTCATCTGTATTTTTCCTCTTCAAACAACATGCCAGCCGACTGGCTCTTCGCTTTCCAAAAGCCAGACGAACGAATGCCGAAGCCGCAGCTAGTTGATGCTGATACGAGCAATAAAGTAAGTCGGCAGCCTGCCTTCAGCAAAGCTGGTCGATGGCGTCTTTTCGTTTTCGAAGTACATTGATCGAAAAAGTTTATATTACATATGATAAATTTTAAAGGCAAATTTAAAAGTAAAAAATGTTGATATTTGATAAAGACAAGTTCTTGTCTTTTGCATGTGTGAATTATACATGCATGAGTACGTCAAAATATGAATATATGTTTTGTTACTCACGTCAGTGGAAAGCAAAGAAATTAATTTTGTTAGTTTTCTAGCGCTGAACATGACCTATCCCAAATTTGTATTCATATATGTAGACATACATATGTACATATGTATTAATGTATGTTGTGTACTGAGGTTGGCTCGGTAGATAATCAGTATTTTTAAGTCGATGCAAATATTAAATTATATTATTTTAAATATATCTAATATCTTTAAGTTAAAATTTTTACTATTTAAACTGTATATGTGGGAATATAATACAAACATAATTGTTTTCACGGCCCTCATAGAGTCGAGGCTGAGAGTACATATTATTTTTAGAGTTTTCGCTCTTATAGCTGTGTGAGTGCAATGGTACTGGTTTCGTTTTCCTTCTCAATTTTCTGAAATTCAAGCTGCGTAGTAGAATTTTGTTGTGTTGCGTTACTTATCTTATTGTTTATATTGTTTTCGGTTGGAGCATATTCGTCCAAATTAATATACATTTTATTTATTTATTTATTAATGGTCGACAAAACGAGTGTCAACTTCAGTAATTAGTACATATTTAAGAATAGAAAATTAAAGAGTTAAAAGCCCAACAAAAATACAACTTTCTTTAATATCATTTTATTTGCCCGCCCGGTCAGATATGCCCTTTTTCACAAATAATTTTATCGGTGACGCTATTTCTACAATTACAAGTAAGAGGTTTTAGTCGGGAGCTCCCAACTAGGGAATACCCTGAACCCTCTTATTCCAACACCAAATGCAGTTTGCGCAACGCGCTCGTTTGAAGTAATAAAGATAAATTAAAAAAAAAAAAAAGTTCGCTTGGCAGGGTTTGAGCTTACAACTGACCGTATTACTTGCGGACGATGCTACTCAACAGACAAACCAGCAAAAAAAAAAAAATAGTTTCCCAGGTAGGGCTCGAACTCGCGACAAACCGCAACACTTGCTATGCCTCTACTCATCAGTCACATCAAAAATGAAGTATTATTGAGAAAAAAACGAAGTAAAATAGCATTACAGAAAAAATTCGCAATTACAATGCTGTTAGAATGCGATATAATGCGAAGCAGACGCGCAAGAATGTGTGTGTGTACACAAATTCTTGATGATTTTGTTAGCTGTGCCATCCAATTGCGCAGTTACACATAACTTTGGTTTTCTCTTAACCGATCTTAATGAAATTTTCTACAGTATATATTATTGTACCATAGAATATTTGTGTATTCTCAACAAGTCAATTGCATTAAAATTGTAGCTTAGATTGGTTGGCAATATAAGTTGGGTAATTACTTGATTTATAGCTCTGTGGTGTTAGCGGGGAGGTGGCGATAGGTAAAAATGATACTTGATATATATATAATATTCTAGAAGCAACATATCAAGTTTTGGCGAGTTTATTATTTATCCAATTTGCTCAAAAAACAGGATGTCGATATCGATTATTATCGATTGCTTGGAAACGGAGTAAGTTATCGATTATCGGAAACAAACTCGATCTGCATAGGAACTAGGAGGACCTACAGCTAATTTCAAGTCTCTAGCTCTTATAGGTTCAGATATCCTTGTTCATACATACGGACAGACGGACATGGCTAGATAGACTCGGCTATTGATGCTGATCAACAATATGTATACTTTATGGGGTCGGAGATGCTTCCTTCATCCTGTTACATACATTAGGAACCTTACTCCAATATGTTATGTACCGAATTCCCAACATACGGATTATGCAATCACATTAAAAAATATTTAAAAATTTTACAATAGACTTTAATAATTATTAAAACATTTTTATGCTCTAGTGTTGCATAAGCCGTTTAGATGTATTGTGTAGTAGTTGTAGTATTGCAGAGCTTGCGTGGGGGCCAGTCAGATGTGATATAAATGTAGTTTTACTTACTATTTGTTTCGTCTTATTCTGTTTCCACCTTGGATGTGTTCTAGATGTAGTTAAGGGGAACCTCGAAGCCAGGTGAGCCAAGAAGATACAAACTCGATCCTGCATCGCATCTGTCACACAATATACCTAATGATAGCCAGAAGCCGAATATACTTTGTGCTGACAGTGTTGTTTATTTGAATATATGAAGTTTTTCTAAAGTAAGCTTATTTTTGATATTAATAAAAGTAGTTGATGTTAGTAAGATTTGCTGGTAAGAGTAGGAATTATCAATATTAGTAGGTGTTAGGTGTTCTATTGGAGATCAGTTATGACTGAGGAGAAAACAGACTGTGCGTTAGACTCTGACAGAGCGTCGGCACTACAACCACCGTGAACACAATGAATTCCAAAGATTTATGGAGAGGCAAATCTCTGTGGGTGAGCATCTGACTGAGCTGGAGAAGAAGTCAGCGCTGCAGAGTAAGACTACACGGAAACTGAAGACACCAAAGGGATCTGTTTTCAACTCGGAGCCAACTGCGGGGATTGCGGCTCGGTAGAGTACAACGCTTCGTTGATTCCTCTCAAACAGATTATGATATATGTATCTAGAAACGGGTGCCATCCCAAAAAACAAGGAAGGGCTACAGCGAAGGGCTTTCTGAGCATAGCTTTCGATGCGAGCGCAGTTATATTTAAAGTGCTATATCGTATAATGCATCGTGCGGAGTATTCATTCAGCAGCTCAGTGTTTGTCGCGTCACAGGCAAGGAACAGGTGCAATACAATTAGATGACTTTCAGCGAGGGGGATTGTAGTTTAATTGACTTTCCTGAAGCGGGAGCGCTGGAAAGTCATGTTTGACGAGGATTTTGTGCTATTGCAGAGGCAGTATCAATGCCCGTGGAGAGAAGTCCTGCACGGATTCCACCTACTCTCAGCGTGTTATTGGGTGTACGGCGGCACTCTAGGCTCGGCAGATGGGTTCAATTGTGACATGTTCTTTTGGATATTTAACAACAAACCGACGGGAGAGTCTTTGACTATATCCACCTCACAGCTCACTTCGATGAGAGAGATATAGGACACGTACATAAGAACACAACCAGTTCGATCGCGGACCTGAGTACAAGCGAAGGAAAGAAGAAAACAAGAAAACGAACGGCTTCGAAGAAGGATATGGATAAGAATGCAAACAAATACAAAAACGTTTTTCATATGGTAAACCTCTGAAGTTTGGGAATACATATCTGCCCAAAATATGATTTTTTGAGCGGCAGCTAGAACGGCGCATGAGCACGGGCCAATTTCCGCAGATGAAAGGAGACAGGTCACATAAGTTGTGAGACGATGGAAGCATACACATTCACTTGTTTTTGCGGATGTGGAAGTAGCTGGACATATGATGAATTTGTAATGGACATAGGAGCCTCCGTTAGTTTGTTGAGTTTGGGTTCAGGATTTATTGGATGAACTGAGATGGGCAACTAATTACAGCTGCAGATGATAGTCGTTCAATTTTAGATCGCGGTGTTCTACCGCAAAAATACGGTTCTAAAAAAGAAGATATATTATGTTACAAGGGTGTGACTAACGCAAATCTTACCATCCTTGAAGAACGCAAATCTTATCATTTGCCAGGAGATACTCATTAAGCGTCCCTTGCAGAAAACTTACAGCAATTTTTCTGTGAATGTAATCAAAATCAAAGCGAGGACATTCTAAAGCAGCAAAAGTTGATTATTTCCTGGTGCACAAGTTTTTTTTAGGTTTCGCATTCCCGATGGGATTACTGATTTGCGGACGCACGTGCATTCACCTTGGTGATAAAATGCAAAAAAGGGAGAGAAACATGAACGGTCAACTTTAAGGACCAAAACGTCTTGGTGTCAAAAACTAACGCTTTATTGACAATTTGTTTGCAATACAGAAGGGAACACCCCATTTCCCAATAGTGTACATTAAAACAGGTTGGTCCTAGTTGACCAATTTTTCACAAGCCCATGTTAAGCAATGCCAACGATCTTGTCGTAATAAAGGCTAGTGAGACCTGCTCATTCAGCATGCATCATATTCTCATAGCAATGAAAAATCGCGGATGTGCAGAATCTGCTTGCTTAAACGGGCCAGGTTTTCTACACAAAGACATATCGACTAATCAAAAATAAAAATAATCAAAATAAAGGTACGAGATTGCAGAGCGATCAAAAAACGGTGCTCAAAAATAGAGCAAGCAAGCGTTCACTAAATATTCGTACGCTTAAAATTTTCACTTCGAGTAATAAGCAACACCAAAAATTTGTGAGAGCGCGATGCACAAACAAAATATGCCCAAGCTCACACACAAGTGCAAAGGGGAGCGCCTAAGCAAACACTTAAACAACATGCGACTGAAACCGGGGTTGATAAATCTACTACTTAATAAACTTACACCGCACAGTAGATAGCACGTTGAGAAATAATGAAAGCTTTTTAATTAAAGCACATCAAATTCAGAGGTTCTAGTCGAAAGCTCCCGACCCTGAACCCTTTTATTCCAACAAACCATTGGCATGGTTCGAACTCGCAATTGACCGCAATACTTTCTGCCGACTCTATTCAGCAGCCACACCAGCCAAAAAAAAAATACTTTCGTCGGTAGGGCTCGAACTCGCGACAGACCGTGCCACTTGCCACTGCCTCTACTCAACATCCACACTAATAATTGAGTCTCATTGAGAAAAAAACCAATTAAAATAGCAGCACAGAAAACAATCGCAATTGTTATTCTGATGACAGAATTCGATGCAGACGCGCATGAATATGTGGGTACATGTAAAAAGAAATTCTTGGAATTTGGGTCGCAAACACATCCGCAATCAAAATACCAAAAAACAAAACAAAAACCGATCTTAATGAAAGTTTCTGCAGTATATCTTATTGTAAATTGGCTTATTAACTTGATTTATAGCTATGAGGTAGTAGCGGGGAGGTAGTGATAGCTATAAAATTACCAGGCACCATAGTAAACAGAAAAACTCCTGCGCAGGAAAAGATCAAGTAGATTTGCCTATGCAAACTCTTGATACAAAAAGACAATTGCATTTAAATTGTGGCTTAAATTGGTTGGCAATACAAGCTGGGTTATTAGCTCTGCGGTGGTAGCGGGGAAGTTGCGATAGGTATAAAATGAAAGATACTTGATATATATATATAATATTCTAGAATCAACATATCAAGTTTGCTGACTCTAGCTCTTATTATTTATCTAATTTGCTCAAAAAACAGGATTTCGATATCGATATTTATCGATTGCTTGGTAACGGAGTAAGTTACCGATTATGGGAAACAAACTCGATCTGCGTAGGCACTGGAAGCTAAAATTATATATTTACATTATGGGGTCGGAGATGCTTCCTTCTGACTGTTAAATACATTTACATTTTCCACAAATACAATATACCCCTTTTTTTTTTTGTTTTGTTTTTTTTTTATTTATTTTATTAAGGGTCGACAAAACGAGTGTCTTCCTCATTATTCAGTAGATTATACATACATAATGGAAATTAAATGCTAAAAGCCTAATTAGAGAACACAATTTTCTAATAGCATCACCGACCGATGGAGGTGTTTTATTAGCCAGTCCCGCCAGCTGTGCCCCTTTTCACAGCTAATTTTGTCAGTGACGTTATTAGAAGGGAGTAAGTAGGAAAAAAGTGTTCAAAAATAATCTTAATTTGCTATATTAATTAAGAAAATACAATAAATAGAGAAAAAGAAAGAAAGAAGTTATGATTAAAGTAAAGGAATTTAAACAAGATATAAAGAATGTTAGGTAGATAGGATAGAGAGATAGAAATGGGAAATCACTGACCCGGTGGGGGAAAATTTATAGCCGGTCCGGCAAGCCATTTTACCCATTTTTAATGGGTTCAGGGTATAAAAACGTCGGTCACTCTCAAAATGATAACTCTCTCTAATAGCCAATGTATTTATTCCAACAATCCTATTTTGCTTATTCTCGAGAATTCTCAAAAAAAAAAAAACAACAAGGAAGGAACCCTACTCCAATATGTTATGTAGCGAATTCCTATCATACGGATTATACAATCACATTAAAAAAATTTTTAAAAATTTGACAATAGACTTTGTTGCATTTGACTTATCGACGACATCGACATTGCCCGTAATTGGTTGCGTTCTTGCCACGCCGATATCTTTGGTCATAGGGGCAGAGTATCGGGGTGAAGCCGGGCACACAACGGCGCTTAAAATATGGAGAAGTGGCAACACCGGACTTGCGATCCACGGCGCCAAAAGGGGCGATTGCTATTGGCTGCCCGATTCGCTCCCCATGAGATAAAAGAGAGAGTGGATCGCATGCCCTTGGCCTTGGCCGTCCTTCGTGCCTTTGACCCAAAAAAATGCAGCTGAGCAGATGGGCAGCAACGGTAACTATATTTAAATGTATGCGTGTACCGAATTTCGGCACCTTTGATGTTGCTGCTCAATGTACAGCAGAGGAGTTTGACTTTGTCAGCGGTTAACAACGGACGTGCCGGCTCGAAGTAAAAATTTGAAGTTAGATATTTTTTTCATGCCGGCCACAGAGCAGGTGCTCGGAAACTTCAAAGTGTATATATTTGTTCACGATGGGCTTCCTTTATTATTTAATTACCAATAATTCCTTATGTGCTATCGTATTACAAAAAGAAAGAGTACCTCAAGAAGGATAATACTTAAAACAATAATACACCGAAGCAGAAACACACAGTCGGGCGTCATTTAAAACAAAGTTAAAGGCGACACTCTATTAGAGCAGCCGCAGCCATCCGGTGGCACCCCAACGCTTGAATCCCGCGCCGGAGGACGCTGGTCAGATCTACCCAGATATTCACGGGCCGGATTTCCAAAACACGGCCAAGCATCGGCGTAACCAACACAACGGCGAGACGAGCCATCACGGACGGGACTCCCACGACGAAGAGGCGGCCACGGGCGAGACCACGCCCATATCATCCGAGTGAGTCGGTTCCATTTCGTCACTCCTAGCCTGAGTAAACGGCAGAGTCAGACGCAGACTCCTCATTGTGCTCCCAGAAAGAGAACAGATTTTTTTTGAAATTGTTAACTCTAGTTTTTTTTGGTTATTAAATACATAATATACTCACGACTAGTTTAAATTAAGTAAATTTCCGAAAGTACGAACAGATAAGGAAAGGGCCAAAAAGATTATTACGTCTGCCAAGTAAAGAAAGAAATTAAAAGTTTAGATTTTGGTCAACTTAGGCACGAGTGATATATATATAAGTATATATAAATTAGTGCATTTACAAATGCAGTTTTGTATGTTTTGATAATTTGCATTAATATATGCAGTTGACTTAACTAAGACCAATGATATCAGGAGCGGTACGCTGCGCTTTATTCATATCCAAACTTAGACTAATGAAATACAATTTTGGTTATAATAAGCAAAGCTAGCCTACGTCGCCGTCGCTGCCACGGAGCCGCCGTCGCTGCCCCCAAAAGTGCAGCGTTAGCGCCTCATGTGTGGTGTCGGATGACCGTCGCGGCCGGCAACATAGTTGCGACATATCCACCGCGATCATGACTCTGGTCATTGGCTTCCCCAGAACGCTGGGTCAGCAAATACCAATAGTCAGTGGTTAACTACTCCCCCTCTCGAAGACCGACCGTCCTCGGTCGCGTTCAAGTTTTTCAGTATGTGCGAGTTTTTTCGGGAGTTTCGGCGTTTGATCACCAGCTGATGAAGCCAGTAGACCACAGCTCCCACAGCACAAGCTAATAACATTATGCTCAGGGAAATTGCCGATATGTTTACGACTGCGACACTGTCTCTGACCTCCTTGATGTAGTTAAGGTTGTCCTCACTCAGACGATGAATGTAGGTAAGGCTGAGCACCGTGTCGTGACCACTGATGTTTAGTAACGGGGATGCCGCTACTACCGGGAACCGATTTATCACGCTCATGTGATTAAAGTATCGCGTGCCGTTTACCATGGCATGGGACGTGAAGGTGACAAGACTTGTCCCATCTACTTTCATTGAAGCGCAATCGTCATAGCTCAGTATTGCGCTGTGATCGTTTATGATGATAATGCCGTCGTCCAGTATGGTGACAGGGTCGAGGTGACTCGGCTGCGTTTGAGCCGTACCTCCTGCATGGAGGCCTTGCGCGCAGCTGCTGCTCTCGGACCGCTTGCAGAATGTGGCAGTTGCTGTTTGTGAACAATTTGCTACCGCTAAAATCTGGCCATCGCAATCAGCCATCAAATTGTCTTGAAGTTGAAGCACGGAGCCATTGTGGGCGACCGGAAATATGGTTATCTTCCTGCATTGCTTGCTTATTAGAGGGAACTGAATTATGAAAGTTATTATATTGTTCTTATGTTCTACCTTAATATTAGATACTCTCAAAATGTATGTTATGGGGGTCCCTGTGACTTGGTCAGTGAGAATATTCAGTAAATCAGAGTGATCAATTATTGTTGGATTTCTTACATTTATTTTTTCTAAAGTTAAGGTAAGCATAAGGTTCCCTATATCTGTTATCATCATTCTGTTGCGTGTGCTTAGGGTTTCAAAAAGGTGACCTGTGTCGGCCTGCTTATCTTTAGAGGACTTTAGAATTTTGTTTAAGAAGTCGAGGCTTCTTACCTTACGATGGTGCACATCGAGGGCGGACAACATGTCCAGTACGTGTCCAGTGTCGACTTCCAGCAATTTCCTCATATGGGAATGCGGAAATAGTCCCGTTAGTTTCATGGTTTCCTCAGTCATTGTCTCGTAGTCCGTGAGGTCGGTAGTGTGACGTAAGTATCCGTAGCTGTCCCATAGTAAGATGTCCCCGTCCATAATTGGTATGTAGCTCGCGTGCGAGTAGTCCGTCACCCGTGCCGATGTCATTGACATGATTGAAAGTATGGTGAACGTAATCCTAAAATGTTAAAACTACTGTTATGAAAACGGTAATGAAAGAACTGAGCTTTAAATTCAATGGAGGTTGTCCTTGTGGACCACCCTCCCCTCAATGAGGACCGTTGTCCCCAAGTCCGCTTTAATCTTTTTTCCAATTCACAAGGGCGATAACTTGTTGCCTAGTCTGCGGTTCGTCTTAACCAGGACCTTTTCACCAACCTCAAAGACTCTGTTCTAACGCCTTTGGTTAACCCTGGCGTTCTGCTGAATTTGAGCCCTTTCTATCTTGCCCCTAACCTCGCGGGTAGATTCCGGCAGAGGGTTAAGCAATATGTCCTTAGGCTTTCTCTCAACCACTGAGTGAATGGAATTGTTATATTCGATAGTGGCCTGCAGGATGAGGTCGACCGTGTCAACTATACCCCTTTGTAGCTTTAAGCACCTAACTATTTCCATAAGAGTGCTGTGAAAGCGTTCTACCTGCCCATTAGACGTGCTATGAAGGGGAGGCGCGTTTACCACGCTGCCGCCGTAATTGTTCAATAGCAGAGTCGGAAAGGCTCTTACCAACTTATGCTGGAAACTGGCCAAGATTGGGAGAGTACAGTGAAACGCGTTAACCACATTCGGGTTGATTACGGTCTTTATTGTTTCGATAAGGGCGTGCCTATCGGTGAAATTTATTATGTGGCGAGTTTTTTCGCTGAAAAGTATGAAATTCCTCTTCAGGGGAAAGCGTGCCTCTTCTAATACAATCTGGTTCCGGAAGCAGTTCAGGGGCTTCTCCGTCGAATCGATTGTATAAGACAGGGACAATTCACTGTGAATTGTAGCCGCGTCAGATTCTGGCTCATCGCGATTGCCCTGCAGGGCGTTCACGTTCTGGCGCGACAGTGCGTCAGCTACATGATTCTCTTTGCCAGGCTTATAGAAAAGCCTGGCCCCTGTTTCATCAATGCGCGCTTTCAAGCGCTTTATTTTTGCATTGGGATTGCTCTCGGATACCGAGAACGTAAGAGGCTGGTGATCAGTGAAAATGTTTATATCTTTAACCCCGTAAAGAAAGTGTCGTAGTTTGCCTAATGCCCAAACGATAGCAAGCAACTCTCGCTCGTTAGTAGCGTAGTTTGCTTCACTTTCTTTTAAAGACCGGGATATCATCGTTATAGGGCGGCCATTCTGTGACAGAACTGCGCCAATGCCGTAGGCTGAGGTGTCTGTAGTCAAGTCAAATGGTTTTTTATAATCCGGGTACATCAGTATTACGTCTTCCGACGCCAATATGTTGCTAAGCCTCTGGAACGCGTTGCGCTGAGCATCGTTGAACTGTATAGGAACCTTTCTAGATCTGTACTTGGGATGTCAGAGATTGGTTTCGCTATTGCTGCTAAATCTTTGATGAAACAGTGGTAATAGCTTGCCAATCCCAAAAAGGATCTTACTTCAAACACCGTAGTCGGCTCAGCGTATTCCCGAATCGCTTTTACCTTTTCTGGATCTGATTTTGCACCATCTTTCAGTCACTATAAAGCCGAGATACACGACGCTTTCTTTAAAAAACTGTGACTTCTCGTGTGCCACACACATGTTTGCGTTTAAAATTCTCCCTAATACCCAGTCGACATGCCTGACATGGTCCGACTCGTTTTCCGAAAACACGATGACGTCGTCTACATAATAGCAAGATTTTCCAATTTGCTCCCGCAGGACGTCATCTATGGTCCTCTGAAAAACGCTTGCTGCATTCTTCAAACCAAAGGGAAGTCGACAAAATTCGTACTTTCCACCATTGATCGAAAAGGCCGTCTTCTCACGGTCTTGCTCTGCCAGAGTAATCTGGTGATAACCTGATTTCAGGTCGAGCGTCGTGAAGTATTTGGCTTTACCCAGATTAGCCAGTATCAGTGCGATACTTGGCATTGGGTATTTGTCGGCAACAGTCCTGAGGTTAAGTTTCCTAAAGTCTATCACCAGACGCTTATTTTTATTACCTAGGCACAGATGAGTTGCCTTTCTTATCGACCACCCACAACGGATTGTTGTATGGTGATTTCGACTTCCTGATTATGCCATTTTTCAGAAGTTCGTTGACTTCCGAAATTACAAAATCCTCTACACCCCTAGGGTAGGGGTATAGTTTTGAGTAGACCACACTTTCGTCGGTCGTACGGATTGTGGCCACGACAGCGTAAGGCAGCGCCTCGTTAGAGTTCGCGAAAGCCTTGCTGTTTCGGTGAAGTACTCGCAGTAAATCTGCCTTCACCGCAGGTGGTGCCACTACCTCTTTGTTTTTCGTGTGGTTTACGTTCGCACACTTGTGGTAGTGCAACGTTCCCGAAGTCGCACCAAATTTAAACATACCTTTTTGTAGGCATAAAACTGCTCCCACCTGCTTTAGCAGGTCGAGCCCTATCATTCCATCAAAAGTGGATAAGGAGTCTAGTAGGAAAAAATAAGTGTCGCACCCAAGCATGGACAACTTGCATTTTTCAGCATTTTTTGTTGTTGGACCCATGGATAGAGTGGACGAAGGGGAACTCAACAGGGCCGACGCCTTTAAGGCGTTTGTGCGGCCTGATGTAGTTTTTTGCATTGCATATCTCTCGCGATTAGCCTCGACCTTCTGGGCTAACGCCTGCCGTCGGCAGATCCGAAGGGTGAGCCGAAAACAATACATCGGTTAGACTGCGTTTTAGTCCAGAGATGAATACGCGAAGTGCGTCACCCCTGAATTTTTCATACATGCCCGCCGCTAAATTGCTGTCATACGTCATATTGGCTTTGTTCATAAGTAACGTGAGCTTTTTCTCAACCACGTCGTAGTACTGTAGAATGGACAAGCCTCCCTGCCTAAGCGTACCCATTTCCTGTTCAATCACATGGATAGGCCGCTTGTCACTATAAGTAAAGTCCATCCTCGCTATGATGGCCTCAAAATTTAACGGCGTGTTAAAAGAGTCGAGAGGCGCGTCTGCCGGGCCTCTCATTTTACTCCTAATGATTACGGTAGCTTGGTAATGACGTGAACTTCCGTTGTATTTTTTAAAAATTTTATAGGCGGCATGTGCGGCCTGCCTCCAGGACACGTAAGTGTCTTGGGTCCCATGGAACTCAGTAACACATTTTACCACGTCGAGCGGTTCGTTACATTCCACCCCGTCTATGATTTCAACTTCCCTATAAACCTTCACTTCTGGCACTGAAAGTTGTGTGTTTCTTAACCTGTTTGACACCTGCGCAATCTGTTGTTGAAGCTCCTGCCTTAGCGCAGCTTCCCTATTCACAACTTCTTGCGATTGTGCTGCGAGTGCGCTCTGCGCTGCTGCATCAATTACCATGCGCAACTGCTCAGGATCCATAGTGTCCCTGATCGTGTACGTCGGAGTCACAGTCCCTCGTTCGCATCTAAACAAAATTCTAAGCAAAACCGTTCACAGAGTGATTTAAGATTTTTCGAACTGACGTATATGAATAAATTCCCAAAATAGGTTTCCTTTTGCTTACTTTTGTGGCAAATTAGGTTTAACGAAACTGGTGTTGTTTATGAAAGTGTTATTTATTATATATTTCTTTATATTTTTCTTCTAAAAACTCTGTTATATGATATGTTTCATGCAGCGAACTAGCGCATCGGCTTGAAACTATATACAATATGTTTATTCTCGCGTCACAAGTCACCTACATAATTCTGTTGGGACTATGGTTAATCTAGTACACTACGATGAACTCCCTCGCTGCAGTCACAAAAGGTATTCTTCGTGGAGCGTCGTAGTGTGGCTTTAATTTTGCTTGTAGTTCCTCTTGTAGGTTTATTACTCAAGTTACTTGCTGCCGCGAATTTTTTACTTTCGCGTTTTTTAATTGTTAATATTGTTTTTTTTTGCCGCGAATATTTGACTTTCGCGTTTTTTAGTTATTAAAAAATTATCCCACTTGAGGGTTTGTACGCTGGGCGCCAATTAGTGCATTTACAAATGCAGTTTTGTATGTTTTGATTATTTGCATTAATAAATGCAGTTGAGCTAACTAAGACCAATGATTTCAGGAGCGGTACGCTGCGCTTTATTCATATCCAAACTTAGACTAATGAAATACAATTTTGGTTATAATAAGCAAAGCTAGCCTACGTCGCCGTCGCTGCCACGGAGCCGCCGTCGCTGTCGCAGAGTCACCGTCGCTGCCCCCAAAAGTGCAGCGTTAGCGCCTCATGTGTGGTGTCGAATGACCGTCGCGGCCGGCAACATAGTTGCGACATATCCGCCGCGATCATGACTCTGGTCATTGGCTTCCCCAGAACGCTGGGTCAGCAAATACCAATAGTCAGTGGTTAACTTATATATATGTTACGCACCTCAGGTGCAGAATACACCTTACGATCGCCCTTACCGCCCCCCCACCCAGAGAGCTCTTTAGGCAGGCAAGGTAATATAAGCGCTTTTAACAAACATAACGCCTTTCGTTGGAAACACATATGTATACACGCATTTATTTTAGCGGTTACTTGGTGCAATAATTACCTGTGTTGATATCTCTTCCCTTGTTTTCCTTTCTTTTGTTGACTGGCAATAACTTCTGGCCCTGATTTCGTCTCCTGTTCTGTATAAATGTTGCAAACAAAATGTATTCTGTACAAAAAATTAAAAAAAATTAAAATTTTTAAGATTAATATAAATTGTTATAAATATGATATGAGGCAACACGTTATAGACACTTGTTGAAGCGAAGTTGAGAGAAGTGTCCGACTGCCTGAAGTGATGCGATACCTTGTAGCAAAAAAAATGGAAATCTCAAATTAATATCAATTGTTCTTAATATAAGAATATACCAATTTATCGTACGCACCTGTTAAAAATGCCGGCCATGTTCGCGTGTACGAATTTGTAAATAGCGGCTTGGAAATATCCCGGGGAATAAGAAATAAGATTTAATGTTAATAGCGTTAAGAAATGCAACCAATTATATACCGTACCTAAAAGGAGAAATGTCCGCCTAAATTTTCATTGATGGGGAGAGTTGGCATAACAGCCGGCACAGGCTGATGCAGGCCATCTAATGGCCAACATGTGGGAGACGAGTAGGTGATCGTCTCATGGTAGGGCGGGTGCGCTGGGTCCGGAGCCGGGGCCCGATCTGGAAGAGTAAAGTGGATTAAAAGTGTTTTTTGTTAGTTTATATCAACATCTCATCTTTGTTGTTTACATTTACTTATCGTCACAGCTGTTTATGTTGTTCATCTGTTAGAAGTTCCGATTGTTTGATGTTATCGATTTGTGGTTCGTTTTGCATAATGTTGTTTAAGTCTGTTTCGTAACAAGCAGTTCCGTAACAATATGGCGCCAAAATCTTTTGAAAAGGCTCTCGGCTTCTTTGAAGTCGGTGTGTACATCAAACAAATAAAATAAAATAATAAGATAGTAATGAAGGTACAGAGAAAAGGACTCCCTTGGCTTTGGGATCCCCATATTAGGGTAGTTTGTCAGTTGTTATTTATTCATTTATAGTTTTGTTGGTCTCATTCTGTGTTAATGTTGAATGTGTGCTGACCGGGGTTACAAGCGCTTCGGAGACAGGTGACCCAGGACGATGTTAAATCGAGCCTGCGCTGCATCTGTCACACGGCATGTCCCAAGAATGGCCGAAAGAGCGACGGAAACTGATCTTGCCATAGTGTCAATTAACAGGGAGCTTTCTTGTCGCGGTTGAGGACTGTACGTCACGTTCGCTGCTGGCGAAGCGTTCTGTTCATCATTCGCCTGGTGGTAGCCGCTATGACAAAATATCCTGTGATGAAATGTGATATTAGGGTAGGGTCTGTTAGAGTTTGTTTATTGTTTACTATTTGTTTTGTCTCACTCTGGGTATACATTTGGTGTATGCTGGCCGTAGTTATATGAGCTTCGGAGCCAGGTGACCCAGGACGATATAGATTCGATCCTGCGCCGCACCGGCCACACAGTATGTCCCGGAGATATCCAGAAGTGCGACAGAAACATAATAGCCTGCAAGATAGCGTTCCTTGAATGCCGTTCGTCGGTTAAACTGACTAACTGAGCATTTGACGAACGCTTAAATGTTGTCCACTGTCGAGTGCGTAGATAAGCTAGCCTGTGCTAGGATTTGCCTTCTCTCTCCCCCCAAGTATTTGAAATTTATTGGAAAAAAAAAAAAACTTGTGAGTTTTTTTTCGTTATTTATTTGATTATTAATTTATTATTCATTATTAGTAAGGGTTGTTAGTGGGCGTTTATTTATTTATTTACTTAATAGGAATTATTGGTGAAGTTTTTTTTTTTGGTATCAGGGTTTAGTATGGCTGAGGAACAAGTGTCTGATTGAAGCTGACGGAGCGTCAGCACTGCCACCGCCACGTTCGGCAGGAGGTCTAGAGAGAACGCCGATGAATTTCCGAGTATTTGCTGAACGACAGATCCCTGCGGAGGGTCATCTAGTAGACTTGGAGAAGAAATTGGCGTTCCCAAAACCGGCGAAGGTCTCCGTACTCACATCAGCAGCGAACGTGGCGATAGTTCAAGCCCACCAAACATATCTGCACACCCTGCCCGCTGGAATCAGCGAATCCATCCGCGAGGAGATGCGAACAGGCTTCATGCATATGATGAAGGGCATCATGGATGTGCTTAGGCCACCAGGGAGCCACGCGGAAGAGAATAACGCTGCGCCGAAGCTTTCGCGACATGTCGTGCCGGGACTGCGAACAGGCGCCATTCCGAAAGAGCGAGAAGGGGTACAGCGCGAGGCATTTCCACCTCCGGTGCCACCGAAGCCACACAGACAGGGCCCGCGAAGCAATATCAATGCCCTTGGAAGGAGGTCCTGCGCGGTTTTCACCTGCTCCTGACCGGCCGTGCCCGCAAGTGGTACTGGATGCACGCGCGGTATTATAGGGTCGATAGCTGGATGCAACTGCGGCACGCTCTTTTAGACAGGTTCCGGGGTCATCAGACGGAGCACGACGTGATGCAGGAGCTACTTGCCGCGCTAATCCCGAAGCCGCTGAGAGACCGCGAACTGGTAAAGATTATAAATCGTGGCTTGAAGGAGGGTCTGCCGAAATACATCTATGCCATGGACGTACTATCCGTGGACGAGCTGCGCCAAGAACGCATAGAAGTGGAAAGGCACATTGGTCGCAGAAGCCGGACCGTGTACGTGCAGCCGTCGCGTTACTCACAGGAACGAGGCCCACAGTTCACGAGGTTGCAGTACCACCACATCGTGCGGAAACATCGCCTAGAGAACTGGAGGAGGCATTCGTACGAGGCAGGACATCATCTCGGCTAGTGTGCTGGAACTGTAGTTCGACCATGTTTTTAGAGACTGCCTATCTAAGGAGAAGATATTCTGCTACAGATGCGGGAAGCCGGACACCTTCTGTGCACAATGCGAAAATTGTCCGGGAAACCCCAGGGGGAGCGCGCTGATGGAACACTTACCAAAACACTTACCAAAACCAATAACAGTTGTAAGGGAGAAGAATATAGACCATAAGGACCAGGATAAGGTTATATATAAGGATAAAAATGAAGGAAAAACATTAAGAGGCTTACCATATGAGGAACATGTCCGGGCATACATGTCGGCCCGGAATAGAATTTTTGGTGAGCGACAGCTGGAGGGGATGACTTTGGCCACCAGAAGAATGCTCAAAGCTCGGGCGCGTTTCCGCAGACGCAAGATGACGGGGCGTCAGGTCACCGAAGCTGTGAAACGGGTGGACATCCCAGAACCACGCGTATTTGCCGAAGTGGAGGTCGCTGGAATCAAAATGAAAGGGTTCCTAGACACCGGAGCCTCCGTCAGTCTGCTGGGAAAAGGGGGTCGAGAATTAGTAGAAGAATTAGGAGTTACGGTGCAACCGTATGTTTCGTGTTGGAATTGATTTCTGGCTAGCTTTTAACCTAGCCCCTGATATTTTGAGGCCCGAGAAGGTAACCTTCACAGAACACCAAGGGGAAGAGCTCTTGGCAGTGTCGATGACACACTATGCGGAAGAGGACGAAGAAGGTGAAAATGAGCCAGATTCATGGGAGTTGTCTCGGGAAGAAAGGATAGAGTTGGAGGCGGTAAAGCAGGGGTTTTTGTCTTTTGAGCATAGCGGATTAGGAACGAAAGACTTAGAGAAGCACACTATCGACTTAGTTGAAGGTGACCAACCGTTCAAAAATAGACCCTACCTATTGTCGCCAGCGATGCAGTAAGTAGTGGACGATGAAGTGGACCAAATGTTGAGTTTGGGGGTTATAGAAGAATGCACAACAGTAGTGCGAAGACCTAGCTCAATAATTTGACAGTGAAAGACGGGTATCCACTAGCCTGTCCTATCCTATCTAGGATAGATCAGACCTACTACATCTCCAGTGTAGATCTGAAATTCGCGTATTGGCAAGTCGAACTAGATGACAAAAGCAAGCCCTATACCGCATTTACCGTACCATGTAGGCCGTTATACCAGTTTCGCGTCATGTCGTTTGGTTTATGCAATGCAGCCCAACGTCTAGTTCGTCTGATGGACAAGCTAATTCCCAACGAGTTGCGGTCCAACGTCTTTGTGTACTTGGACGATTTATTAGTTATTTCCCCTGATTTCCCAACGCACTTGAAATATTTGCGACAAGTAGGCAAATGCTTAAGAGAAGCCAAACTCTCAATCCGACTGCACAAATCAAAATTTTGCTTCCGTGCATTAAAATACCTAGGATTCATTATTGGTGGTGACACAATTTGCATGGACCCCGAACGGGTTATAGCTATTAAACGACCGTGCCTCGGTCGCGCAAAGAGGTTCGCTCCTTTCTGGGTACAGCAGGTTGGTACCGGCGCTATATGCGAGGTTTCGCGGCAATGGCCGCCCGACTGACTGAAATGTTAAAAAAGGATAGCGGAAAGTTTGTATTGAGTGACGAGGCAACACGAGCCGTTGAACAATTAAAGACCGCCCCGACCACGTCCCCAGTACTTGTGCACGCGGATTTTTCCAAACCCTTTTTCGTGCAGTGCGATGCGTCTCAGTTCGGTGTGGGAGCGGTGTTATTTCAAAAAGACACTGAAGATCAGGAACGACCCATAGCCTTCATTTCGGCCAAGTTGAACAAACACCAACGGAATTATTCCGTCACTGAAAAGGAGTGCTTAGCGTCGATACTGGCCATACTGGCCTTTCACCTGCATCACGGATCACGCCAGCCTAAAATGGCTGATGTCCATGAAGGACCTAAGCGGGAGGCTAGGACGTTGGTCATTGCAGCTGCAAGGCTACGACTTTACCATCGAGCACCGTAAAGGCAGTGAGAACGTAGTAGCACCTTATCGCGCAGTATTGAAGCCGTGGGAAAGGCTACGGAAAACCTTCTCGAATTTGAGACCACCGAGTTTGACTCCGCGGAATATCAGGCCTTGCTCGAACAAGTACGTTCGAATCAGGACAAACTACCGGATCTGAAGGTTGAAGGGAATTTACTTTTCAAACGTTTGGGGTTCGTCCACTTGGAAGACGAGTTAGAAGGCACCGTGTGGAAGTTGTGGGTGCCAAGCTCGTTGACAGCCGGCTTAATAGCGAAGGCTCATGTAGATGAGACGGCTGGTCATAGCGGTGTCGTGAAAACGCTCGAGACCTTACGTAGGCGGTTTTACTGGCCCGGCATGGTTAGTCAGGTAAGAGATTGGGTGAGACAGTGTGTGACTTGCAAGGAAGTCAAGGCACCGAACTTTCGCATGCAAGTGGGTCTAGGAGAAGAGGTAGTGACCGAGCGACCATTCCAAAAACTATTTATTGACTTTCTGGGAAAGTACCCACGTTCGAAGCAAGGGCACGCATGAATCTTCGTGGTAGTCGACCATTTTTCAAAATTTACTTTCTTGAAAGCGATGCGGGAGGCTACGGCTCTTAACATGGTGGAGTTTTTGGTCAGCGAGGTTTTTTATAAGTTTGGAGTACCCGAGGTCATCCACTCTGATAACGGACGACATTTCATATCCAGTACATTCCAAAACATGATCTCAGCTTTCAACATCTCGCACATGCGCACCGCAGCTTACGCACCACAGAGCAATGCGAGCGAGCGAGTTAATCGTACCGTGTTGTCGGCAATCCGGGCGTATCTGTAGCAAGATCACCGCAAGTGGGACCTCTACCTTCCGGAAATAGAGGTGTCCATACGAAAAGCCATACACACCGCGACCGGGGTGACACCCTTCTTTGCCGTTTTCGGACATCATATGTTCCTTAACGGGGCATGCTACAGATTGGCTCGTAGGTTAGCGTCTCTGAGTGATCATGAGATCTCCCATTTGCACCCAGCAGACAAAATATATCTGATTAGGCAGCGAGTCCAAGGCCAACTACATCAGGCTTACGAAAGAAGTCAGCGGCAGTACAATGCTCGAGCCCGGGTGTTCCAGGCGGAACCCGGCCAAGAAGTTTACCGACGCAATTTTGTGCTGAGTGATTTTAGGAAGGTTTTCACCGCCAAGTTTGCAAGAAAGTTCCTTAAGGCTAGAGTAGTGCGTCGAGTAGGCAACAACTCGTACCTGCTGGAAGACTTGAAAGGGAAGCCCTTAGGAGTGTTCTATGCGAAGCATATACGGGTGTAGATCAGGGTCGTGGGTGTGGCCTACGTTGGGCGTTCTATTTGGCCGGCTGGGCAAACCGGATAGGAAATGCGCACGCAGATTCATCGTAACGATCGGGTTCGTGTTTACAATAATCTGCGTGGTGATGTTGCATTTGACATATCGACGACATCGATATTGCTCGTATTATCTTTATTATCGGCCACGCCGATATCTTTGGCCATAAGGGCGGTAACCGTATTTAAATGTATGCGTGTACCGAATTTCGGCACCTTTGATGTTGCTGCCCAATGTACAGAAGAGAGAGTTCGACTTTATCAGCGGTCAACAGCGGACGTGCCGGCTTGAAGTAAAAATTTGAAGTAAGAGATATTTTTTTTATGCCGGCTACAGAGCAGGTGCTCGCAAACTTCAAAGTGTATATATTTGTTCACGACGGACTTCCTTTATTATTTAATTGCCAAGATAATTCCTTATGTGCTAACGTATTGCAAAAAGAAATAGTACCTCAAGAAGGGTAATACACATCATTTAAAACAAAGTTAAAAGCGACACTCTATTAGGCACCCCAACGCTGGAATCCCGCGCCGGAGGACGCTGGCCTGATCAACCCAGACATTCGGATTTCCAAAACACGGCCCAGTATCGGCGTAACCAACACGACGGCGAGACGAGCCATCACGGACGGGACTCCCACGACGAAGGGGCGGCCACGGGCGAGACCACGCCCATATCATCCGATTGAGTCAGTTCCATTTCGTCCCTCCTAGCCTGAGTAAACGGCAGAGCCAGACGCAGACTCCTCATTGTGCTCCCAGAAAGAGAATAGATTTTTTTTGACATTGTTAACTCTAGTTTTTTTTTGTTTATTAGATACATATAATACTCACGACTAGTTTAAATTAAGTAAATTTCCGAAAGTGCGAACAGGGAAGGAAAGGGCTCAAAGATTATTGCGTCTGCCAAGTAAAGAAAGAAATTAATAATTTTGATTTTGGTCAACTTAGGCACGAGTGATATATATATAAGTATACATATATATATATGTTACGCACCTCAGGTGCAGAATCCACCTTACGATCGCCCTTACCGCCCCCCCACCCAGAGAGCTTTTTAGGCAGGCAAGGTAATATAAGCGCTTTTAACAAACATAACGCCTTTCGTTGGAAACACATATGTATACACGCATTTATTTTAGCGGGTACTTGCTCCCCATTGGTGCAATAATTACCTGTGTTGATATCTCTCCACTTGTTTTCCTTTCTTTTGTTGACTGGCAATAACTTCTGGCCCTGATTTCGTCTCCTGTTCTGTATAAATGTTGCAAACAAAATGTATTCTGTACAAAAAAATTAATATTTTTAAGATTAATATAAATTGTTATAAATACGAAATGAGGCAACAAGTTATAGACACCTGTTGAAGCAAAATTGAGAGAAGGGTCCGACTGCCTGAAGTGATACCTTGTAGCAAAAAAAATTGAAATCTCAAATTAATATCAATTGTTCTAAATATAAGATATACCAATTTATCGTACGCACCTGTTAAAAAAATGCCGGCAATGTTCGCGGGTACGAATTTATAAATAGCAACTTGGAGATATCCCGGGGAATAAGAAATAAGATTTAATGTTAATAGCGTTAAGAAATGCAACCAATTATATACCGTACCTAAAAGGAGAAATGTCCGCCTAAATTTTCATTGATGGGGAGAGTTGGCATAATAGCCGGCACAAGCTGATGCAGGCCATCTAATGGCCAAAATGTGGGAGACGAGTAGGTGATCGTCTCATGGTAGGGCGGGTGCGCTGGGTCCGGAGCCGGGGCCCGATCTGGAAGAGTAAAGTGGATTAAAAGTGTTTTTGTTAGTTTATATCAACATCTCATCTTTGTTGTTTACATTTACTTATCGTCACAGCTGTTTATGTTGTTCATCTGTTAGAAGTTCCGATTGTTTGATGTTATCGATTTGTGGTTCGTTTTGCATAGTGTTGTATAAGTCTGTTTTACTACAGACGCGTAGCTTTGTTGTTATCGATTGTGCGGACTGCGGGCCAGGGATGGGACTACACCCAGAGAAACCGATGAGCCAGCCGGCGCGGCCCACCGAGAAACAAGCAGTTCCATAACAACTTAAATAATTATTAAAACATGTTTAGGTTTGAAAACAGAATAAACAATCTTCACATTAGTGAAGACGAAACTTTAGTATCGTTCGAAGTACTCACTACTGTTGTTATTTATTTTAGGTTTCAGATTTTATTTTGTTTGTTTTGTTCACTTCATTTCATTTTAGTTTGTTCTTGCTATAGTGTTGCATAAGCCGCTTAGATGTATTGTGTAGTAAATGAATGTTTCGACCAAAGTATACCTCGCACTACTTCTATCCTACTTACCATACCGGGCCGCAGCCTCGCGCTACCTAATCTAGCGGGCCGTGGCCTCGCACCATCTGCACTAGCGGGCCTTGGCCTCGCACCACCTACACTATCCGCCTTGGCCACGCACCAACTACACTATCGGGCCTTGGCCTCGCACCAACTGCACTATCGGGCCTTGGCCACGCACCAACTACACTATCCCTCCTAGGTTAGGGTGAACATCGGCTATTTCCGATGTTTAGCACAAGTATGACCGCCCGAGAATACAAAGATTAGCATTTCACCTAATTATTTCGACTACAGTCACTTTATTTACTCATTTCATTATGTTTTACCTTACTGAACTTTCTAGACTAAGGCCCTGCCGCACTGTCTTGGAGCCCTAGCGCTCCGCTGTACACTTCACTATTTTTGCTCGCACTTCTTTTTCGGCACGTCTACTCACCCTGATCGTTCTCCAAAGCTCGCAAGCGAGCCGTGCGCCTGCCTCGGTTGCTCAACTTCGCCGCGAGCTTTCGCAACTTCGCTTGGGAGCTTTCGCTCTTCGCCGCCGAATTGAAGCTGCGCTCTCGAAGGCAGTGTTGAGCAACCGATCAGCAACACACGGTTGCAGCGGCGGCCGGCGGTTAAATTCAAATTAAATGTACGCGATATGAGATATAAGCTCAACATCTCCTCGCCCTTTGCTCAATAATAACATTACTTAAATTACTTGTAATAACGGCGGCTCCTTGCCTCTTTACTCAATAGCAGTAATAACTAATCTAATTGCCATATTGGCGGCTCCTTGCCTCTTATCTTAACAGTAGTAATAACTAATGTAATTGCCATATTGGCGGCTCCTTGCCTCTTATCTTAACCTAATACAGTTAATACTTAAGAACTAAAAATTCGTCCCGCCAACGGCTCCTTGCCGTGCTCTTGGCCGTGAAACGATGGCTCCTTGCCGTTAGATTCAAACTGTGGGGTGGCTGACCTCGGTGGCCGCCTCACACCCCCCCTTCACTTCGGGCAAGTGACGGTAGCGGCGCCTCTGGCGTTTACCGTCACGCCGTACTCCTCTTTCCCGTCGGACACGTGGAAGCGGGTGCGTCGGCATCGGAATCGGCGGATTCGTGCCTCGGTCGCGATGAGCTCCACCCCGCTGGCCGATAATGGTGTTCCGCGGGGAAATACCTTCCAGCTCGAGGGGGTGGAGTCCGATACGGGTTCCCTGGCGGGACTCCTGATGACCTCCTTTGGCGTGGGGTTCCTCGGGGTGACCTTTGTCGGCGTGAGGTTCCTCGGGATGGCCTTTGTCGGCGTGGGGTTCCTCGGAGTGGCCTTCGGGTCGGCAAGGCGGGCGTCCATCTCGGCATCTAGGTCGGGTTCTTCCTCGAGGCTGGTATCCCATTCGTCGATACCGTCGAAGAGGTCTACGATGTCCTCCCACAACTCGCTGTCGGTGGGGGTCTTCGGATCGCTCGGGGAAGGAATCTCGGTCGCAGCACCCGACTTGGGTGATGGAGGCGTCGCCATCGCGTCCTCGTCCTCGAAACACGCTTCGCCCATGCCCGTCTGGCGAGTGGCAAAGGATATCTTTGCGGACAGCGTCTCACTTTCTTGGCCGAACCACGCTTCCTCTAATTCCCTCCGAGAAGTTGTATTTGGTGTTTCGGCACGTGTTATGGGCACGAGCGCGGGCATCGTGTCCTCGTGACCGAACCACGCCTCCTCCAAATCTTCTTGAGAGTCGGAAATCGGCTCCCCGGCACCGGCCATGTCTACGGATCGCCGCTCTTCCACGACCATCTGGCAGACTGAGATTGGCGCTAGCCAGGTTTCGGGATGTCCTTCTCGACGAATGCTCATGGCTCCGCAACTGCGGTTATCCTTCCCGGGCTGGGCAGGACCCTCCTGGCGCTCGCGGGGCGAACGCGGCACACGCAGCTGCGGGCCTCCGGGCTTCTCGGTCTCGGAGCGAAGTCATTTCTGTACCGGCGTCGACCTTCCCTAAGGACTGGGCTGGCGTTGGCTCCTCCTTCGACGGCGCTTGCTCTGTGTAACCGTCTGTCGGCGGTGACGGTTTCGTCGACGTTTTCCGCCAGGGCCTTCCCCTGTACTCACCCTTCCCCGCTTCGAGGGCCCAGAACGGGGCGCCCTAACCTCCTGGGGAAGCTTCGGCAGGTAGCGCAACGTTACCCGGGGAAACTTGCTCTCGGGGTCTCCCTCTAGTCGATGGGTGGTGAAGCGGTGGCGAAATGCCGGTTCGTCTTCCTCGTCCTCCGTTAACGGCTCATAAGCCGACGTGGGCTTCGGTTCCGTCGGGTTGCCTTCCGCGGTGGGATCCGGGCTGCGGTTGATCCGGTCCGCTTCCGTGCGGGCCGCTGGGACGTTGCTAGCTGCCTCCGTCGGGGGCGATTTCGTTTCTAATTCTTTGGGTCCATCACTCTGGATTTCTGCACTGATGGCCCGGGCCCGCCTATCTCGAACGATGGGAGCTCCTCCTCGTCCGCGAGATCGTCCACCTCGCCGGTTGTTACCGGGGTCGTCGGTCTGGATGACCTTGGCGAGTGGGATGCAAGCGGGGGGATGGGGGCTCTTCCGCATAAGGTGGCGAATTTCGCGCAAACGGCGCCTCCCCGAACATGGTCGTGACTTCGACGGCCATCAGCATGACCATCCCGTCCAGTCTCTCCATGACGTTGGTCCGCCGTGAGTAAAGGGTGTGACGGAATTGGCGAGGGGCTTCCTCTTGCCGTCCTCTCCCGTATTACTTGCGACCCTGACGGGGGTCACGCTGGTGATCTTCAGCACCGGACCCAGGGAAGGGCTCAGTATCTGTGCTGCTGGCGCCATCGTCGGATGATATTGTGATGGCCTCAGGTTCCATCTGTAAATTTCACTTATTGGTTAACTTATTCGTTACTTATTGGTTAATGCCCTTTCCTCCCAGTGCGGCTGACGATTCATTATGCCTATTCTAATTATGCTACTAGGGTTAGTCTAATCTACATTTTAGTACGTTAATTGCGTTGGCGACGGGTGTCGCTCGTGGGCACCCATGTGCCCGGGGTCTTCCCCTTCGTCCTCCGCCGTCTCTCGGTAAAACGGCTTCAGCTGCGCGATATTGGCCACCCTCCTTTTCCGTTCACCTGGCCACACTAGGCGCACACGGTTAGGAGACACGAGCTTGGTGACCCGGTAGGGATCATCGAAGTTGGGTGCCAATTTCGCAGCGAAGCCCTCGGCGGCGTTGGACAGTTGGTGCTGCCGTAACAGGACCATCGAGTCCAACGAAGGCCGCCAGTCTCGTCTCCGCAGGTTGTAGTGTCTGCCCTGGTCCTTTGATGCGCGCTGGAGGTTGCTGTGGACGATATAAAAGATTTCTTTTAGCCTATCCGCCTTCGTCCTATGGTCGAACGCAATAGTTGCTGACCCCGGAGTCACCTGATCATATAAAGCAACCGGCAACCGCGGCTCACTCCCCTGCATCAGGAAAGCGGGACTGAATCCTGTCGAGTCCGCCACGCTTGTAATGACCGCTAGCGATATCTCCGGCAAGAGCTCGTCCTTCGAACTCTGATGGCCTTCGATAAACTGCGCTATCATGGTCTTCACCGTCCGGTTTGTCCTCTCGGTAGGATTCTCTTGCGTACAGTACAGGGCGGTATATTGGACCTCTACACCCAGGGATTCCAGAAAAGCCTTGAAGCTCCGGATTGTGAATTGTACCCCGTTGTCACACACGAACTTTTTGGGCACCCCGAATCGGCTCAAAATCCTCTCTCGGAACGCTGTTTGCAGGTGTGCCGCCGTGGCTCTCCTGAGAGGGACCAGCTCCACCTATTTCGAGAAAGCATCATGGAACACCAGTAACATGGTGTTGCCATGTTTCGACCGTGGAAGGGGCCCGACCTGCCTCGTTAGCATGCGTCCAGCCGGTTTTGGTTGCTCGCTCTCGCGCGTCTGCATCGAATTCTGTCATCAGAATTACAATTGCGATTGTTTTTTGTGCTGCTATTTTAATTGGTTTTTTTTCTCAATGAGACTCAATTATTAGTGTGGATGTTGAGTAGAGGCAGTGGCAAGTATCTTTCATTTTATACCTATCGCCACTTCCCCGCTACCAGCGCAGAGCTAATAACCCACCTTGTATTGCCAACCATTTTAAGAAACAATTTAAATGCAATTGTCTTTTCGAGAATATTGGGCTTAAAAGCGTTGCATAGCCAAATCTACATGATCTTTTCCTGCGCAGGAGTTTTTCTGTTTACTTTGGTGCCTTGTCATTTTATAGCTATCACTACCTTCCCGCTACTACCTCATAGCTAAAAATCAAGTTAATAAACCAATTTATGCTGCCCACCAATATAAGTCGCAATTTATGTGCAATTGTCTTTTTGAGAATACACAAATATTCTATAGTACAATAAGATATCCTGCAGAAACTTTCATTAAGATCGGTTTTTGTTTTGTTTTTCGGTATTTTGAGTGCGGATGTGTTTGCGACGCAAATTCCAAGAATTTCTGTTTGCATGTACCCACATATTCAAGCGCGTCTGCATCGAATTCTGTCATCAGAATAACAATTGCGATTGTTTTCTGTGCTGCTATTTTAATTGGTTTTTTTCTCAATGAGACTCAATTATTAGTGTGGATGTTGAGTAGAGGCAGTGGCAAGTGGCACGGTCTGTCGCGAGTTAGAGCCCTACCGACGAGATATGTCTTTGTGTAGAAAACTTGGCCCGTTTAAGCAGGCAGATTCTGCACATCCGCGATTTTTCATTGCTATGAGAATATGATGCATGCTGAATGAGCAGGTCTCACTGGCCTTAATTACGACAAGATCGTTGGCATTGCTTAAAGGGCTGCGGCAGCTTGCGTTGCTGGTGCGCAATTTCTGCTTTCAGCTTTAAATTCCTTAAATTCCTTCGTACTTTTCTGGGCCTGACAATATTTCTAGTTGTCTATTCAAGAAGCGTTTCCCTTCTTTGTATATTGCTTAAGCTTTTTAATCTATCCCTTGAATCTTCTCTATTTCATCATTTTGAAAAGAATCTTATGTCATTTCTCTTCAGGTGAAAGGTAGTTAGTCTGATATAAAAAATTACATTGGCACTGCAAAAATAATTACTTCGACTTTGCAGCAGTAGTTGAAATCAAATGTCTCCCTTGCTCAACATGGGCTTGTGAAAAATTGGTCAACTAGGACCAACCTGTTTTAATGTACGCTATTGGGAAATGGGGTTTTCCCTTCTATATTGCAAACAAATTGTCAATAAAGCATTAGTCCCTAGGCACCAAGACGTTTTGGTCCTTAAACTTGACCGTTCATGTTTCTCTCCCTTTTTTGCATTTTATCACCAAGGTGAATGCACGTGCGTCCGCAAATCAGTAATCCCATCGGGAATGCGAAACCTAAAAAAAACTTGTGCATCAGGAAATAAACAACTTTTGCTGCTATGGATTCTCTCAAAGCCTTCAGAGATGATTATCCAAGAATGTCCACGCTTTGATTTTGAATACGTTCACAGAAAAATTGCTGTAAGTTTTCTACAAGGGACGCTTAATGAGTATCTCCTGGCAAATGATAAGATTTGCGTTCTTCAAGGATGGTAACATAATATATCTTCTTTTTTAGAACCGTATTTTTGCGGTAGAACACCGCGATCTAAAATTGAACGACTATCATCTGCTGCTGTAATTAGTTGCCCATCTCAGTTCATCCAATAAATCCTGAACCCTAACTCAACAAACTAACGGAGGCTCCTATGTCCACTACAAATTCATCATATGTCCAGCTTCTTCCACATCCGCAAAAACAAGTGAATGTGTATGCTTCCTTCGTCTCACAACTTATGTGACCTCTCTCCTTTCGTCTGCGGAAACTGGAACGTGCTCATGCGCCGTTCTAGTTGCCGCTCCTATTTAGGGCTGATATGTATTCCCCAACTCAAGGGGATTACCATATGAAAAACGTTTTTGTATTTGTTTGCATTCTTATCCATATCCTTATTCGAAGCCGTATTCGTTTTCTTGTTTTCTTCTTTCCTTCGCTTGTACTCTAGTCCGCGATCGAATTGGTTGTGTTTTTATATACGTGTCCTATATCTCTCTTATCGAATTTCCTAAAGTACATGTCACAATTGAACCCATCTGCCGAACCTAGAGTGCCGCCGTACACCCAATAACATGCTGAGAGTAGGTGGGCATTGATACTGCCTCTGCAAGAACTCAAGCCGGAGCATAAAATCCTCGTCAAACATGACTTTCCAGCGCTCCCGCTTCAGGAGAGTCATATCCCGCACATTAAACTACAATCCCCCTCGCTGAAAGTCATCTAATTGTATTGCGCCTGTTCCTTGCCTGTGTCGCGACAAACACTGAGCTGCTGAATGAATACTCCGCACGATGCTTTTTACGAATAGCACTTTAAATATAACTGCGCTCGCATCGAAAGCTATGCTCAGAGAGCTCTTCGCTGGAGCCCTTTCTGATTTTTTGGGATGGCACCCGTTTCTAGATACATATGAAATAATCAGTTTGGGACGAATCAGCGAAGCGTTGTACTCTACTGAGTCGCAATCCCCGCAATTGGCACCGAGTTGAAAACAGATCCCTTTGGTGTCTTCAGTTTCCGCGGAGTCTTACTCTGCAGCGCTAACTTCTTCCTTCTCCAGCTCAGTCAGATGCTCAACCACAGAGATTTGCCTCTCCATAAATCTTTGGAATTCATTGTGTTCATAGTGTTCTCACTATGAAGACTGTATGACACGCTGGTAGTAGTGCCGACGCTCTGTCAGAGTCTAACGCACAGTCTGTTTTCTCCTCAGTCATAACTGATCTCCAATAGAACACCTAACACCTACTAATATTGATAATTTCTACCAGCAAATCTTACTAACATCAACTACTTTTAATGATGTCAACAATAAGCTTACTTTAGAAAAACTTCATATATTCTAAAAAAAACAACACTTTTAGCACTTTTACCTCAAAGTCTTGTGAGGCGGCCACCGAGGTCAGCCACCCCACAGTTTGAATCTACGGCAAGGAGCCATCGTTTCACGGCCAAGAGCACGGCAAGGAGCCCTTGGCGGGACGAATTTTTAGTTCATAAGTATTAACTGTATTAGGTTAAGATAAGAGGCAAGGAGCCGCCAATATGGCAATTAGATTAGTTATTACTGCTATTGAGTAAAGAGGCAAGGAGCCGCCGTTATTACAAGTAATTTAAGTAATGTTATTATTGAGCAAAGGGAGAGGAGATGTTGAGCTTATATCTCATATCGCGTACATTTAATTTGAATTTAACCGCCGGCCGCCGCTGCAACCGTGTGTTGCTGATCGGTTGCTCAACACTGCCTTCGAGAGCGCAGCTTCAATTCGGCGGCGAAGAGCGAAAGCTCCCAAGCGAAGTTGCGAAAGCTCGCGGCGAAGTTGAGCAACCGAGGCAGGCGCACGGCTCGCTTGCGAGCTTTGGAGAACGATCAGGGTGAGTAGACGTGCCGAAAAAGAAGTGCGAGCAAAAATAGTGAAGTGTACAGCGGAGCGCTAGGGCTCCAAGACAGTGCGGCAGGGCCTTAGTCTAGAAAGTTCAGTAAGGTAAAGCATAATGAAATGAGTAAATAAAGTGACTGTAGTCGAAATAATTAAGTGAAATGCTAATCTTTGTATTCTCGGGCTGTCATACTTGTGCTAAACATCGGAAATAGCCGATGTGCGAGGCCACGGCCCGCTAGTGCAGATGGTGCGAAGCCACGGCCCGCTAGTGTAGTTGGTACGAGGCCAAGGCCCGATAGCGTGGGTGGTGCGAGGCTACGGCCCGCTGGATTAGGAAGCGCGAGGCTGTGGCCCGGTATGGTAGGTAGGATAGAAGTAGTGCGAGGTATACTTTGGTCGAAACATTCGTGACGTTTTCGGCCGTGGGGCCTGGAACCAGGGAAGTGCCGAAAGAAGGCCTCACTCGCCAAGGAGCGGGAGGGCCTGCTCGGCAACCGATGGCAGAAGAGACGAAGAAGGAACCGAAGAAAGCCCTCCCAGGTCATGAAAAGGGAGCACCTGCTCGGCAACAGAGTAGAGCGAAGTCGGAAGAAGGTCCCACGCGTCAGGGAACGGGAGTGCCAGCCCGACAACTGCCGGAAAAGGGTAAGGGAAAGGAAGCGAAAGATGGGCCTCACTCGGGATTGGACCGAGAGCTTGAGGAGCCCAAAAGGCGGCGCCTAGACCTGCAAGGGCAGATCTACGCTGGTCATGCAGGCGGCACGGCGGAAGTGTGCCAGAGAACAGAGGGATATGGAGCAATGGCTCGAATCCACACGGGCACAGTGAATCAGGAGCAGCTGGATGCCTGGAGGAGGCGAGACGCAGGGCGAGCCCAGCGTCGAAGAGGCAGAGTGGCCAGCGGATTTGGATCCGGAACTTAGGGAGTCCCTTGAGTCGGAACTGACACTCTTCGAGGGGCTGATGGGAGTCTCGCACATCGCGGAGCACAGAATCAGGCTTAAGGATGATAAACCATTAAAGCAGAGATACTACCCGAAGAACCCGGCCATGCAAAGGGTGATTGATGAACAGGTGGACGAGCTGATCCAGGCAGGTGCCATCGAGCCGTCGCGTAGTCCACACAGCGCCCCAATCGTCTTAGTCAAGAAGAAGTCTGGCGAGTGGCACATGTGTATCGACTATCGACAACTCAACGCGCATTCCGTCCCAGATGCTTATCCTGTTCCCAGGATTAATCACATCCTTGAGAGGTTGCGTCACGCCCGGTTCATCTCCACTCTGGATTTGAAGCACGGGTACTGGCAGATACCGATGGCAGCCGATAGTCGGGAATGTACGGCGTTCACAGTCCCCGGAAGAGGTCTTTTCCAGTGGCGGGTGATGCCATTTTGGTTACACTCGGCGTGTGCGACCTTCCAGCGAGCCTTAGACACGGTCATAGGGCCGGAAATGGAGCCTTATGCGTTCGCCTACCCAGACGACATCGTGGTAATAGGGGCGACGAAGGAGCAACATGAAGAGAACTTGAGGGAGGTGTTCCGCCGGGTAAGGGCGGCTAATCGCAGGCTGAATAGGAAGAAGTGCAGTTTCTTCCGGGAGAGGTTGGTCTACCTAGGAAATGTCATTTGTGGGGAAGGAATACGTACCGATCCAGAGAAGGTGGAGGCGATACGTAACCTGAGGGCCCCGACAAATTGTAAGGAGTTGCGGCAGTGTCTCGGGATGGCGTCATGGTACAGGCGCTTCGTTCCCAACGATAACGGTCCATCTGGCACTCAAGTGGCTTAATTCAATTGAGAGCCCTTCAGGAAGGATCGCTCGATGGGCATTGGAACTGCAACAATTCCAATTTGACGTTCACTACCGACGAGGGAAGCTCAACGTCGTGGCCGACGCACTATCAAGGCATCCTCTAGAGACCTGTCAGCAAGCAGTGGTGGTCGAGCCACCCTGCAAATGGGTCGCGAGTATGCGTGCCAGGATCGCCGAAGAGCCAGCCAAGTTCCCGGACTACACTGAAGAAAATGGGCAGCTATATAGGCATTTGGGCCACCGGACGGACGACGAAGATTACATCCCTTGGAAGCTATGTGTGGCCAGTGGTCAACGGCAGAGGGTATTGGCAGAATGCCATGATGCTGCCACGGCCGGGCATCAAGGCTTGAGGAAAACAGTTTCGAGGCTAGCCCAAAGGTACTACTGGCCGGGTAACAGAAATTCTTGGAACTTGCGTCGCAAACACATCCGCACTCAAAATACCGAAAAACTAAACAAAAACCGATCTTAATGAAAGTTTCTGCAGGATATCTTATTGTACTATAGAATATTTGTGTATTCTCAAAAAGACAATTGCACAAAAATTGTGACTTATATTGGTGGGCAGCATAAATTGGCTTATTAACTTGATTTATAGCTATGAGGTAGTAGCGGGGAGGTAGTGATAGCTATAAAATGACCAATGACCAGGCACCAAAGTAAACAGAAAAACTCCTGCGCAGGAAAAGATCAAGTAGATTTGCCTATGCAAACTCTTGACAACGCTTTTAAGCCCAATATTCTCGAAAAGACAATTGCATTTAAATTGTTTCTTAAAATGATTGGCAAGACAAGCTGGGTTATTAGCTCTGGGGTGGTAGCGGGGAAGTGGCGATAAGTATTAAATGAAAGATACTTGATATATATATAATATTCTAGAATCAACATATCAAGTTTGCTGACTCTAGCTCTTATTATTTATTATGGGGTCGGAGATGCTTCCTTCTGACTGTTACGTACATTTACATTTTCCACAAATACAATATACCCCTTTTTTTTGGTATTTTTTTATTTTTTTATTTATTTTAGTAAGGGTCGACAAAACGAGTGTCTTCCTCATTATTCAGTAGATTATACATACATAATGAAAATTAAATGCTAAAAGCCTAATTAGAGAACACAATTTTCTAATAGCATCACCGACCGATGGAGGTGTTTTATTAGCCAGTCCGGCCAGCTGTGCCCCTTTTCACAGCTAATTATGTCAGTGCCGCTATTAGAGCCTACATCTAAGAAGAAGGGAGTTAGTAGGAAAAAAGTTTTCTTAAGTAAAATTAAAAATAATCTTAATTTGCTATATTAATTAAGAAAATACAATAAATAGGGAAAAAGAAAGAAAGAATAATAAAGTAAAGGAATTTAAACAAGATATAAAGAATGTTAGGTAGATAGGATAAAGAGATAGAAATGGGAAATCACCGACCCGGTGGGGGAAAATTTATAGCCGGTCCGGCAAGCCATTTTACCCATTTTTAATGGGTTCAGGGTTTAAAAACGTCGGTCACTCTCAAAATGATAACTCTCTCTAATTGCCAATGTATTTATTCCAACAATCCTATTTTGCTTATTATCGAGAATTCTGAAAAAAAAAACAAGGAAGGAACCCTACTCCAATATGTTGGAGTATACCGAATTCCCATCATACGGATTATACAATTTGACAATAGACTTTAATAATTATTAAAACATTTTTAGGTATAAAAACAGAATAAACAATCTTCACATTAGTGACGACGAAACATTAGTATCGTTCGAAGTACTTACTACTGGTGTTATTTATTTTAGGTTTCAGATTTTGATTTGTTTGTTTTGTTCACTTCATTTCATTTTAGTTTGTTTTTGCTATAGTGTTGCATAAGCCGCTTAGATGTATTGTGTAGTTGTTGTAGTATTACAGTGATTGCGGTCTAGGGATGAGATAACCAATATCCATTCATCAGAGGAATTTTGTGTTTTGTCATGGTTGATAAGATTATAAAATGTTTGCGTGGGGGCCAGTCAGATGTGATATTAATGTAGTTTTGTAAGATATTATTTAATACTTACTATTTGTTTCGTCTTATTCTGTGTCTACCTTGGTTGTGTGCTAGCCGTAGTTAAGGGGAACCTCGAAGCCAGGTGAGCCAAGAAGATACAAACTCGATCCTGCACCGCATCGGTCACACAATATACCTAATGATAGCCAGAAGCCGAATATACTTTGAGGTATAAGTGCTGAAAGTGTTGTTTATTTGAATATATGAAGTTTTTCTTAAGTAAGCTTATTGTTGATATCATTAAAAGTAGTTGATGTTAGTAAGACTTGCTGGTAAGAGTAGGAATGATCAATATTAGTAGGTGTTAGGTGTTCTATTGGAGATCAGTTATGACTGAGGAGAAAACAGACTGTGCGTTAGACTCTGACAGAGCGTCGGCACTACTACCACCGTGTTATACAGTCTTCATAGCGAGAACACTATGTACACAATGAATTCCGAGGATTTATGGAGAGGAAAATCTCTGTGGGTGAGCATCTGACTGAGCTGGAGAAGGAGTCAGCGCTGCAGAGTAAGACTCCGCGGAAACTGAAGTCACCAAATGGATCTGTTTTCAACTCGGTGCCAATTGCGGGGATTGCGACTCGGTAGAGAACAACGCTTCGCTGATTCCTCCCAAACTGATTATTTCATATGTATCTAGAAATGGGTGCCATCCCAAAAAAACAAGGAAGGGCTACAGCGAAGAGCTCTCTGAGCATAGCTTTCGATGCGAGCGCAGTTATATTTAAAGTGCTATATCGTATATTGCATCGTGCGGAGTATTCATTCAGCAGCTCAGTGTTTGTCGCGTCACAGGCAAGGAACAGGCGCAATACAATTAGATGACTTTCAGCGAGGGGGATTGTAGTTTAATGTGCGGGATATGACTCTCCTGAAGCGGGAGCGCTGGAAAGTCATGTTTGACGAGGATTTTATGCTCCGGCTTGAGTTCTTGCAGAGGCAGTATCAATGCCCACCTACTCTCAGCATGTTATTGGGTGTACGGCGGCACTCTAGGCTCGGCAGATGGGTTCAATTGTGACATGTACTTTTGGACATTTAACAACAATCCGACGGGAGAGTCTTTGACTATATCCACCTCACAATTCCAAAAGCTAAGAGATCGGAACTGGTGAATAAAATATAGAACTTTGTAGCAGATCATGGTTTGATATGTATATGCGATGAATGCGCTTACCATGGTTGAGCTGCGCCAAGAGGACATAGAAGTGAAGAGACATTTGGTCAATCGCAAAGATCGAGCCCACGGTACACGAATTAGGAAGTTCGATAAGAGAGATATAGGCCACGTACATAAGAACACAACCAGTTTGATCGCGGACCTGAGTACAAGCGAAAGAAAGAAGAAAACAAGGAAACAAACACGGCTTCCAATAAGGATATGGATAAGAATGCAAACAAATACAAAAACGTTTTTCATATGGTAATCCTCTTAAGTTAGGGAATACATACCGAAATAGGATTTTTTGAGCGGCGGCAACTAGAACGTCGCATGAGCACGGGCCAGTTTCCGCAGATGAAAGGAGAGAGGTCACATAAGTTGTGAGACGAAGGAAGCATACACACTCACTTGTTTTTGCGGATGTGGAAGAAGCTGGACATATGATGAATTTGTAGTGGACATAGGAGCCTCCGTTAGTTTGTTGAGTTAGGGTTCAGGATTTATTGGATGAACTGAGATGGGCAACTAATTACAGCAGCAGATGATAGTCGTTCAATTTTAGATCGCGGTGTTCTACCGCAAAAATACGGTTCTAAAAAAGAAGATATATTATGTTACCATCCTTGAAGAACGCAAATCTTATCATTAGCCAGGAGATACTCATAAAGCGTCCCTTGCAGAAAACATACAGCAATTTTCTTGTGAATGTATTCAAAATCAAAGCGTGGACATTCTTGGATAATCATCTCTGAAGGCTTTGAGAGAATCCATAGCAGCAACATTTGTTTATTTCCTGGGAGATTGAAAGACGGTAAAAGGCAGTGAAATTTCAGATGAGTTCGCGGTGTCCTTGTCTTCCAAAACGACCCAGATGTACTTTGAATGTATGCATGTATATATACAGATTTCAGCATAGGTCTAGTTGCTGCCCATAACACGAGGCAGTTATTGACTTTGTTTGCGGTCTGCAGCGACCTTTTAAAACTTAAAAAGCTAAAAACGTTGGGTCAATGAAACGTATTTTTATTGAATGAATATTAATAAATAAATTGCGATGAACAAAAAATTAAAAAAATTGCACTGAGCTTAAGGTTTGTCGGCCAAATGAACAATTAAACACACAAACACAAGTAAGTAGTCGGAAGTGCCCGACTAGGGGATACCTTGAACCATCGTCTAGGAACACCAGCTCGAGCTACGCGCTCGTTTGCTTAAGCATTTAAAAAAAATATTTTTAAATGTATTTTCCCGTACCGTATTTGATTTGGCAACTCCATTTAACCTTGCCGCCGGCTCTTAGTCCACAACCATAATAATAATTCAATAAAAAACCTGAATTAAATAAGCAGCACATACATAGAGCATAGCATCCGATATAATTGCAATAGCAATTCTTTTTATATGTATGCATGTGTGTGTATATTTGCACATGTATACAGAAATTCTTGCAATTGCTCTAGCTCCCGCAAACACGTGGCCTGCCAAAATATATATAACTTCACGATTTCTTTAATAATTTTTGTGTTTCTTAATCGATTTTGATTAAATTTGCAGCACTAGATCTTATTGTGCGATAAAATGTTGGTATAATCTCAAAGGACAACAGAATTAAAAGTGTGTCTTAAATTGGAAGGTAGTTTTATTGATTTATCACAAAGGGGATTGGGAGTGGGAGATGGAGGGTTGCAATAGCTCTAAAAGGAATATAATTGATCTATATATACTATTCTAGAGGCTACATGCCAAATTCGGTGACTCTAGGGCTTTAATGTCATGATTTATATAATCAAATTATAGATTGCTCTTCTTCCGGCTAAAAAAATTAACGCATAATCGCTGGTCGACAACGTTTTCCGGCCCAGAGGTGCACGAGGGAAGTGCACACAGCCAATCTTCAGAAAGGTGGGAAGAAGGAGAGCAGCTGGGGGCAGAAAACTAAAAACACAAAGATCAAGTCAGCAGCAGTCTATAAGAAAATGTCAGCTCTTTTCCCAGTATTTGACGATTATTTATGTAATAAGAATTCGAATTTTTGGCTGTGTCCAAAACAATGTAAAAAGAAAAGCATAGTATTATTTGATTGGAAGGGGAATGACCAAAATGTTCTTGGGCCTGCCCGTATAAAATAAATTGTTCTCAAAAAGCTACGAAAATGATTTTGAAACTGATCGGACCGTAAACAAACAACTTCATACAAGCGTTCTCCGCCAAATAACCACAGTTGCGGGTGGAAATTCCCAAGTCGCTGAAACCCGTATTGATTAAATTCCTAAAAAAAACTTAAATCTTCATCAAAAAAATCATTGAATTGCACTTACCACAGAGAAAGCTTTGATTTTGCGTAAATATGGAACACGTATCAAGTGATTTTTCAAATAGATCTTCGGAAATTTATTTGAGCGCCAAATCTTTGACCCCCATTTCTACCAAGGAGGAATGGATTTTGCGAAAAGTGTGAAACGCCCCTCAAATGAATTTGAACAAAGATCTTTGAAAATGAGTTTGCGACCGATCCGATGGCAAGCAAAAAAGATTCATACAAATGTTTTTCGCGAATTTCCGCACTTGCGTGTGGAATTTCCGGAAACCCCGTCTTAACGTGCACCTTCATGGGCTGTACTTTGATCGCCAATCAGTCAGTCAGTCAGTACAAACAGTTTATTGTATAGAGATAAATATTTATGTGGAGTATAAATTCTTACTACTGGTTTTGTTTATTTTAGGCTTCAGATTATTATTTGCTTGGGTTGTTCATTTGTGTAGTTCGTTTTTGCTATAGTATTGTGTAGTTGTGTTGTAGTGATTGTGGTCTAGGGATGGGTTAACCAATATCCATTTAGCACACGAATTTTTTGGTTTATCGCGGTTGATAAGAATTTGAAATGTTCGCGTGGTGGAGAAGCGTTCCCAACTGTTCATCGTAGCCTGGGGATATCCGCAGCAATGAAATAATCATGTCAGTAAATATTTGATATTAATGGAGTTTTGTAAGATATTATTTATAATTAACTATTTGTTTCGTCTTATTCTGTGTCCACCTAGGAAGTGTGCTAGCCGCTAGAAGGACTTCGAAGCCAGGTGATCGAAGAATATAGAAACTCGTTCCTGTGCCGCATCTGTCACTCAGTATACCCAATAGATAGAAGCCGAAAAGACTTTAAGAAAGCGTTCCTTGTATGCCATTCGTCAGTCATTTGTTGGCTTAAGTAGGTGTTAGGTGTTCTATTGAGATCAGTTATGACTGAGGAGCAAACAGACTGTGCTTTAGACTCTGACAGAGCGTCGGCACTACCACCACCGAGTTATACAGTCTTCATAGCGAGAACACTATGTACACAATAAATTCCGAGGATTTATGGAGAGGCAAATCTCTGTGAATGAGTGTCTGACTGAGCTGGAGAAGGAGTCAGCGCTGCAGGCTAACACTCCCAAAGACATTAAAGTTAGCTGTTTTCAAGTGGCAATGCGAGGATTGCCACTCGGTAGAGTACAACGCTTTGCTGATGCCTTCCAAACTGATTATGACAGATCTAGAAACGAGTGCCATCCCAAAGAACCAGGAAGGGCTACTGCGAAGAGCTCTCCGAACGTAGCTTTCGATGCCAGCACAGTTATATTTACAATGGGACTCTTTTGTGCCATATATTTGTTGCGACACAGGCAAGGAACAGGCGCAATAATATCAGTTGACTTTCAGCGAATGGGATTGTCAAGTTCGACGAGGATTTTGTGCTCCGGCTTGAGTTCTTGCAGAGGCAGTATTAATGCCCGTGGAGAGCAGTCCTGCATGGATTCCACCTACTCTCAGCATGTTATTGGGCGTACAGCGTACAGCGGCACTCCAGGTGGGTTCAATTTGGACATGCACTTTTGGACCAATTTAAACAACTATTCGTAAAATATAGAGGTTAGAAGCAGATCATGGTTTAATATATATATACGATGAATGTGCTCACCACGGATGAGCATAGAAAGATGAGTAAGAGTGCATAGAAATGGAAAACATATTGGTCAATCTGGTTATGCACAATATGCAAGTAATTCGTAAAGATCGAAACCCACGATGCATGAATTAGGAAATTCGCCAAGAGAGTTGTAGGACACGTATGTAAGAAGCAAAACACACTGTCTCGTCTTGTCTGCTATAACTGAGGACAGTGCGATCGCTGTTTCAGGGACTGTCTGTCTAGAGAGAGGAGGATTTTGTACCATCGATGTTAGCCGGATACTGTGCTGGACTAGAGTACAAGCGAAGGCAAGAAGCCAACAAGAAAATGAATACATGTCCGAATAAGGATAAGAATATGAATAAGTATACAAACAAATACAAAAAAGTTGTTCATATGGTAAACCCCTTGAGTTGGGGAATACATATCAGCCCAAAATAGAATTTTTTCGAGCGGCAGCTAGAACGGCGCATGAGCACGGGCCAGTTTCCGCAGATGAAAGGAGAGAGGTCATATAAGTTGTGAGACGAAGGAAGCATACACATTCACTTGTTTTTGCGGATGTGGAAGAAGCTGGACATATGATGAATTTGTAGTGGACATAGGAGCCTCCGTTAGTTTGTTGAGTTAGGGTTCAGGATTTATTGGATGAACTGAGATGGGAAACTTACAGCTGCAGAGGATAGTCGTTCAATTGTAGATCGCGGTGCTCTACCGCAAAAATACGGTTCTAAAAATTAAGATATATTGTGTTACAACGGTGTGACTAACGCAAATCTTTCCATCCTTGAAGAACGAAAATCTTATCATTTGCCATGAGATACTCATTAAGCGTCCCTTGCAGAAAACTTACAGCCATTTTTCTGTGAATGTATTCAAAATCAAAGCGAGGACATTCTTGGATAATCATCTCTGAAGGCTTTGAGAGAATCCAAAGCAGCAAAAGTTGTTTATTTCCTGGTGCACAAGTTTTTTTTAGGTTTCGCATTCCCGATGGGATTACTGATTTGCGGACGCACGTGTATTCACCTTGGGGAAGGAGGATTGAAAGAGGGCTAGATGTTGCGAGCCCGATTCGTTTTGAGAGCGTAAAAGGCAGTGAAATTTCAGACGGATTCGCGGTGTCCTTGGCCTTCAAAACGGCCGTTGACTTTGTTTGCGGTCTGCAGCGACCTTTTAAAACGATGAACAAAAAATTAAAAAAATTGCACTGAGTATAAGGTTTGTCGGCCAAATGAACAATTAAACACACAAACACAAGTAAGTAGTCGGAAGTGCCCGACTAGGTGATACCTTGAACCATCGTCTAGGAACACCAGCTCGAGCTACGCGCTCGTTTGCTTAAGCATTTGAAAAAAAATATTTTTAAATGTATTTTCCCTTACCGTATTTGATTTGGCAACTCCATTTAACCTTGCCGCCGGCTCTTACTCCACAACCATAATAATAATTCAATAAAAAACCTGAATTAAATAAGCAGCACATACATAGAGCATAGCATCCGATATAATTGCAATAGCAATTCTTTTTGTGTGTATGCATGTGTGTGTATGTTTGCACATGTATACAGAAATTCTTGCAACTGCCAAAATATATATAACTTCACGAATTCTTTAATAATTTTTGTGTTTCTTAATCGATTTTGATTACATTTGCAGCACTAGATCTTATTGTGCGATAAAATGTTGGTATAATCTCAAAGGACATCAGAATTAAAAGTGTGTCTTAAATTGGAAGGTAGTTGTATTGATTTATCACAAAGGGGATTGGGAGTGGGAGGTGGAGGGTTGCGATAGCTATAAAAGGAAATATAATTGATCTATATATACTATTCTAGAGGCTACATGCCAAATTCGGTGACTCTAGGGCTTAAAAAGAAAAATTTTTGTTTCTTAATGTCATGATTTATATAATCAAATTATAGATTGCTCTTCTAACGCATAATCGCTGGTCGACAACGTTTTCCGGCCCAGAGGTGCACGAGGGAAGTGCACACAGCCAATCTTCAGAAAGGTGGGAAGAAGGAGAGCAGCTGGGGGCAGAAAACAAAAAGCACAAAGATCAAGTCAGCAGCAGTCTATAAGAAAATGTCAGCTCTTTTCCCTGTATTTGATGATTATTTATGTAATAAGAATTCGAATTTTTGGCTGTGTCCAAAACAATGTAAAAAGAAAAGCATAGTATTATTTGATTGGAAGGGGAATGACCAAAATGTTCTTGGGCCTGCCCGTATAAAATAAATTGTTCTCAAAAAGCGACGAAAATGATTTTGATCGGACGGTAAACACACAACTTTCATACAAGCGTTTTCCGCCAAATAACCACTATTGCGGGTGGAAATTCCCAAGTCGCTGAAACACGTATTGATTAAATTCCTAAAAAAACTTAAATCTTCATCAAAAAAATCATTGAATTGCACTTACCACAGAGAAAGGTTTGATTTTGCGTAAATATGAAACACGTATCAAGTGATTTTTCATATAGATCTTCGGAAATTTATTTGAGCGCCAAATCTTTGACCCCCATTTCTACCAAGGAGGAATGGATTTTGCGAAAAGTGTGAAACGCCCCTCAAATGAATTTGAACAAAGATCTTTGAAAATGAGTTTGCGACCGATCCGATGGCAAGCAAAAAGATTCATACAAATGTTTTTCGCGAATTTCCGCACTTGCGTGTGGAATTTCCGGAAACCCCGTCTTAACGTGCACCTTCATGGGCTGTACTTTGATCGCCAATCAGTCAGTCAGTCAGTACAAACAGTTTATTATATAGAGATAAATATTTATGTGGAGTATAAATTCTTACTACTGGTTTTGTTTATTTTAGGCTTCAGATTATTATTTGCTTGGGTTGTTCATTTGTGTAGTTCGTTTTTGCTATAGTATTGTGTAGTTGTGTTGTAGTGATTGTGGTCTAGGGATGGGTTAACCAATATCCATTTAGCACACGAATTTTTTGGTTTATCGCGGTTGATAAGAATTTGAAATGTTCGCGTGGTGGAGAAGCGTTCCCAACTGTTCATCGTAGCCTGGGGATATCCGCAGCAATGAAATAATCATGTCAGTAAATATTTGATATTAATGGAGTTTTGTAAGATATTATTTATAATTAACTATTTGTTTCGTCTTATTCTGTGTCCACCTAGGAAGTGTGCTAGCCGCTAGAAGGACTTCGAAGCCAGGTGATCGAAGAATATAGAAACTCGTTCCTGTGCCGCATCTGTCACTCAGTATACCCAATAGATAGAAGCCGAAAAGACTTTAAGAAAGCGTTCCTTGTATGCCATTCGTCAGTCATTTGTTGGCTTAAGTAGGTGTTAGGTGTTCTATTGAGATCAGTTATGACTGAGGAGCAAACAGACTGTGCTTTAGACTCTGACAGAGCGTCGGCACTACCACCACCGAGTTATACAGTCTTCATAGCGAGAACACTATGTACACAATGAATTCCGAGGATTTATGGAGGCAAATCTCTGTGAATGAGTGTCTGACTGAGCTGGAGAAGGAGTCAGCGCTGCAGGCTAACACTCCCAAAGACATTAAAGGGAGCTGTTTTCAAGTGGCAATGCGAGGATTGCCACTCGGTAGAGTACAACGCTTTGCTGATGCCTTCCAAACTGATTATGACAGATCTAGAAACGAGTGCCATCCCAAAGAACCAGGAAGGGCTACTGCGAAGAGCTCTCCGAACGTAGCTTTCGATGCCAGCACAGTTATATTTACAATGGGACTCTTTTGTGCCATATATTTGTTGCGACACAGGCAAGGAACAGGCGCAATAATATCAGTTGACTTTCAGCGAATGGGATTGTCAAGTTCGACGAGGATTTTGTGCTCCGGCTTGAGTTCTTGCAGAGGCAGTATTAATGCCCGTGGAGAGCAGTCCTGCATGGATTCCACCTACTCTCAGCATGTTATTGGGCGTACAGCGTACAGCGGCACTCCAGGTGGGTTCAATTTGGACATGCACTTTTGGACCAATTTAAACAACTATTCGTAAAATATAGAGGTTAGAAGCAGATCATGGTTTAATATATATATACGATGAATGTGCTCACCACGGATGAGCATAGAAAGATGAGTAAGAGTGCATAGAAATGGAAAACATATTGGTCAATCTGGTTATGCACAATATGCAAGTAATTCGTAAAGATCGAAACCCACGATGCATGAATTAGGAAATTCGCCAAGAGAGTTGTAGGACACGTATGTAAGAAGCAAAACACACTGTCTCGTCTTGTCTGCTATAACTGAGGACAGTGCGATCGCTGTTTCAGGGACTGTCTGTCTAGAGAGAGGAGGATTTTGTACCATCGATGTTAGCCGGATACTGTGCTGGACTAGAGTACAAGCGAAGGCAAGAAGCCAACAAGAAAATGAATACAGGTCCGAATAAGGATAAGAATATGAATAAGTATACAAACAAATACAAAAAAGTTGTTCATATGGTAAACCCCTTGAGTTGGGGAATACATATCAGCCCAAAATAGAATTTTTTCGAGCGGCAGCTAGAACGGCGCATGAGCACGGGCCAGTTTCCGCAGATGAAAGGAGAGAGGTCACATAAGTTGTGAGACGAAGGAAGCATACACATTCACTTGTTTTTGCGGATGTGGAAGAAGCTGGACATATGATGAATTTGTAGTGGACATAGGAGCCTCCGTTAGTTTGTTGAGTTAGGGTTCAGGATTTATTGGATGAACTGAGATGGGAAACTTACAGCTGCAGAGGATAGTCGTTCAATTGTAGATCGCGGTGCTCTACCGCAAAAATACGGTTCTAAAAAATAAGATATATTGTGTTACAACGGTGTGACTAACGCAAATCTTTCCATCCTTGAAGAACGAAAATCTTATCATTTGCCATGAGATACTCATTAAGCGTCCCTTGCAGAAAACTTACAGCCATTTTTCTGTGAATGTATTCAAAATCAAAGCGAGGACATTCTTGGATAATCATCTCTGAAGGCTTTGAGAGAATCCAAAGCAGCAAAAGTTGTTTATTTCCTGGTGCACAAGTTTTTTTTAGGTTTCGCATTCCCGATGGGATTACTGATTTGCGGACGCACGTGTATTCACCTTGGGGAAGGAGGATTGAAAGAGGGCTAGATGTTGCGAGCCCGATTCGTTTTGAGAGCGTAAAAGGCAGTGAAATTTCAGACGGATTCGCGGTGTCCTTGGCCTTCAAAACGGCCGTTGACTTTGTTTGCGGTCTGCAAAAAATTAAAATTTGCACTGTGTAAAATTGCACTGAGTATAAGGTTTGTCGGCCAAATGAACAATTAAACACACAAACACAAGTAAGTAGTCGGAAGTGCCCGACTAGGTGATACCTTGAACCATCGTCTAGGAACACCAGCTCGAGCTACGCGCTCGTTTGCTTAAGCATTTGAAAAAAAATATTTTTAAATGTATTTTCCCTTACCGTATTTGATTTGGCAACTCCATTTAACCTTGCCGCCGGCTCTTACTCCACAACCATAATAATAATTCAATAAAAAACCTGAATTAAATAAGCAGCACATACATAGAGCATAGCATCCGATATAATTGCAATAGCAATTCTTTTTGTGTGTATGCATGTGTGTGTATGTTTGCACATGTATACAGAAATTCTTGCAACTGCCAAAATATATATAACTTCACGAATTCTTTAATAATTTTTGTGTTTCTTAATCGATTTTGATTACATTTGCAGCACTAGATCTTATTGTGCGATAAAATGTTGGTATAATCTCAAAGGACATTAGAATTAAAAGTGTGTCTTAAATTGGAAGGTAGTTGTATTGATTTATCACAAAGGGGATTGGGAGTGGGAGGTGGAGGGTTGCGATAGCTATAAAAGGAAATATAATTGATCTATATATACTATTCTAGAGGCTACATGCCAAATTCGGTGACTCTAGGGCTTAAAAAGAAAAATTTTTGTTTCTTAATGTCATGATTTATATAATCAAATTATAGATTGCTCTTCTAACGCATAATCGCTGGTCGACAACGTTTTCCGGCCCAGAGGTGCACGAGGGAAGTGCACACAGCCAATCTTCAGAAAGGTGGGAAGAAGGAGAGCAGCTGGGGGCAGAAAACAAAAAGCACAAAGATCAAGTCAGCAGCAGTCTATAAGAAAATGTCAGCTCTTTTCCCTGTATTTGATGATTATTTATGTAATAAGAATTCGAATTTTTGGCTGTGTCCAAAACAATGTAAAAAGAAAAGCATAGTATTATTTGATTGGAAGGGGAATGACCAAAATGTTCTTGGGCCTGCCCGTATAAAATAAATTGTTCTCAAAAAGCGACGAAAATGATTTTGATCGGACGGTAAACACACAACTTTCATACAAGCGTTTTCCGCCAAATAACCACTATTGCGGGTGGAAATTCCCAAGTCGCTGAAACACGTATTGATTAAATTCCTAAAAAAACTTAAATCTTCATCAAAAAAATCATTGAATTGCACTTACCACAGAGAAAGGTTTGATTTTGCGTAAATATGAAACACGTATCAAGTGATTTTTCATATAGATCTTCGGAAATTTATTTGAGCGCCAAATCTTTGACCCCCATTTCTACCAAGGAGGAATGGATTTTGCGAAAAGTGTGAAACGCCCCTCAAATGAATTTGAACAAAGATCTTTGAAAATGAGTTTGCGACCGATCCGATGGCAAGCAAAAAAGATTCATACAAATGTTTTTCGCGAATTTCCGCACTTGCGTGTGGAATTTCCGGAAACCCCGTCTTAACGTGCACCTTCATGGGCTGTACTTTGATCGCCAATCAGTCAGTCAGTCAGTACAAACAGTTTATTATATAGAGATAAATATTTATGTGGAGTATAAATTCTTACTACTGGTTTTGTTTATTTTAGGCTTCAGATTATTATTTGCTTGGGTTGTTCATTTGTGTAGTTCGTTTTTGCTATAGTATTGTGTAGTTGTGTTGTAGTGATTGTGGTCTAGGGATGGGTTAACCAATATCCATTTAGCACACGAATTTTTTGGTTTATCGCGGTTGATAAGAATTTGAAATGTTCGCGTGGTGGAGAAGCGTTCCCAACTGTTCATCGTAGCCTGGGGATATCCGCAGCAATGAAATAATCATGTCAGTAAATATTTGATATTAATGGAGTTTTGTAAGATATTATTTATAATTAACTATTTGTTTCGTCTTATTCTGTGTCCACCTAGGAAGTGTGCTAGCCGCTAGAAGGACTTCGAAGCCAGGTGATCGAAGAATATAGAAACTCGTTCCTGTGCCGCATCTGTCACTCAGTATACCCAATAGATAGAAGCCGAAAAGACTTTAAGAAAGCGTTCCTTGTATGCCATTCGTCAGTCATTTGTTGGCTTAAGTAGGTGTTAGGTGTTCTATTGAGATCAGTTATGACTGAGGAGCAAACAGACCGTGCTTTAGACTCTGACAGAGCGTCGGCACTACCACCACCGAGTTATACAGTCTTCATAGCGAGAACACTATGTACACAATGAATTCCGAGGATTTATGGAGGCAAATCTCTGTGAATGAGTGTCTGACTGAGCTGGAGAAGGAGTCAGCGCTGCAGGCTAACACTCCCAAAGACATTAAAGGGAGCTGTTTTCAAGTGGCAATGCGAGGATTGCCACTCGGTAGAGTACAACGCTTTGCTGATGCCTTCCAAACTGATTATGACAGATCTAGAAACGAGTGCCATCCCAAAGAACCAGGAAGGGCTACTGCGAAGAGCTCTCCGAACGTAGCTTTCGATGCCAGCACAGTTATATTTACAATGGGACGCTTTTGTGCCATATATTTGTTGCGACACAGGCAAGGAACAGGCGCAATAATATCAGTTGACTTTCAGCGAATGGGATTGTCAAGTTCGACGAGGATTTTGTGCTCCGGCTTGAGTTCTTGCAGAGGCAGTATTAATGCCCGTGGAGAGCAGTCCTGCATGGATTCCACCTACTCTCAGCATGTTATTGGGCGTACAGCGTACAGCGGCACTCCAGGTGGGTTCAATTTGGACATGCACTTTTGGACCAATTTAAACAACTATTCGTAAAATATAGAGGTTAGAAGCAGATCATGGTTTAATATATATATACGATGAATGTGCTCACCACGGATGAGCATAGAAAGATGAGTAAGAGTGCATAGAAATGGAAAACATATTGGTCAATCTGGTTATGCACAATATGCAAGTAATTCGTAAAGATCGAAACCCACGATGCATGAATTAGGAAATTCGCCAAGAGAGTTATAGGACACGTATGTAAGAAGCAAAACACACTGTCTCGTCTTGTCTGCTATAACTGAGGACAGTGCGATCGCTGTTTCAGGGACTGTCTGTCTAGAGAGAGGAGGATTTTGTACCATCGATGTTAGCCGGATACTGTGCTGGACTAGAGTACAAGCGAAGGCAAGAAGCCAACAAGAAAATGAATACAGGTCCGAATAAGGATAAGAATATGAATAAGTATACAAACAAATACAAAAAAGTTGTTCATATGGTAAACCCCTTGAGTTGGGGAATACATATCAGCCCAAAATAGAATTTTTTCAAGCGGCAGCTAGAACGGCGCATGAGCACGGGCCAGTTTCCGCAGATGAAAGGAGACAGGTCACATAAGTTGTGAGACGAAGGAAGCATACACATTCACTTGTTTTTGCGGATGTGGAAGTAGCTGGACATATGATGAATTTGTAGTGGACATAGGAGCCTCCGTTAGTTTGTTGAGTTAGGGTTCAGGATTTATTGGATGAACTGAGATGGGAAACTTACAGCTGCAGAGGATAGTCGTTCAATTGTAGATCGCGGTGCTCTACCGCAAAAATACGGTTCTAAAAAATAAGATATATTGTGTTACAACGGTGTGACTAACGCAAATCTTTCCATCCTTGAAGAACGAAAATCTTATCATTTGCCAGGAGATACTCATTAAGCGTCCCTTGCAGAAAACTTACAGCCATTTTTCTGTGAATGTATTCAAAATCAAAGCGAGGACATTCTTGGATAATCATCTCTGAAGGCTTTGAGAGAATCCAAAGCAGCAAAAGTTGTTTATTTCCTGGTGCACAAGTTTTTTTTAGGTTTCGCATTCCCGATGGGATTACTGATTTGCGGACGCACGTGTATTCACCTTGGGGAAGGAGGATTGAAAGAGGGCTAGATGTTGCGAGCCCGATTCGTTTTGAGAGCGTAAAAGGCAGTGAAATTTCAGATGGATTCGCGGTGTCCTTGGCCTTCAAAACGGCCGTTGACTTTGTTTGCGGTCTGCAGCGACCTTTTAAAACGATGAACAAAAAACTAAAAAAATTGGACTGAGTATAAGGTTTGTCGGCCAAATGAACAATTAAACATACAAACACAAGTAAGTAGTCGGAAGTGCCCGACTAGGGGATACCTTGAACCATCCTCTAGGAACACCAGCTCGAGCTACGCGCTCGTTTGCTTAAGCATTTAAATAAAAATTTTTTTAATTGTATTTTCCCGTACCGTATTTGATTTGGCAACTCCATTTAACCTTGCCGCCGGCTCTTACTCCACAACCATAATAATAATTCAATAAGAAAGCTGAATTAAATAAGCAGCACATACATAGAGCATAGCATCCGATATAATTGCAATAGCAATTCTTTTTGTGTGTATGCATGTGTGTGTATGTTTGCACATGTATACAGAAATTCTTGCAATTGCGCTAGCTCCCGCAAACACGTGGCCTGCCAAAATATATATAACTTCACGAATTCTTTAATAATTTTTGATTTCTTAATCGGTTTTGATTACATTTGCAGCACTAGATCTTATTTTGCGATAAAATGTTGGTATAATCTCAAAGGACAACAGCATTAAAAGTGTGTCTTAAATTGGAAGGTAGTTGTATTGATTTATCACAAATTGGGATTGGGAGTGGAAGGTGGAGGGTTGCGATAGCTATAAAAGGAAATATAATTGATCTATATATACTATTCTAGAGGCTACATGCCAAATTCGGTGACTCTAGGGCTTAAGAAGAAAAATTTTTGCTTTAATGTCATGATTTATATAATCAAATTATAGATTGCTCTTCTTCCGGCTAAAAAAATTATCGCATAATCGCTGGTTGACAACGTTTTCCGGCCCAGAGGTGCACGAGGGAAGTGCACACAGCCAATCTTTAGAAAGCCAAAGATCAGAAAAGTCAGCAGCAGTCTATAACCATCTATGTCAGCTCTTTTCCCTGTATTTGATGTTTATTTATGTAATAAGATTACGAATTTTTGGCTGTGTCCAAAACAATGTAAAAAAAATGCATAGTATTATTTGAAAAGAAATACAGAAAGCATCGCCCCTTGGGTCACCCAGAAAGCTATTTAGGTGGAGTAAATAATTTTAAATATTTCATATAAGTATATACTTACGGCTATCATCCGGCCTCGCCTGTGGCACGTATAAAATAAATTGTTCTCAAAAAGCGACGAAAATGATTTTGATCGGACGGTAAACAAACAACTTTCATACAAGCGTTTTCCGCCAAATAACCACTGTTGCGGGTGGAAATTCCCAAGTCGTTGAAACACGTATTGATTAAATTCCTAAAAAAACTTAAATCTTCATAAAAAAAATTCATTGAATTGCACTTACCACAGAGAAAGGTTTGATTTTGCGTAAATATGGAACACGTATCAAGTGATTTTTCATATAGATCTTCGGAAATATATTTGAGCGCCAAATCTTTGACCCCCATTTCTACCAAGGAGAAATGGATTTTGCGAAAAGTGTGAAACGCCCCTCAAATGAATTTGAACAAAGATCTTTGAAAATGAGCTTGGGACCGATCCGATGGTAAGCAACAAAGATTCATACAAATGTTTTTCGCGATTTTCCGCACTTGCGTGTGGAATTTCCGGAAACCCCGTCTTAACGTGCACCTTCATGGGCTGTACTTTGATCACCAATCAGTCAGTCAGTCAGTACAAACAGTTTATTATATAGAGATAAATATTTATGTGGAGTTTATTTTTTTTATTTTAGGCTTCAGATTATTATTTGTTTGGGTTGTTCATTTGTGTAGTTCGTTTTTTCTATAGTGTTGTTAAGATGTATTGTGTAGTTGTGTTGTAGTGATTGTGGTCTAGGGATGGGTTAACCAGGTTAACCGCCTACAGAACCTAACAAAATATATGTCCCACGACTATCAGAACGCCTCGCGAACTCGGATTGCTACAACAACCAAGAAATAAAAGTAGCGCACAAACCTACGAACACGTTACAAAAATTCTTTAATAAGATTAAAGCAAAAATTCCTATGGCCGATAAAAGTAATGTAATTTACCATATACCATGTGCTGGGGAAAATAACAACAAATGCAATAGTGTGAACATAGGCACAACAAAATCAAAAATAAAAACAAGGATTACCCAACATAAATCAGACTTCAAATTAAGACATCAAAATAATATGCAGAAAACAGCACTTATGACCCATTGTATGAGAAGCAACCACACACCAAATTTTGATGCAACAACAATCTTACAACAAGAACAACACTACAACAAACGACACACATTAAAAATGCTACACATAATTAACACACAAACGAACAAACGACTAAACTACAAGACGGACACCGAAAATTGCGCTCACTTGTACAGACACCTCTTAAACAGCCAAACAGACTCAGTTTAGATCTCCACGTCATAAAGCGCAGACGTGTAAAATAATGTAGGTTAAATGTGTCAATTTATTGTTGAATTTAATATATTTTAATGTTAATTGTTCTTTGTACCTTATGTTAGTGCCCTGAAGATGGTTTGCTGATGCGCAACCGAAATATATCGGAAGCAAAAATCAAAAAAAGAAAAATTGTTTCATTGGTTTATTAAAACAAACCCGGACCTCGAGCCAGCCAACTAAACATTTAAAAAAATGGAAAGGTCGCCAAAACCATCATTAAATACCAACGGAAGGTACGCCGTATGCATAGCGGCAAACAGGAGCTACTCAAAAATAAAAACTAAATATAAGGATTCAAAAAGAACAATCAACAAATGCCGAATGACATTGGTAAAATTAACCAAACCAAAGGAAATCGAACTTAATACCTAACTTTATAAAAAACTTGACAAAACATTTGCCCATACTGACGAGTGACAACAAAACCCACCCTGACATATTTAGAGCATTGACTAGACACACAGACTTTTACCACACCAAAATACTTAACTTACCTATAAAACACAAACACAACCTATTACAAAAACAAACAAAACATATGGAATCAGCAAAAACAATAATAAAACAACTGATGACCACAGATGACCCCATAACGTTTTTTGAAAACGAGAGAAACATAGAAAACAAAATAATAACACGACAAGCTACGAGATCAACGGAACCTTACACTAGCGGACAACAACAAAAAAAAAGAGTGGTTCATAAACAAAACGAAAATAGAATTCCTGCCAAACGTAGAAGCATTACGCGCAAAAGGGCCGAAGTTCGCTCTCCCGATCAATAAAAGAGTGTTTCCTCTCTTAAAATACATTGCACACATTGAAGAGTTAGTTCAAACAATAAAAGAAAAAGAAACACAAGAGGCGGCGCGCACCAAATTCTCTCTATTGGTTAAAGAGCATAAAACGAAGAATAATCAAAACACTAGGGATCGCGCAATATTGGACACACTGGAACAGACACGTAAATTCTTAAATGAACATTAAAATATAAAAATCTTATCATCAGATAAATGTAACAAAACCGTAGCAATGAATGTGGACGGTTACAAAAATAAAATGACAAATATTTTCGACGACTTATGCGCGTATAGAACACTAAGACAGGATCCGACATCAAGACTACAGACGAAGAATAACAACTTCGTGGCTAAATTGTTCAAGATGGGTCTTATTTCAAAGGACGAAAGAAATAAGATGACTACGACAACATCGGTACCTCCGAGTATATATGGACTACCGAAGATACATAAAGAAGGAACACCACTGAGGCTAATATGCTCCTCCATCGGATCCCCTTCTTACGGACTGTGCAAATATATTATTAAAATATTAATAAATCTGGCAGTGGACTCAAAATACAACATAAAGAACGCGGTAGATTTTAAAGACAGAGTTAACAATTCCCACATTAGGAAAGACGAAACATTGGTATCTTTTGACGTAGTATCCTTGTATCCCAGCATAAAAATGGAATTAGCACTTGACACAATAAGACGAAAATGGACAGAGTTAGAAGAACACACAAGTATACCTAAACAACTATTTATGGACATAGTTAAATTTTGTATACAAGAAAACAGATATTTCAAATACGAAGACAAGATATACACACAACTATAAGGAATGCCAATGGGATCACCAGCCTCCCCAGTAATCGCAGATATAGTAATGGAGGAACTATTAGACAACGTGACAGAAAAATTGACAATAAAACCAAGACTTTTGACCAAATATGTAGATGACCTCTTTGCGATAACGGACAAAACAGAGGCACAGAAGATTCTGAGAGAATTGAACTCCTTGCGATACAGGCAAGGAACAGGCGCAACACTATCAGTTGACTTTCAGCGAATGGGATTGTCAAGTTTGACGAGGATTTTGTGCTCCGGCTTGAGTTTTTGCAGAGGCAGTATCAATGCCCGTGGAGAGCAGTCCTGCATGGATTCCACCTACTCTCAGCATGTTATTGGGCGTACAGCATACAGCGGCACTCCAGGTGGGTTCCTTTTGGACATGCACTTTTGGACCAATTTAAACAAGTATTCGTCGGGAGTGTTTATGACAATATTCACCTCACAATCCCAGAAGCCGCAAAGAGACCAAAACTGATGAATAAAATATAGAGGTTAGAAGCAGATCATGGTTTAATATATATATACGATGAATGTGCTCACCACGGATGAGCATAGAAAGATGAGCAAGAGTGCATAGAAATGGAAAACATATTGGTCAATCTGGTTATGCACAATATGCAAGTAATTCGTAAAGATCGAAACCCACGATGCATGAATTAGGAAATTCGCCAAGAGAGTTATAGGACACGTATGTAAGAAGCAAAACACACTATCTCGTCTTGTATGTTATAACTGAGGACAGTGCGATCGCTGTTTCAGGGACTGTCTGTCTAGAGAGAGGAGGATTTTGTACCATCGATGTTAGCCGGATACTGTGCTGGACTAGAGTACAAGCGAAGGCAAGAAGCCAACAAGAAAATGAATACAGGTCCGAATAAGGATAAGAATATGAATAAGTATACAAACAAATACAAAAAAGTTGTTCATATAGTAAACCCCTTGAGTTGGGGAATACATATCAGCCCAAAGTAGAATTTTTTCGAGCGGCAGCTAGAACGGCGCATGAGCACAGGCCAGTTTCCGCAGATGAAAGGAGAGAGGTCACATAAGTTGTGAGACGAACGAAGCATACATAAACTGAGATGGGGAACTAATTACAGCTGCAGATGATAGTTGTTCAATTGTAGATCGCGGTGCTCTACCGCAAAAATACGGTTCTAAAAAAGAAGATATATTATGTTACAACGGTGTGACTAACGCAAATCTTACCATCCTTGAAGAAGAGATACTCATTAAGCGTCCCTTGCAGAAAACTTACAGCAATTTTTCTGTGAACGTTATCAAAATCAAAGCGAGGACATTCTTGGATAATCATCTCCAAAGCAGCAAAAGTTGTTTATTTCCTGGTGCACAAGTTTTTTTTAGGTTTCGCATTCCCGATGGGATTACTGATTTGCGGGCGCACGTGTATTCAGAGGGCTAGATGTTGGGAGCCCGATTCGTTTTGAGAGCGTAAAAGGCAGTGAAATTTCAGATGGATTCGCGGTGTCCTTGGCCTTCAAAACGGCCGTTGACTCGGCTCTTACTCCACAACCATAATAATAATTCAATAAAAAACCTGAATTAAATAAGCAGCACATACATAGAGCATAGCATCCGATATAATTGCAATAGCAATTCTTTTTGTGTGTATGCATGTGTGTGTATGTTTGCACATGTATACAGAAATTCTTGCAATTGCGCTAGCTCCCGCAAACACGTGGCCTGCCAAAATATATATAACTTCACGAATTCTTTAATAATTTTTGTGTTTCTTAATCGATTTTGAATAAATTTGCAGCACTAGATCTTATTGTGCGATAAAATGTTGGTATAATCTCAAAGGACATCAGAATTAAAAGTGTGTCTTAAATTGGAAGGTAGTTGTATTGATTTATCACAAAGGGGATTGGGAGTGGGAGGTGGAGGGTTGCGATAACTATAGAAGGAAATATAATTGATCTATTTATACTATTCTTATATATAAGAAGAAAAATTTTTGCTTTAATGTCATGATTTATATAATCAAATTATAGATAATCGCTGGTCGACAACGTTTTCCGGCCCAGAAGTGCACACAGCCAATCTTCAGAAAGCCAAAGTTCAGAAAAGTCAGCAGCAGTCTATCACCATCTATGTCAGCTCTTTTCCCTGTATTTGATGTTTATTTATGTAATAAGAATACGAATTTTTGGCTGTGTCTAAAACAATGTAAAAAGAAAAGCATAGTATTATTTGATTGGAAGTGGAATGATCAAAATGTTCATGGGCCTGCCGACTTAACGAAACAAAAAAAAAAAAAAAAATGCAGAAAGCATCGCCCCTTGTGTCACCCAGAAAGCTCTTTAGGTAGAGTAAATAATTGTAAATATTTCATGTAAGTATATACTAACGGGTATCATCCGGCCTCGCCTGTGGCACGTATAAAATAAATTGTTCTCAAAAAGCGACGAAAATGATTTTGATCGGACGGTAAACCAAAAACCAAATCTTTGACCCCCGTTTCTACCAAGGAGGAATGGATTTTGCGAAGAGTGTGAAACGCCCCTCAAATGAATTTGAACAAAGATCTTTGAAAATGAGTTTGGGACCGATCCGATGGTAAGCAACAAAGATTCATACAAATGTTTTTCGCGAATTTCCGCACTTGCGTGTGGAATTTTCCGAAACCCCGTCTTAACGTGCACCTTCATGGGCTGTACTTTGATCACCAATCAGTCAGTCAGTCAGTACAAACTGTTTATTATATAGAGATAAATATTTATGTGGAGTATAAATTCTTACTACTGGTTTTATTTATTTTAGGCTTCAGATTATTATTTGTTTGGGTTGTTCATTTGTGTAGCTCGTTTTAGCTATAGTGTTGCATAAGCTGTTAAGATGTATTGTGTAGTTGTGTTTGTAGTGATTGTGGTCTAGGGATGGGTTAACCAATATCCATTAAGCATACGAATCTTTTGGTTTATCTCGGTTGATAAGAATTTGAAACGTTCGCGTGGTGGAGAAGCGTTCCCAACTGTTCATCGTAGCCTGGGGATATCCGCAGCGATGAATTAATCATGTCAGTAAATATTTGATATTAATGGAGTTTTGTAAGATATTATTTATAATTAACTATTTGTTTCGTCTTATTCTGTGTCCACCTAGGAAGTGTGCTAGCCGCTAGAAGGACTTCGAAGCCAGGTGATCCAAGAATATAGAGACTCGTCCCTGTGCCGCATCTGTCACTCAGCATACCCAATTATAGATAGAAGCCGAAAAGACTTTAAGAAAGCGTTCCTTGTATGCCATTCGTCAGTCACACTGACAAAGTGAGCATGGACGCTGTCCACACTTTGCTTGTTAACTTGAATATATGAAACTTTTCTAAAGTAAGCTTGTTATTGATATTATTAAAAGTAGTTGACGTTAATTAGACTTGTTGGTAAAAATATGTTCAATATTATTAGCATTTGTTGGCTTAAGTAGGTGTTAGGTGTTCTATTGAGATCAGTTATGACTGACAGAGCGTCGGCACAACCACCACCGAGTTATACAGTCTTCATAGTGAGAACACTATGTACACAATGAATTCCGAGGATTTATGGAGAGGCAAATCTCTGTGGATGAGCCATCCCAAAGAACCAGGAAGGGCTACAGCGAAGAGCTCTCCGAACGTAGCTTTCGATGCCAGCACAGTTATATTTACAATGGGACGCTTTTGTGCCATATATTTGTTGCGACACAGGCAAGGAACAGGCGCAATACTATCAGTTGACTTTCAGCGAATGGGATTGTCAAGTTTGACGAGGATTTTGTTCTCCGGCTTGAGTTTTTGCAGAGGCAGTATCAATGCCCGTGGAGAGCAGTTCTGCATGGATTCCACCTACTCTCAGCATGTTATTGGGCGTACAGCGTTCAGCGGCACTCCAGGTGGGTTCAATTTGGACATGCACTTTTGGACCAATTTAAACAACTATTCGTCAATTTAAACAACTATATTTGTCTAGAGAGAGGAGGATTTTGTACCCTCGATGTAAGCCGGATACTGTGCTGGACTAGAGTACAAGCGACGGCAAGAAGCCAACAAGAAAATGAATACAGGTCCGAATAAGGATAAGAATATGAATAAGTTTACAAACAAATACAAAAAAGTTGTTCATATGGTAAACCCCTTGAGTTGGGGAATACATATCAGCCCAAAATAGAATTTTTTCGAGCGGCAGCTAGAACGGCGCATGAGCACGGGCCAGTTTTCGCAGATGAAAGGAGACAGGTCCCATAAGTTGTGGGACGATGGAAACATATACATTCACTTGTTTTTGCGGATGTGGATGTAGCTGGACATATGATGAATTTGTAGTGGACATAGGAGCCTCCGGTAGTTTGTTGAGTTAGGGTTCGGGATTTATTGGATGAACTGAGATGGGCAACTAATTACAGCTGCAGATGATAGTCGTTCAATTTTAGATCGCGGTGCTCTATCGCAAAAATACGATTCTGAATAAGAAGATATATTATTTTACAACGGTTTGACTAGTGAGATCTGAGTTGGCGGTATCCTGCAAAAGAATGAGAAGAGCCAAAAGAAAATCGTGAAACGCGGCTAAAGTTTGACTTCGATGCTTAGTTTGGCAATAATGACGCTAGGAAACTAAATAGCGTGACCGTGAAGGACGCTTACCTTTTGCCATCTTGGATACTTGGATAATCCCTTGGATATTTCCCGTATCGTATTCGAACGCGCAAGTTCTCCACATACTCCACAACCATACCAAATAATAAGTTTCAATAAAAAAAGTGAATTAAAGTATTCTGCATGAATCGCATCGCATTAGCATTAGTAAGCATTTTTGCAAACATTAAAACAAGTCCTTCACGTAGTTTAGTGAAATAGGTGTTTTTTGTAAACAAGCTTGGCAAATCTCTCTTGCACTTGTCGCAGCTGCTATATTAGATAGAGTTCTCAAGAGAGTGATTGACGAACTTTACTTGTACTCCAAGATTTTTGTATATTTTAGCGCTTTTAACCTGCTTTTAATTTGTTAATTTTGAATCTCTTGTGATTTATTTAAAAAAAATTTAATGTGCAAAGTACTATCTGTTGTGTAGCGTAAGTCCATTAATTATTGCATTCATTGGTCCAAAAAATAATTTGTTTGTGTGGTTTTTTGTTTGTGAAGGTCGCGGCAGTTCGCGTTGGTCGTGCCCAGTATGCATCGACAAGCAAATTGATTTCTCTATAATGTATAATTCTGTGAGAAATCAATTTTTCAAACAAAATAATTTTGCTTACATTTCCTCTCTACTTGTGTCCAAAAACATACGCCTCTTTTGTCCGTGCCAAGCAAGTTGGATTTATCCGCAATGCTGTCACTATCGCCTTCTCCAAGCGGTTGTCCGAATATTACCCCTGGGTATCCCCTGGAGTAGTCCCAGTAGACCCTGTATCTGAACCCTCCCCAGTCAGCGTAACTGCTTCAGCACTGTCAGCCTCTGGCCGCAAAGGTAGATCTTTGCGCAATCTAGCTCAGATTGTTAAAAGCAATCACGGTGCCTCTTTGGCCCTTCCAACTTCTGTATTATCTTCAACCCCATCATCTCCTATTTTAACTGTTGTTGCCCCTCGGAAGCAAGTTTTCGTGTCCCAGCTTTCGTTGACACCACTTGCGATTTATTGGCTACCTATATTGCTAGCAAATCTTCTGCTAGCGTGTCAATTGCTAAATTTAATTTCTCCACACCTCATAAAATAGCATCATTTAAAATTAATGTTTCAGATGATGCGTTCCCAATAATTTGCGATCCTAAATTTTGGCTTCCTCTCATAACTGTTCACGAGTTCAAGAAAAAAAAGCGAAACCAGCCTATCCCTGGCGCCGTTCCCGTCCCTTTTGTACGAGGTCCTATTGTTATTGCCCATATATATGAGAACACCCGCTCTCTCTCTTTGTAGCTGTTAACCATAACAGCATAAGTACATACATGTATCCATAGGCTAAGCACATGCCATTAACTTTTAATAAAATCATTCTCAAGAACCAAGTAAATAAGCACTGACGTGCTGTCTCTGTCTCCGTCTCTGTTGCTTTGGATTTGTTTTTATTAAAAAGGTAGGACCCAAAAGGTAATGCTGAGGCTGACTACCTCAAAACAGGTCCATGTTATTTCTGGTGTTCCTCAAGGAAGTCATATTGGACCTTTACTCTTTACTCTTTATACACAAGATCTCCCCTCGGTTATATTACATGCCCGTGTAGTTATGTAGGCAATCGTTGCTTTCAGGATACCATTGGGAGCTCAGCGACCATTCTCAGCTATGAGTAGGAGCATAGTTTGCCGGACAGCTATAAATTCCGGTGATGCTACTGTCGACCATAAATAAATAAAATAAAATAAACAAGTAAGAGGTTCTAGTCGGGAGCTACCGACTAGGGAATACCCTGAACCCTCTTATTGCAACCAAATGCAGCTCGTTTGAATTAATAAAGATAAATTAAAAAAAAAAAGTTCCCTTGGCAGGGTTTGAACTCGGAACTGGCACCACCCGAACTCGCGGCAGACCGCACCACTTGCCACTGCCTCTACTCAACAGCCACACTAATAATTGAGTCTTATTGAGAAAAAAAACAATTAAAATAGCACAGAAAACAATCGCAATGCTGTTGAAATAATTCAAGCAGGCGCGCATGAATGCATGAAAAACAAAACCAAAACCGATCTTAATGAAATTTTCTACAGTATTCTTATTGTACCATAGAATATTTGTGTATCCTCAAAAAATCAATTGCATTTAAAATGTGGCTTAAATTGGTTGGCAATACAAGTTGGGCTATAAACTTGATTTATAGCTCTAGGGTGGTAGCGGGGAGGTGGCAATAGGCCTAAAATGAAAATTACCTGACATATATATAATATTCTAGAAGCAACATATCATGTTTGGTGACTCTAACTCTAATTATTTACCCAATTTGCTAAAAAAACAGGATTTCGATATCGATTTTTATCGATTGCTTGGAAACGGAGTAAGTTATCGATTATCGGAAACAAACTCGATCTGCGCGGGCACCTACATCTAAAATTTCAATCAATATCAGACCAAAATAGAATTTTTTCGAGCGGCAGCTAGAACGGCGCATGAGCACGGGCCAGTTTCCGCAGATGAAAGGAGACAGGTCACATAAGTTGTGGGACGATGGAAGCATATACATTCACTTGTTTTTGCGGATGTGGATGTAGCTGGACATTTGATGAATTTGTAGTGGACAAATGAGCCTCCGGTAGTTTGTTGAGTTAGGGTTCTGGATTTATTGGATGTACTGAGATGGGCAACTAATTACAGCTGCAGATGATAGTCGTTCAATTTTAGATCGCGGTGCTCTATCGCAAAAATACGATTCTGAATAAGAAGATATTTTAGTTTACAACCGTGTGACTAGTGTATCCTGCAAAAGAATGAGAAGAGCCAAAAGAAAATAGTGAAACGCGGCTAAAGGTTGACTTCGATGCTTAGTTTGGCAATAATGACGCTAGGAAACTAAATAGCGTGACCGTGAAGGACGCTTACCTTTTGCCATCTTGGATACTTGGATAATCAGACACAGAATCTTGTTCGATTTTCACACGCATCTTAAATCATTAACATTAGTGGCCGAATACTTGAAGAACGTTAATCTTACCATTGGCCAGGAGATACTCATTAAGCGTCCCTTGCAGAAAACTTTAAGCGATTTCCTGAAAATGTATTCGAAATCAAAGCGAGGACATTCTTGAATATGAGAGAATCCAAAGCAGCAAAAGTTGTTAATTTCCTGGTATTTTTCAAGTTTGTCATCACCGAGGTGATAAACTAGGACAATGGGCAGTAATTTATCTCCAAGGTCTTTGAAGCAATAACCAAGGAATTTGCGAATACTTATTTCCGGACACCTGTGTATTCACCCCAGTGGAGGTAGATTGAGAGAGGGATAGAAATCGCGTGCGCGATTCGCTCTGAGACCGTAAAAGGTAGTGAAATTTCAGATGGATTCGCGGTGTCCTTGGCCTTCAAAACGACCGTATACAGATTTCATCGTAGGTCTTTTTGCTACCCACAACAAGAGGAAGCTATTGACTTTGGTTGCGATCAACGGTGACTGTGCTATCTGCACCTTTTAAAACTGCTAAGAGCTTAAAACGTTGGGTCAATACAACTTTTTTTTTTGAACGAATATTAACAAATAAATTGCGATGACCAAAAACCTAAAAAAAAATTCCACTGAGCTTAAGGTTTGTTGGCCAAATGATCTATTAAACACACAAACACAAGTAAGTAAGGTGCCCGACTAGGGGATACCTTGAACCATCTTCTAGAGTTCTCAAGAGAGTGATTGACGAACTTTACTTGTACTCCAAGATTTTTGTATATTTTTGCGCTTTTAACCTGCTTTTAATTTGTTAATTTTGCATCTCTTGTGATTTATTTAAAAAAAATTTAATACTTGTGCAAAGTATTATCTGTTGTGTAGCGTAAGTCCATTAATTATTGCATTCATTGGTCCAAAAAATAATTTGTTTGTGTGGTTTTTTGTTTGTGAAGGCCTGCGGCAGTTCGCGTTGGTCGTGCCCAGTATGCATCGACAAGCAAATTGATTTCTCTATAATGTATAATTCTGTGAGAAATCAATTTTTCAAACAAAATAATTTTGCTTAGCCAACTTTGACTCGAGTTTCGAGTTGCTTAGCAAATAAAAACCGGTCAATCGCCGGTTAGAGTCTCAGTTTTTGCATTTCCTCTCTACATGTGTCCAAAAACATACGCCTCTTTTGTCCGTGTCAAGCAAGTTGGATTTATCCGCAATGCTGTCACTATCGCCATCTCCAAGTGGTTGTCCGAATATTACCCCTGGGTATCCCCTGGAGCAGTCCCAGTAGACCCTGTATCTGAACCCTCCCCAGTCAGCGTAACTGCTTCAGCACTGTCAGCCTCTGGCCGCAAAGGTAGATCTTTGCGCAATCTAGCTCAGATTGTTAAAAGCAATCACGCTGCCTCTTTGGCCCTTATGTATTATCTTCAACCCCATCATCTCCTATTTAAACTGTTTTTGCCCCTCGGTAGCAAGTTTTCGTGTCCCGGCTTTCGTTGACACCACTTGCGATTTATTGGCTACCTATATTGCTAGCAAATCTTCTGCTAGCGTGTCAATTGCTAAATTTAATTTCTCCACACCTCATGAAATAGCATCATTTAAAATTAATGTTTCAGATGATGCGTTCCCAATAATTTGCGATCCTAAATTTTGGCTTCCTCTCATGACTGTTCACGAGTTCAAGAAAAAAAAGCGAAACCAGCCTATCCCTGGCGCCGTTCCCGTCCCTTTTGTACGAGGTCCTATTGTTACTGCCACAGAAAACTAGATTCTATTCTTTATCAGAATTTCAATCGTTGTTTGGTTATATTCCGCTCGGTTATAATCGCATTTTTATAACAATCATATCTGAATTCGGAGTTTTTTCGAACAATTTTATTGTGCATAGAAATGATCCGCCGACTCGAGGTGGTGGGGGATCAATTACCGTTAAGGTCGACTGACACTGAATTGTCTCAGTTAAGGTAACTCTCCCATCACATGCTCCTATGCTGCCCCTTCTTCTGATATTCAAGTATATATGAAACATATTACTAGTATTAAAGAAGTTTCTACACATGTGCGGGATTATGACCTATTTATTGAGTTGGGTTATTTTAATTAACCGAACATCATTGCTTCCAGACAATCAAACTTCATAAATATTAAGTCTAAATTGGTTCGAGTATTGAATTGGTTAAATACTCAATAGCCAATTAAAACTTATTTTTTCTGAAATCTTTATGATATGAGATGCAGAAGGCAATCCGCCCAAAATACGAGAGAGTTTTACAATTTTCTAAACTTGAACCGTAATCTTCAAGTTTGCCATCTTATTTTTTTCAGGGAATAGATAAAGCTACCAATGATTCTGATGATGCTAACATGTTTGCTAACTTTTTCCAATCAACTTACTCTTCTGTCTGTCCTAATAATAATGTTTACCCTTATAATATTACTTCCTCTAGTTCTATACTTGCTCCTATTATTTCCTATTCTCTCTCCTTTCTGCAATACATTTTTTCAAATCTTCTTACTCTTCGGTCCTGACAATGTTCCTAGTAGTCACATGCATACATACATACATAAAAATAGTGTACATAAGTAACATGATGCCGGTGATCTTGCACTTTAGCCGCTCCGAGAGTGAGCGCCCATATATATGAGTACACCCGCTTTCTCTCTTTGTAGCTGTTAACCATAACAGCATAAGTACATACATGTATCCATAGGCTAAGCACACGCCATTTTTAACCATGCCAACTTTTAATAAAATCATTCTCAGCTATGAGTAGGAGCATAGTTTGCCGGACAGCTATAAATTCCGGTGATGCTACTGACGACCATAAATAAATAAAATTAAAAAAAAACAAGTAAGAGGTTCTAGTCGGGAGCTACCGACTAGGGAATACCCTGAACCCTCTTATTGCAACCAAATGCAGCTCGTTTGAATTAATAAAGATAAATTAAAAAAAAAAAAGTTCCCTTGGCAGGGTTTGAACTCGGATCTGGCACCACCCGAACTCGCGGCAGACCGCACCACTTGCCACTGCCTCTACTCAACAGCCACACTAATAATTGAGTCTTATTGAGAAAAAAACCAATTAAAATAGCACAGAAAACAATCGCAATGCTGTTGATATAATTCAAAGCAGACGCGCATGAATATGTCTTTTAACTGCGTCGCAAGCACGTGCGCAGTAAAAATACCAAAAAACAAAACAAAAACCGATCATAATGAAATTTTCTACAGTATTCTTATTCTACCATAGAATATTTATGTATTCTCAAAAAATTAATTGCATTTAAAATGTGGCTTAAATTGGTTGGCAATACAAGTTGGGCTATAAACTTGATTTATAGCTCTAGGGTGGTAGCGGGAAGGTGGCAATAGGCCTAAAATGAAAATTACCTGACATATATATAATATTCTAGAAGCAACATATCATGTTTGGTGACTCTAACTCTAATTATTTACCCAATTTGCTAAAAAAAGAGGATGTCGATATCGATTTTTATCGATTGCTTGGAAACGGAGAAAGTTATCGATTATCGGAAACAAACTCGATCTGCGCGGGCACTAGGAGCACCTACATCTAACATTTCAGTCTCTAGCGATTATAGGTTCTGAGATCCTTGCGTTCATACATACGGACAGACGGACGGACAGACAGACGGACCTGGCTAGATCGACTCGGTTATTGATGCTGATCAAGAATATATATACTTTATGGGGTCGGAGATGCTTCCTTCTGCCTGTTACATACATTGGCACTTTGGACAAATACAATATACCCTTTTACCCATTTTTAATGGGTTCAGTATAACAACTTAATGAGCATGCAAAATACATACAGTCTCGTCACCGTTTTTTTCTCCGTCCATTTATTTTGACAGCTTGCGTCTGTTGTATCGAACGAAATGAAGGCACGTACTCGGGTAATTCGAGTTTCTTCGGCTGTGCCAAATTTTTCATTCTGCTTTACGATTTATTCTCACTCATTTCACTGGATGCCGTCTGGTATGAGACAAAACACGCCCTCACATTGCTACTCATGCGTTTCATTGTGTGCCTCGCACTCACTCAATTCAATTCAATTCGTGTCCATTCAATTTAACGTATGTTGTCAGTTAAGCCATGCAGCTCTCTAGTATGTATGAACATGTTTATAGAAATTCTTACAATTTGCGCTAGCTCCCGAAAAAACTTGGCCTGCCATAATTTATATAACTTCACGATTTCTTCAATAATTTTTGTGTTTCTTAAATTTGCAGCACTAGATCTTTTTGTGCGATAAAATGTTGGTATAATCTCAAAGGACAACAGCATTTAAAGTGTGTCTTAAATTGGAAGGAAGTTGTATTGATTTATCACAAAGGGGATTGGGAGTGGGAGGTGGAGGGTTGCGTTAGCTATAAAAGGAAATATACTTGATCTAAATATACTATTCTAGAGCCTACATGTCAAATGTGGTGACTCTAGCGCTTAAGAGCAAAGAGATTTGCTTCAATGTCATGATTTTAATAATCAATTTATCGATTTAGACTTGGGGCAACCAATCGAATGTCGGGAGGAGGAGCTACGTTCAATATTTCATGTCTCTTGCTCTTATAGGTTCTGAGATCGCGTCCATAAAGAAGGACGGATAAACGGACATGACTATTGATGCTGACCAAGAATTGATATACTTTATTAAGTCGGAGAAGCTTTCTTCTGCCTTTTCTATACATTTTTATAAAAAAAAATTATACTCATTTTCAATGGGTAAAGGGTATAAAGAACGAAACATGACGGCCATACTGACCATGAAGTTCCGAACAGATTCTTCTGCCGGCTAAAAATCAATATTAACGCGTAATCGCTGGTCAACAAAGTTTTCCGGGCCAGAGGTGCACAAGGGAAGTGCACACAGGCAATCTTCAGAAAGGTGGAAAGAAGGAGGTCAGCTGGGGGCAGAAAACAGAAAGTCAGCAGCAGTCTATAACAAAGTGTCAGCTCTTTTCCCTGTATTTGATGTTTATTTATGTATTAAGAATTCGAATTTTTGGCTCAGTGTCCAAAACAATGTAAAAAGCATAGTTTTATTTGATTGGAAGGTGAATGACCCAAATGTTCTTAGGTCTACCGACTTAACGAAAAACAGAAGAAGAAATTCTTAAGCATTTCCCCTTGACATACCCAGAAAACTCTTTAGGTAGAGTGAGGTAACTTTATTTTATTACATATATATTGTGAGGTGGCTATTTGAGTCAACCACCCCACAGTTTTGATCCACGGCAAGGAGCCGTGATGTTTATAGCCCAAAGTCATGGCAAGGAGCCGTTCACTTAATAGTTTAGTTGGATTTGTTAGTTTATAAGCATTAATCGTATTAGAATAAGAACTTAGCTAAATAAGTGGCAAGGAGTTAGTTGTAAGAATTATTAGAAAAGAGAGTACTTAACTAAAGGCAAGAAGCCGTTAAGCTTATAATTCGTTAGTATTATTGGAAAAGCATTTAGTTAAGGGCAAGGAGCCCTTCATAAGTAGAGTTCAAATTTAACCGCAGGTCGCCGCAGCAACAGTGCGTTGCTGGTCGGTTGCTCAACACCGACTTCGAGAGCGCAGCTTCAATTAGGCGGCGAATAGCGAAAGCTAGGCTTCCCAGAGCCTAGTGTGCTGTGTATGTGTGAATCGTGACTTAGCCTGCCGACCGCGTGAGCAATTTCGGCCGTGCATGTGAACCCGACCTGAGGAGCTCGCAATTATACGAGCGTCCACAGATTCTGACCCCTAGCTTAGCCATCACGGGTGTAGGGCAGGCTCATGACATTATAAGAGATGGAGCCCGCCGAACAACAGCGACCGGCGCAGAACTAGGGCGAACCCCTTATGAAACGAGTAATGTTCCTTTTACTGCCAGGGCATATCCTCAGTCGGAGGCTAGGCCACTTGCGAACGTTCCAGAACAAGAAGTGGGGTATGAGTATGATGGCCACTCCGACCCCCTTGGGTTCGTAGAGAACTTACAGGAGCGCGCCATTACGTATGGTATTGCTCTTGATCGATTGCGTTGGGCAATGAGGTGTTCTAAATGGTCGGTTCTAGAGCAGTGGACTGAAGGATGTGTGTAATAATATTGCTTGTTCGATACTAAACAAGTATAGTTCGTCACTAGGTGTCGCTGCTAGTCGATGAACTATTCATGTAGTTATAAGGAACACACCCATCAATGCAAGTCACTAGATATATCGAGTGGGCATCGAGTGGGAAGTTACACCATCACCAAAATAAGATGAATTACACAGACAATAAACTACGCAATATCATTTAACTTAAATAATTAAAGTCTTTTAATTATAATAATTCAATAATTATTACATGGTTCAGAAGTAAAATTTTAAAATACGATAAGGAAAACGAATTGTGTTCGGTACCGAACAAAGGAAACAACGGTGACGTCACGTTGTGAAATAAAAGCTAAAAAAAAGAATATCATCGGGCTTTGGAAGCATCATAGTCTGAAAAGTTGATATGACCACCAGGTCATCATCGGGAAAACATTTATCGTAGAAATTCTGGAGTATTTTTTTGGAAAACAGCCAGTTAAAGAAAAATGATGTCAAACGATCGGTTACCAAAAAGGAGTATCGACCATGGAAAATTGAATTTTTGATGTACATGCAAGCACCAGACAAAGACGAAGGAACTGAATCGAACAAAATTGCAACGTTTTTGTGGTAAGTTGGCCGACAGGCTCGTGAAATCTACAACACATTGTTTCCGAATGATCGAACAGTAAACGGAATTCTTGGACAGGAAAATGTTGTGGTACCGGCTGGGAATGAAAATGCTGAACCAAATGCAAACGCTGCTATCGCAGTAGCCAATCGAAGAACATTGGATGTTGTTTTGAAAGCATTAAAGGAATATTGCATGCCGCGAAAGAATTTAACGATGGAATCGTTTAAATTTAACAATATTGTGCAAAAGGAGAAGCAACCGTTTGTTGAATTTGAAACAGAACAACGAAAGCAGATTGAATTCTGTGAATACAACTGTAATGGAGCATCGAATAACGAGCGAATGTTAAAAGATCATATCATCATTGGTGTGTATGACAAAAAATTGCAATTGAAATTGTTGGATGGCAATGATGAGCCATTGTAAAAGGTTATTGAAATCTGCAAAACATATGAAGCGGCTAAGGAAAATAAGGTGTTGTTGAACACCAATAGTCAACCGAGTGTCAACAGTGTGGCGAAACATCAGCAAAGTGATACCATTAATGCAGTAACACGACGTTGTTTCAATTGTGTCAATCAATGATAACTTGGAAAATCAATTAGAAACATGCAAAGCCAAGAATATCAATTGCCCATCATGTGGACGCAAAGGCCATTTCCAGCGGTTTCGCAAATCAAAAGGAAAGCAAACGGACAGCATGGGAACGAAAACGGTAAGCTACGGGGGAAATCGTAAACTGCCAGATAATAACAACAACACTCACTCAACTGGGAGGGTTCAGGTAATTCTGTACAAATCATTGATGGAAGTGTGAATAGGGTTATTAAAGTAGAACGATATGGCATACAAAAGATTGGTCAACATTGAGAGTAAGATGATGCATAACCATCAGCTCAAACGAGCCTATATGAAAATCATGGACGATTATTTATGACGATTGGAGCATCATGAGGTCGCTTTAGCCAACAGCGACAAACTTTGGTATCTGCCGCACTTTGGAGTTGAAAATCCAAATAAGCCCGGTAAGATAAGACTGGTATTCGACGCGGCAGCAAAGGTCGGTGACATTTAATTGAATTCGGCGTTATCCAAGGGGCAGCAGCACTACAAGTCGCTGCCAGCTATTCTGTTCCATTTCCGGGAAGGTGCCGTTGGCGTTTGTGGAGACACCAGAGAGATGTTCCATCAAGTGTTGATTCGACCGCAGGATAGATGCGCCCAGCGATGCCTGGGGCGAAACGGCGATGATCGCCGGGAGCCTGATGTTTAAGAGATGAGGGTAATGACGTTTGGAGCAGCATGCTCGCCAAGTGCCCTGCAGTATCAGGATTCAGATCCTCGCGCGGTTAAAGCTATTCTTGCATGTCACTTTGTGGACGACTATGTGGATAGTTTTGATAGTGAAGGCGACGCCATCGTTAACAAGAATTAGAGAAATACATGCAAATGCGGGATTTAAATTGTGCCAGTTTACTTCCAGTTCGCCAACTGTAGCTGACGCCCTGGGCCAACATGGGGCTGCCAGGAGCATCAGATGGGGCGAAGCAGAAGAAAAGATTCTAGGCATGCGTTGGCAGCCAGCCACGATTTCAAATTCAACATGAAGTACCACAAAGTACCCCGATGTGTGCTAAATTTGGAGCGAGTCCCTACGAAAAGGGAATTCTTGAGCTTGATCACGTCAACATTTGATCCTTTGGGATTTCTTAGCTGTCTCATGATAACTGGAAAGTTACTAATGAGTGAGATCTGGCGACGAAATGTGCAATGGGATGAACCCTTACCAGATGAGATCGCCCGCGCCTTTAGTAAATGGCTTCAGGATATAAACACCGTGGAAGGATTTCGGAGCTCGCGCCATTACTTTGGCTCAATACCAGTGTGGGCAATACAAATGCACGTTTTTGTCGATGCTAGCCAGTCAGCATTCACAGCTGTGACGTACTTAAGAGTCACCTACGACAACAACGACGTGCGAGTATGCTTCGTATGTGCCAAGACGAAGTGTGCCCCAATGAAAACGATGTCAATTCCACGACTGAAATTGCAAGCAGCCGTGTTAGGAACGAGGCTGAAGGCACTGTCAAAAGTGAGGACAGTATAGCGATCAGCAATGCTATACTATGGACGGACTCCAAAACAGTGCTGCGTTGGATAGGCAGCACCCACCGTCGATATAAGCAGCTCGTTGGAAATCGAGTGGGAGAAATTTTGGAGTCAACAAAGGTTTCCCAATCGAGATGGGTACCTACTGCTGAAAATGCAGCAGACTACGCAACGAGGCCGCATTGTCACGTAGAACTCAGCCAACGGTCACGATGGTTAGATGGGCCAACATTTTTGCGGCAGCCAGAAAGCAGCTGGCCGCAGCCCGAACCGGGCACGGAAAACTCATCCTGCGATGATGAAGAAGAGATGCCTAGTGAATTTGCCTTAGTTGCAGCAAATAACTTTTTTATTTCATTTCAGAGATTCTCTAGCTACAGTCGGCCGGTGAGAACGACGGCTGTGGTTCTAAGGTTCACGCGCCGACGGCGTGGACAGAGGATTGAGCTTGAGAGATTCGGCCTCACCGCTACGGAATATGACAACGCTGAGAACTTGCTGATAAGGTGAGCGCAATGCGAAGCGTTCCCTGACGTGGTTGGAGCCTCGTACAATGGTGAATCAGACGGTCATCGAAGCGACATAAAAGGGATGGCGCCCCACTTGGATGACAATGGAGTCGATGCCGCACTGTGTATACCGCATAGTGCGAGAAGGCCAATAATCTTGTCACACCGGCAGGCACTGACGGAACTAATTGTGTATCCCTACCATGTGAACATGAAGCATCAAAACGTGGATGCAACGATGGGCGACATCAGGACCAGATTTTGGATAACAAAGCTGCGTCGAGTGTTGCGTACAGTAATATCTGGGTGTAGTGTGAGCAAGCTACATAGAGCGCAGCCAGCGCCACCTATAATGGGTCCTTTGCCAGAGGACAGGCTGGAGGCCAATAGATGGCCATTTAAGTTTACGGGTCAGGAACTTTCTTTGCCACCGCGGGCCTGTACTGAGGCTGCGCAGTGACAACGGAAAGAAATTTGTTGGGGCCAACAGAGAAGCCCAAAGGCTCATAGATGCATTCGAGCCGGAGAAGATTCAGGGTGAACCGGTATAGAAAATGCGCATGCAGATTAATTGTAAACACGTCGTCCGTTTGCTTACAATAATCTGCGTGGCGATGTTTGACATATCGGCAACATCTATATTTTCCGATGTTGATTGCGTTCGGTATTATCGGCCAAGCCGATATCTTTTTGTCATAGAGGCAGAGTATCGGGGGTGTAGTAGCCGAGTGGGAACAGTTCTTGATTGTTAGAAACTTTATGTGCTACCCTCGCACTTAGCTCACACACTTTTGCATATTCCTTTTGATGTCTGATTTGGCAAGTAGGCAGATCATACGATAATGCAGTTAAACTGAGGAGCGATCGCGAAAGCTTTTATCACCGTTACAGTTAGGTCTATAAAAGGAGCGGGCGACCGCGTGCGACAGTCTTCAGTTCAGATTGGAAGCGAAAAGACGTACTTCGTCAAGAAGATTAAACAGTAAAAAACGAAGTCTAAAGTTAAAATAAGTAAAAATAATAGAAAGCGTATTGAAGCAGACGTGCAAGTGGAAAAGTATTGTAAAATCTAAGTAGTGAAAGATATTGAAACAGGTGATTTTATATTAGCCTGGTATCAATGGATTGGTGTTTGACCCTTGTTTAATTTTACAGCCTCGTGGCAGGGGTGCTGCCGCAAGCGCTGGTCCGATTTTCACCAATCTTTTAATGCATATATATTGGCGCGGAGACAAGGGTAGTAAATCTACTCCAAGGAGATTTCGGAACCGTGCTCCAGTGCCACATTCGAGACTGCTCGTTGATGATCATCAAATGTGTCTGGCGTTAAGTGACCTAGATAAATGGATACCAAAGTCACGAGTTTATTCAGATCCACAAGAAATTATGACTTTAAATCTGTGTTGCGTAGTGTAATTGATTATTTATTCTCCTTTGTGTCTACCTTCGTCGCTCTTATTGAGCGAATGAGAATTAGAATTGACAAAGAGTAAAGCGCACGAACAAGCTGAAAGATAAAAGCAACTACAATTAGTAAAACAGAAGCATCTGAACGAAATTCGAAGCACGCATCCATACATACATCACATTAAACTTAAATTTTTGACATTGCGATCAGCGGATGTCTACCTAATCTATTCCCATTGATCGAAGCTAAAGTAAATTTAAGCAACTAAACAAACATGGAACAAAATGTTTTATATTGAATTAAAAATTAGTCGATAGATATTAGAGTTAAGCAGCAGTAGTAATATTCCTTTTGACCTATGAATATATTTGGCAAGGGTAAGGTTGTGACATTTATATGCACGTCAATATTTATATATATACTTACAATTATCTTTCTTTGTACAAAGGCAACAATGATACCCATACAATAATACACCTACACACACCCATCAACATCGACGTCATATTGGCCCCAAGTGCACGCAACGATGGAAGTATGAGTGAGTTAATATAGAGTAGTGAGGACTATTTTTTTTGTATATCTGTTGTATATATATATATTTACGATTGACATTGCATTGATCTCGAACCTATTGCCAACGTGAGCGTAAGATAACAGTTTTCTTCAGTAAGTTATGTTGGAAATCTGAAGTTATTTTGTTGAACAAAAATCAGTATATTATTATTTTTAAAATCATGAATTCGAATTTGAATGTTTCGGTAAATCTTAGGGAATTGATAATTCGCTTGTAATATAACCATGTATCTTGAGATCAACGGCTTGCTTCAATTAAATGATTTTGTTATATTCTAATATGACTCGGTGAATAATTATCTTGTCTGTCGAGTACCATGCTGAATTCTGTAGAAATGCGTTAAGGCGTTAGAGTCTCGCATAGGGGCAATCTACGATTTTCTGGTTGCTATGGTAGGGAGGGTAGAGACGAGGGACAACTAACACCAAGATCCCTCCATTAGGCATATTGGATCCCGAGTTTTGTGGTGTTTGTCGGAACACTTATTTACAGGACAGGGAAATAAAGTTAAGTTTTATGATAGTATTTGATCTTGTTTATTTTTGAAGCGTACTTGATATTCTTCATGTCAGTGTATTGGTGTTGATAGGCAGATTGGGCGAGGAAGAACCCCGACCACGACGAGCTAAATTGAGCAAAAGCAAGAAGTACGCGCCCCCGAACCCAATGCCCCGCGACCAACGTAAGCCACTAAGGGCGAAAACCCCTAGAGGGTTACAAATGGACGTGGACACTCCATGTAAAAGGCAGCATCGACTGCCCCCCGTATACACGTGGCCACTACATAAGAAATGGCGCCCAACATCGGGGCAGAGTATGATTTGCAACTATCCTAGATAATTTTTGGATTTCGCGGCTATATCTCCGATTATAGCTAGTTTTCAAAGTATTGGGAGTTACACTGCACAAAAAATGCCAAGGATCGTTTAGTTTAGTTGAGATTATATTTCCCCGGAATGCTCTGGTTATCCAAACTAAATTACATATGATTTGTTTTCAAGTTATTAAAAGGGTTTTAGATAAGCGTAGTTGGAAATTATAAGAACTATTTTCGGAATTAGCGACTGCAATTCATGAATTGGATTGGTCGACCAAAATAGTAAAAGTCTAACAACGTTAAATATATTTAGTACTCCTTGTGATAGTATAAATTTGGTTTAAGCGCTCTTGAAGGTATGGAACTGCAATTGTCTGGAACTATTCGGAAATTGACCTATTTATCATGAGAAGCTTGATTCCAAATCAGCAATAGAAATCATTACATATAATAGACGACAACAAAGGAAACCCAATTTCGCCTAATTATTTTAACAGTATTTAGCATTAGGGAAAAGGACAGACAGCTTTAAATATATAAAAAAAAAAAAAAAAAAAAAAAATTTAGAAAAGAATTAATTTGTTCCTGATTTTGAATAGCGTTCAGCGCATGTAACATTTTAATGGCAGTACAAAGAAGTACAGAAAATATTGCAGCTGCCATAGAGCAGATAGATCCCTTTTGTGGAATCTGCAACGAGTTGATGACTTCGTCACAATTGTTTGCTTATACTCCATGTAAGCACCGATTTCACAAAACATGTTTGATAGAGTTCTTACAAAACACTTCAGCATGCCCTACATGTGCAGCCGATTGTACAACTCTTGCGTTAAGCTTTTCTAACAACACTTTGGCAGCAGAGTTGAACCTAACTGATTCAATGCCTGGCATGACAGAACAAGAAGCAAATTAGCGAAATTCATTAAATAGGAGAGGCATGGGGAATAGACAAAGAGGAGCTACTCCTAAGAGAGGGATGACGACTAGATCCACAAATAGAGCACCGACCCTTGATCAGACACAAAGCAACATGTCTCTTGGCTCTCAAGTCGACATGGCTAATTATATTCAGAATATGATGAACGTTCAGCAAACTCAGTTGATGGACCATATTACGTCATATTTATCTAAAACTATTGAGACCTCTATTCGAAATCAACTCGCAAATTTGCAGATTTCAAATAGTGCTCCACCATCTTCTAATGGGATAGATACTAATCCAACCCACCAATACCTAGAGAACATGGACCAGAAACATTGATTCATAGATTGAGTGAAGCGGATGCTAGAATTAACAGAGAGAGAAGCAGCCAAAGCTTCAGTGTGAATCCGGAAAAAGTATCAGGAATCATTCAGAACTGGCGAACTAAATTCGATGGCACTAAGCAAGGCATGCGTATGGGTGAATTTCTTTACCGAGTGCGATCCTTAACCAAACAAAATTTGGGTAACGACTACCATCTTCTTAATGACCATTTATAGTTACTTTTTAATGGTAAGGCCAGGGATTGGTTTTGGAAGTTCCATCGCGCCAATACAAACTTTAATTAGGAAACATTTTGTCAAGAGTTCCGTAGAAGATTTGGAGACTCTGACACCGATTTAGAAATTTGGGAAATGATTGGGAAAAGACGACAGGGTGAGAGTGAGTCTTTTGATGACTATCAGTTTGCAATAGAAGACCTAGTTGACAGATTGCAACAAGGAATCTTAGAAAAGCAGATAGTAGACCTTCTGATTCGCAATTCCAAACCCAGTCTGCACCATGAACTTCTCCACGTTAGCATTCAGAATAGATCGCAACTTAGAGTTGAAGTGAGAAAACACGAGCAATTTTATGGTGACATAAAATCTTTTAAAGGAAGAACATTAAGGTCATATGTTTCGGAAGTATCAGGCGAAGCCAATGGTAATTTGCCGCTTGTTCCATCGGAAGCTGAAATTCAAGAAATAAAACGTATTAAGACAGATCCAGTCTGCTGGAACTGCGATAAAATCGGACATAAATTTGACAATTGCCTGGAGATTCGTCGTATTTTTTGTTATGGCTGCGGAGCCAAAGAAGTTTTCAAACCATGCTGTTCAAAATGCAACCCCTCGGGAAACTGGCAGCGGGATGTACAACACAACACCAAATAGATACATCCCCAGCAAATACTCAGGCCGTGTCGGAAAAATCGACCCAAGTTACAAATAAAGATAGGGACAAAACCGATAGTAAAACGATAGCAGAGCGAGAAAAGCATTCAAGTAGTTATTCTAAACATTTTTCAGATTTACCTTTTCATATCAGACTACAGAATTATAGTTCGGCACGTAAGCGAATTTTTGCTGATTTAGATTCTTTTAGATTAATAACTAAGCCCAAGCGTTCTACAAAACGATTACGTACGTTTTGGAAATTAGTACGTAAAAATCGTAGGAATATAATAGCATCTATTTTTCTAAGTTCGGATGAACGACTATACACTTCTGTTCAAATCGAAGGGAATGAGTATATAGGACTTTTGGATTCAGGAGCTACTATTAGTTGCGCAGGTGGATCAGCAGCTCAACAATTACTTAAAAATAGTAAGACTAAGAGATGCACCGGATCTATTCGCACAGCAAATGGCACCGCTAGCAGAATTGTTGGTAAATTACAGACGCAGATCACTTATCGACAGTTAACTAGAAGTATCGAGTTATTTATTATCCCAGAACTCAAACAGGATATATATTTAGGTATTAATTTTTGGCGGGAGTTTGGCTTGTTAGGGACAATTACTAGGCAAGCAGAGATATCAGAATTAGATGTTGGAGCACCAGCAGAAAAAAGGGAGCTTCCCAAATTTAATCTTCTAACTAAAGAAGAACAGGGCCGTCTCGATGTCATTATAGGAGGATTTCCCTCGTATGCTAAAGAAGGCTTAGGCAGAACTAATTTGATTAGTCACTCCATTAATATAGGCTCGGCAACACCAGTTAAGCAACGCCACTGGCCAGTCTCTCCGGCCATTGAAAAACTAATGTTTGCAGAAATTGACCAAATGCTAGCTTTAGATGTAATAGAACCTTCTACCAGCCCCTGGAGTAGCAATTGCGTTCTGGTTAAACGCGGAGATAAGTGTCGCTTATGTTTAGACTCAGGACAGGTTAACAAAGTGACGGAAAAGGATGCCTATCCTTTGCCCCACATAGATGGTATTTTGAGTAGGTTACCTCCAGCTAAATTCATTACCGGATTAGACATGAAACACGCTTTCTGGCAAATACCGTTGAAGGAGAAATCACGGCAATATACTGCCTTTACAATACCCAGTCGACCATTGTACCAGTACAAGGTGATGCCATTTGGTCTTTGCAACGCGCCACAAACACTTTGTCGCCTTATGTATGAAGTGATTACTTCCCATTTGCGTACACAAGTCTTTGTTTATTTAGACGACTTATTAGTGTTATCAGATAATTTCGACTCCCACCTAATTTTGCTACAGGAGATTGCGTTATGTTTGAGGAAAGCAAATCTAACTATAAATATTAGCAAATCCAAGTTCTGCATGACAGAGATAAGATACCTCGGGTTTATCATCGGAAACGGGCAACTCAAAACGGATCCTGAGAAAATACAGGCAATCAGTGAATTCCCTGTGCCGAAAACGGTCAAGCAGTTACGTCGCTTTTTGGGTCTGGCTGGATGGTATAGGCGTTTCGTAGAAAAGTACGCCGCCATCACTTATCCGTTAACAGAACTTCTAAAAAAACAAAAGTCTCTGGATTGGAATCCGGAAGCCACCGAAGCTTTCGCAATGCTCAAATCCTACCTGACTGCCGCACCAATTTTAATAACACCCAATTTTTCGAAACCTTTTATCCTGATTTGCGATGCATGTACTTACGGCATTGGTTGTGTACTAGCGCAAATCCGAGATGATTCAGAGTTACCGATCGCTTATATGTCTGCGAAACTTACGAGAGCTCAGCGTAACTACTCAGTTACAGAACTGGAGTGTCTCGCTGTTCTCAAAGGCATTCAAAAGTTTCGAGCATATATAGAAGGTCAGGAGTTCACCGTGATTACGGATCATGCTTCTCTTAAATAGCTTATGAAGCAGAAGGATTTGTCAGGACGACTAGCTAGATGGTCTATGAAGCTGCAGGGATTCAAATTCGATATCCAGCACCGAAGTGGTTCCCAAAACGTCGTTGCTGATACACTCTCTAGAACTTACGAAGAAGAAGTAGCAGAATTCGATGACCATGGCCCTATAATAGATTTGACTTCAACTTGTTTTAAGGCACCAGAATATCTAGCTTTAATTGCGTATATAAAAGAGAACCAAGCTAGGTTGCCGGACCTAAAGTTGATGGATGATTATGTGTACAAGAGAACACAGTTTGCCACTGGCATAGAATTGCAAGAGAAGGACTCATGGAAACTGTGGGTACCTGCAAGATTAGTCCTAGAAGTATTACGCGATGCGCACGAACCACCTAGCTCGGCACACTGCGGTATGGGGAAAACTGTAGAGAAAATAAAAAGGTACTTGTTTTGGCCAGGTATGGTGAGCCAGATACGTACACACATTGCTAACTGTAGCACTTGTAGATCTACCAAGAGCCCAAATATAGTCCTTAAGCCACCAATGGGTAAGCCAGTGACCTCAGATAGGCCATTTCAAAGATTATATGTCGACCTGTTGGGACCGTATCCTCGTACAAAAAGGGGTAACATAGGGTTGTTGATCGTGGTAGATCACAACACAAAGTTTCATTTTCTTTGCCCTCTGAAGAAATTTACAACACAGAAAATTACAGAGTATCTCGAGAATTCGATTTTCTACACTTTTGGTGTACCCGAATCTATTCTTACCGACAATGGATCGCAATTCCGATCAAGTTTCTTTAAAGCATTTTTAACTCGCTTTGGAGTTGAGCATAAATGTACTGCAATATACTCGCCGCAAGCTAATGCAAGTGAAAGATTGAACCGGTCAGTCTTGGCTGCAATCCGAGCTTATCTCGGTAAAGACCACACTAATTGGGATGTGCAGCTTAATGCAATAAGTGCATCATTAAGAGCTACATTACACCGAAGTACAGGCTTTCCACCCTATTTCCTTGTTTTTGGACAAAATATGATCCTGAACGGAAAAGATTACACTCTGCTCAGAAACCTAAATCTATTAAGCGATGATGTTTACATTAGCCGTACAAACACCATGCAATTAGCACGGGAGAAGGCCAAAGAAAATATATATAAGGCGCACGAAGCTAATGCAAGAATTTATAATCTTCCTTGCCGAAGGGTGCAGTTAAAAGCAGGCGATTCAGTTTATGCACGAAACTTTGCTCAGAGTAACGCGAGCAAAAAGTTCAGCTCGAAACTAGCAAGAGTATTTCTGCCAGCTAAAGTTCATAAGAAACTAAGCCCGTTTTATTATCAATTAGTCGATAGTAATAACAAATTGCTAGGAGTTTATCATCTGAAAGACATTCAAATAAAAAGTAATTATACCACCTAGTCTATTTTTCAAATAAAAGCTCTTCGTAATATCTTGTTCATTTATTTGCGTTGTAGTAGCCGAGTGGGAACAGTTCTTGATTGTTAGAAACTTTATGTGCTACCCTCGCACTTAGCTCACACACTTTTACATATTCCTTTTGATGTCTGATTTGGCACGTAGGCAGATCATACGATAATGCAGTTAAACTGAGGAGCGATCGCGAAAGCTTTTATCACCGTTACAGTTAGGTCTATAAAAGGAGCGGGCGACCGCGTGCGACAGTCTTCAGTTCAGATTGGAAGCGAAAAGACGTACTTCGTCAAGAAGATTAAACAGTAAAAAACGAAGTCTAAAGTTAAAATAAGTAATAAAAATAATAGAAAGCGTATTGAAGCAGACGTGCAAGTGGAAAAGTATTGTAAAATCTAAGTAGTGAAAGATATTGAAACAGGTGATTTTATATTAGCCTGGTATCAATGGATTGGTGTTTGACCCTTGTTTAATTTTACAGCCTCGTGGCAGGGGTGCTGCCGCAAGCGCTGGTCCGATTTTCACCAATCTTTTAATGCATATATATTGGCGCGGAGACAAGGGTAGTAAATCTACTCCAAGGAGATTTCGGAACCGTGCTCCAGTGCCACATTCGAGACTGCTCGTTGATGATCATCAAATGTGTCTGGCGTTAAGTGACCTAGATAAATGGATACCAAAGTCACGAGTTTATTCAGATCCACAAGAAATTATGACTTTAAATCTGTGTTGCGTAGTGTAATTGATTATTTATTCTCCTTTGTGCTACCTTCGTCGCTCTTATTGAGCGAATGAGAATTAGAATTGACAAAGAGTAAAGCGCACGAACAAGCTGAAAGATAAAAGCAACTACAATTAGTAAAACAGAAGCATCTGAACGAAATTCGAAGCACGCATCCATACATACATCACATTAAACTTAAATTTTTGACATTGCGATCAGCGGATGTCTACCTAATCTATTCCCATTGATCGAAGCTAAAGTAAATTTAAGCAACTAAACAAACATGGAACAAAATGTTTTATATTGAATTAAAAATTAGTCGATAGATATTAGAGTTAAGCAGCAGTAGTAATATTCCTTTTGACCTATGAATATATTTGGCAAGGGTAAGGTTGTGACATTTATATGCACGTCAATATTTATATACATACTTACAATTAACTTTCTTTGTACAAAGGCAACAATGATACCCATACAATAATACACCTACACACACCCATCAACATCGACGTCATATTGGCCCCAAGTGCACGCAACGATGGAAGTATGAGTGAGTTAATATAGAGTAGTGAGGACTATTTTTTTTGTATATCTGTTGTATATATATATATTTACGATTGACATTGCATTGATCTCGAACCTATTTCCAACGTGAGCGTAAGATAACAGTTTTCTTCAGTAAGTTATGTTGGAAATCTGAAGTTATTTTGTTGAACAAAAATCAGTATATTATTATTTTTAAAATCATGAATTCGAATTTGAATGTTTCGGTAAATCTTAGGGAATTGATAATTCGCTTGTAATATAACCGTGTATCTTGAGATCAACGGCTTGCTTCAATTAAATGATTTTGTTATATTCTAATATGACTCGGTGAATAATTATCTTGTCTGTCGAGTACCATGCTGAATTCTGTAGAAATGCGTTAAGGCGTTAGAGTCTCGCATAGGGGCAATCTACGATTTTCTGGTTGCTATGGTAGGGAGGGTAGAGACGAGGGACAACTAACACCAAGATCCCTCCATTGGGCATATTGGATCCCGAGTTTTGTGGTGTTTGTCGGAACACTTATTTACAGGACAGGGAAATAAAGTTAAGTTTTATGATAGTATTTGATCTTGTTTATTTTTGAAGCGTACTTGATATTCTTCATGTCAGTGTATTGGTGTTGATAGGCAGATTGGGCGAGGAAGAACCCCGACCACGACGAGCTAAATTGAGCAAAAGCAAGAATTACGCGCCCCCGAACCCAATGCCCCGCGACCAACGTAAGCCACTAAGGGCGAAAACCCCCTAGAGGGTTACAAATGGACGTGGACACTCCATGTAAAAGGCAGCATCGACTGCCCCCCGTATACACGTGGCCACTACAGGGGTGAAACCGGACACACAGCGGCGCCCAATTAATTGAAGGGTGGCAACGCCCGGCTTGCGATCCACTGCGCTGAAAGGGGTAATGCAATTGAGCGATTGTGATTGGGCACCCGATTCGGATGCCCTTGCTAATGCCCTTTGCCTTCATCTGGGCCGTTGATAAAAAATTAAGCTGTGGATATGGTCAGCAACGGTGACCATATTTGCACCTATGATGTTGCTGCTCAAATATACAGCAGGGAGTTCGATTCTGTGAGCGGTCAACGGCGGGTGTGTTACATGGTACAAGTAGTACCCGACACTTTGAAACACCCACACACACACCTTTGTGATTGAACAATTTGGAGAACACATAGTGACTGAATTCCCGGGCGGAGATCCTGAGCGCGGCCAAGCCTTGGCGCAACCATCAAGACGGCGAGACGAGCCACCAATGACGGTGCTCCAACAGCGACGAAGCGGCCACCGTCGAGACCACGCCCACATCGTCTGAGTGAGTCCGTTCTATGACGCCCAGCCTCACCCCGTTGAGATAATAAGACGGCGCCACAGAGCTCTAGCTTTGGAACTGTGATTGTTTTCAGAGGAGCTACACGCGATTTGGAACACAACAACTGACAACTGGCTGATGTTCGTCGAGAAAGGACGTAGACACAGGCCCCATATGCTTCGATGCTGGCGTCGCAGAAACCGTGAACTTCTAACTCTGCTTCATGTATTGTCACGAGACGAGGAAATTTAAGAAACTGTGCCTTCTCAAAACTGCAGCAAAGATCATGCCAAGCTGTTGCTAGTGATGATGGCAAGCTCTCGTCCCACTCAAGCTTCTCCTTCCAGATCTGCTGCAAAAAGATTTTAGCCTTGGCGATTACCGGCCCTACAAACAACAACCGATCCGACGCTGAGTCCCAAGCGAGTTAAAGAGTTTTGGTGATGTCGCTACCATCATCAAATTTTAGAGAAGATTATCTGTCCTCTACGTGCATCCCTTTCAGTACAGCAGCATTGTTTAAGCACCACTTTCGCAACTTGAAGCCCCCACTTGCCAAGATTCCAGCCTTCCGATTAAGAATTTCCTTTGCTTCTTGAATTGAATCACCCCCTGAAATGAGGTCATCAACGTAGAAGTCACGCCGCAGAATCCGAGATCCAATTGGAAAATTAGTTTCCTCATCCATAGACAGCTTGTTCCGTATGTAACTGTATCCAGCTTAAGAATCTTTATATCCTGGCGAGTCTCTCCACAGAATGCATTAGAGAAAATCGTCCGGTGCTGAAACGCGTACGAAGCGATAAATTTTTCCAATATCTCTTATTAGGGCGATCGGGAAATTACGAAAGCGAAGAAGGATATGAAACAGCGAGCTTTGAATAACAGGTCCAGCCATCAATAGTTCACTTAATGAATAACCTGACGAGGTAGCTGCTGAGCCGTCGAAAACGACTCGCAACTTTGTCGTTGAACTGTCTTCTTTAAAGACACAGTCATGAGGATGAAAGTATTGACAAAGTCCTATAGACTCTGGAGCAACAGGCGACCTATGACCAAGATCAAAATATTCCTTTAGAAAGTTTGAATATTGAATCTTCAGATCTGGACGATTTTGTAGTTTGCGTTCCAGGGTCAGGAACCGACGAAAGGCTTGTTGGTATGACGTCCCCAGACATTCCAAACTTCGCTTGAAGGGTAAACGAACTGAATATTGGCCACTAGGCATATGATATGAGTCTTTACGAAATGTTCTTCACAAATGTTTTCTTCCTTTGAAGTGGAAGGTGTACTTTCCAAGCAGGATTCTATCTCCCAAAATCTTCGAACCAATTCATCAGCACGTTCTTCAGAACTTGACTCAAGTTTGCCCGCAGTATGCTTTGCCATTAACGTAGAACCACTCAAGCGCAGTCCGCCTCCAGAAACTACCCAACCAAGCCGTATTTTTTGAAGACACGGTAGTCCTGGGAGAAGCCTTATCTGGCCGACGCTGAGAAGGTCGTAAAACAGGCTAGCTCCAAGCAGCAAGTCCACGCGTTGAGGTTTAAAGAAAGACGGATCTGCAAGTTTTATGTTATCGGGAATGTTCCAATTTGTCGTGTTGATAGTAAAACTCGGTTGACTATCAGTTATGTTAGGCGCTACCAGAGCTGTGAGGCATGTTGAGTATTCAGAGACATGAGACTGTATTGTGATAGTGACCGTGTTTCCTTCTGTTTCAAAACGAGAATCTCCTATACCAGAGACAATGGCTGAGGACTTGTGCTTCTTTATCTGAAGCTGTTGAGCAAGGCGCGACGTTATAAGGTGAAGCTGAGAACCAGAATCCAAAAGGGCACGACAAGGTATCAAAGTGCCGGAGCGATTTTTAACTAAGATCATAGCCCTAGCCAAGACGACAACATCACTACTGAAATACTGGGCAACAAGAGATGTGGAGGTAGATGGCGACGACTTAGCGAAAGAGGCATGGGCTATCGGCGATGAATTTGCAGGCTCAGTCAGCTGACCAGACGGAAATACCGAATTATTTAAATGCAGCAGCGAATGATGTTTCGCCCCGCAGGTCCGACAGCATCCAGAGCTGCATGATCGCAATTGATGACCTTTCTTTAGGCAATTCAAGCACAATGCAACTCGTTTTGCCTCCCTAAGCCGTAATGCAGGGGTCAAATTTCCAAATCGAGAACAATTATATATATTTTGACCAGGGCTGTCACAAAAGACGCAGACAGGGGCGTCGTGGTTAGTGGCGATAAATGACGATCTACTGATGTTAATTGCTCTAGTTTTTCTACACCTGATGGCTAGGGGCATAGCTTGCCATAGCAAAATTTACGGTTTCCATTGTTCGGCATCTCTGCTCCAGAAACGTAGCCATATGCTCCCACGATGGTATTAAGTTGACGAACGACGAATCCTCTAGCCTTTCTTCCCATTTGGATTGTGATGTTGGGTCCAGCTTTTGTAAAATAATCTGCACAATGATGCATCCAGCGATTTGGCCGGAGTTGCCCATGGTCTTTAACGCGCGAATATGTGCGTTGAATTGGTCGGATAACTCCCTTAGCGACACGGCCGATCCACCTGCCACCCTCTTGAGCCCCAATATCTCAAGTATGTGTGCCTCAAAAACCAAACGTCTATTATTAAACCTTTTCTCCAATAAATTAAGTGCTATGGCATAGTTATCGTTTGTTATTTCCAATGATCGAATCGCGTCCAGCGCTGAATCCTTCAGGCACTATCGAAGATGCTGCAGCTTTTCGATATCTGCTAGATCAGGATGATTTTCTATGACGGTTGTGAACATAGAATAAAAGTTGGACCATTCTGTGTAACCACCACTGAACGTAGGCAACTTTATTGAGGGGAGTGTCGGCGGTGCCTTAGCTTTACCTGTCTGCGAGGCCAGCACAGATTGGTCGCGAAATGTTGAGCAGGGCAATATTGAGACACGTTTCGCAATTTCACTCCGAACCGAAATTTCCATAGAAACTGCTAACTCGTCGAAGTCCTCACGCAATTGGTGACCCCGACGTGATTTTTGTTGTTGTAACATTATTTGTTTTACATTAAAGCAATAATCTTAAAAGACACCACCTGGCATTTCGTTTTGTGCACTTTATATACATACCTATAAGGTTATCAGAAGGTTGCGTGTTCGTTTCACGTCGGGGTCACCAAAATGTTGCGCTATTGAGATTTTACAATAGCTTTCACAAATAGAAATAATTAACCTTTTATTTCTTGTGTTCCAATTTGTTTTTATATTTCTTAAAGTTACGAAAAGCAGGCAGACCCGAATTGGTCTGTGCTTATTATTCTAGAACAATAGTTTTATATAGGCAAGCGAACCCGAATTAGTACGTGCCAATTTTAGCGAAGCGAAAATTATTAGTTATAATTTTGAGTAATGCAAGTGGCCTGTACGGTGCGAAGTGAAAATGTCTATTGTCACTAAGTCCTACTGGACATCGCATTTTTCTGTAAGCGGCGCTCACTTCTTACGCTGGAAGTGCACCGTTAGAATTAGTTTGTACATACAGAAGTCGATATCGCGCAGCTGCACAATTTGCCTTTTCGTCGAGGTTCACTTTCGTTTTGTGCTTGCAGCTGAGCAGAAGTGTAAGAGAAGATAAGCGCGTGCGGAGCACGAATGTAAGTCTCATAAACTTGTTAAATATATGTAGATCATTAAATAATGAAAGATAATAAAGATTTCAGCCAATCGTACGTAGCGAATTGAATCGTGTCGTATCGTACATCGAATCGAATGTTGTTTCTTTTCGACGCTAGAAATCCCTGCCAAATACGCGCCCGGCGCGACTCTCGGCGCCAACATTCTGAAATATTCTCTGCTGCAGAGAGTGTCTGAGGTATTCTCTGCTACGGCGGAGATTTCTGCGAAGCAAGCGACTTGCAAAGTCACAACCTGAGTTGCCTATAGAGGCACGTGTTGCCATAACCTCAAAGCGGACTTCACTGTATTGGTGTGTCGAGATGGCTGACGGTGATGAACAAGATGCAAGTGCGAGAAGGACGACAAGTAGTAATCAACCCGGTGGAACTGCAACGCTTGTAACGGCATGGTCAATGGGACAGGCTGACGGATCGCCTGTCCTCGCTGGAGTTCAAGATAAAGTCGCCGGCCTAGAAAAGGGTAGCGGAGCAGCAAACATAGAAATTTATAGCGGCTGTCCGTCTACGTCGTCTGCAGCTACTGGTCCAAGGGAAAGTTCAACACCGACGCAGCAAAGAACTGAGAAAGAAGGAGCATTCTTCAACCCTTTGGGATGCCAGAACGTGATCTGCAAGCAGAAACAGGTTGCGGCTAATTGGAGTGTACACCCTAGTTTGCCATATCAAGCAAACACGGCGGTGTTTAACCAGGCTACGGAGCCCAGTACTGCCGCGTACATGGGCCACACAGGTCTGGGAGCGCTTAATAGATCGATAGAGCACCCGCCGCGGCAGCAATTCGATAATGTACATTCTAATGCTGCGACGCCTTGGAACGGACCGCTGACATCTGCGCAAATCAGTGCGCGACACGTAATCAGCAAAGATTTACCAATATTTACTGGCAAACCAGAGGAATGGTTGATCTTTATCAGCAATTATGAGCAATCCACAGAGAGATGTGGATTCAGCAATGAGGAAAATCTCATCCGGCTTCAGAAGTGCCTCAAAGGGCAAGCCCTGGATGCGGTGCGTGGAAAGCTTATGATACCAGCTACAGTGCCGTATGCTATAGGCACATTCGAATGCTGTATGGCCGCTCTGAAATAGTACATGCTGCGTTGCAGCAAAAGCTACGAGAGGAGCCAGCAATAAAATCGGACAATTTGAACACTGTTATCCGACTGGCCTTAGCTGTCCAAAACTACTGCGCAACGATAGCGGCCATTGGTATGCACGAATATCTTTACGATCCCGCGCTGTTAAACGAACTTGTTGCTAAGATGCCCAGCAATATGAAATTGGACTGGGGTCGGCATCGAATGTCAAATGATGGTAGTAGTTTGGCCACCTTTGATAACTGGCTGTTTAATGTGGCTATGTGCGCCACTATGGTCACGCCCTACGAGATACCACGGACTGATAACGAAAAGAGGAGCTCCACGAAAACCATTAGAGAGCGAATTTTTGTGCACAACACGGTAGACAACCCTGAGGGTTCGCAGCAACAGCGTTATCAACAGGAACAGGAGAGAGTTTCATGTGCAAAGTGCGCTGGTAACCACCGTCTTTCAGATTGCGGCGACTTTAGAGCCATGGGTACAAAACAGCGGTGGGAACTTGTCAAGGAAAAGCGGCTCTGCTTTTGCTGCTTTATGCGACATCGTGCACAACAGTGTAAAACAAAGAAGAAATGTCACGTGGATGGTTGCGAGTCAACGCACCATGTACTGCTACATACGCCTACCACGAGCGGTAGTAAAGATGAGCACACGGGCCAAGGTAGCAACAAGACAATGTCAATGGAATCTGCCGTTATGTTTCATGCCAGGTCAGCAAGTAAGACACTGTTTCGATATGTCCCAATCACGCTCTATAGTAAATCAAAAAGCGTGCGCGCATATGCATTAGTGGATGAAGGAGCTGAGTGTACGCTAATAGAAAGAGCGCTTGCAGACGAGTTGGAACTAGATGGTCCGGCGACCCAGCTGTGTCTCAAATGGACAGGCGACATAACCAAGAACGAACCTGAGTCTATGTCTGTGGCTGTGAGCATTTCAGCTCCAGAACATAATGCGGTACAGTATGCGTTGAAAAACGTGCGAACTGTAGCGAACTTGGACTTACCAGAGCAAAGTATCGGGCCACAGTTGCTTAAGTCTCGGAAGTATTTATCTATGCTTCCCATCCTGCCGTATAACAACGTAAAGGCTCAGCTTATTATCGGCTTGGACAACATCAGAATAACTGCACCCCTGGAGATACGAGAAGGTGAAAACGACGACGTCATAGCAGCGCGAAGCAGACTAGGATGGGCTGTATATGGCCGCCCTATGGTGGGTGAAAGCACCACGCCTCGTCTGCTACATATTTGCCAGTGCAGTGCGACACGTGGGATGGATGAGGCTCTGAAGAGCTATTTTGCCCTGGAGTCACTAGGTGTGAGCGTCTCCTCAAATCCGCTGAGATCCAAAGAGGACGAACGCTCTATGCAGATAATGGAGGCAACAACAACTTATCTGGAAGACGAAAAGCGCTGGCAGACTGGCCTGCTATGGCGGTTTGATCGCATTCATATGCCAGACTCTTACCAGATGGCAGTTAAGCGCCTTAAATGTCTAGAGGCAAAGATGTTCAAAGACCCACCACTAAAGGAGTTCATGATGAACACGATGCACGACTATAAACAGAAAGGATATATCCGCCGGCTGAAGGATAGTGAGTTAGTAGCTAACACGATGTCGTGGTTTCTTCCTATCTTTACAGTCACCAATCCGAACAAGCTTAAGACACGCTTGGTATGGGATGCAGCCGCCAAAGTTAGTGGCACGTCGCTGAACGATTGTTTGCTTAAAGGCCCAGATACACTAGCATCTTTGATGGGCGTGCTAATACGCTTCAGAGAGCGCCCTATCGCCGTATCCGGCGACATACGGGAAATGTTTCATCAGGTCAAGGTGCGTCGAGAAGACCAAGCGGCTCAGAAGTTATTCTGGCGTGATGGAGACTCGTCGCGCTCTCCCGAAACGTACGTTATGCAAGTCATGACGTTCGGAGCATCCTGTTCGCCAGCCCTAGCAAATTACGTCAAGAATCGCAATGCCGAGCGGTTCGCAGCGGAGCATCCGGATGCCGTAAAGGCGATTTGCGAAAACACATTTGTAGACGACTGGCTGCAGTCGGTAGATTCAGAATCCCAAATGATGCAGTTAGCTGAGACTGTAAAAAGGATTCATGCTAGTGGCGGTTTCGAGATGCGCCACTGGACATCAAATTCAAAGCAAGTTATGCAGGCGCTGGAAGACGACTGTGAGGGCTTGGACAAGCGTATCAGCGCTCAGGATGAAGCGCAAGAAAAGGTCCTGGGCCTGTGGTGGCTACCTGGACAAGATCTGTTGACCTTTGTGGTAAAGCCGAACTTGCTTGCAAAAGCATCTAAGGAGCGCCCAACTAAAAGACGCGTTCTAAGCGTGGTCATGTCTATTTTTGACCCGCTTGGGCTGCTAGGATTCTTTAATATACGCGCCAAGATCATCCTTCAGAACATATGGCGATCCAACATCGGATGGGATGACGACCTTACCAAAGAAGACGAAGTGGATTGGCGACACTGGCTAGATCTAGTTTCAAAGTTGAATACCGTCCGTATTCCACGGTGTATGAAGTGGGTGAGCCGAACCCAGACTGTACAGATGCACACATTCGTGGACGCCAGTATTAATGCTTATGCAGCAGTTGTATATTTGCGGGCTGAACATGATGGCCAAGTACATTGCAGTTTAGCCGCCTCAAAAACGAGAGTAGCACCCTTGAAGCCCGTGTCTATACCTCGTATGGAACTAATGGCCGCAGTCTTAGGTCTGAGACTGGCCAAATGTATCCAAAATGAAACGTCGGTACGCATACATAGACGAACATTTTGGACGGATTCAAAGGACGTGCTCTACTGGATCCAGTCCGATGCTCGAAAGTTCCAACAATTCGTAGCGCTTCGCATCGGAGAGATTTTAGAAGATTCAGATGTGGACAGCTGGCGCTGGGTCCCATCAGCTCAAAACGTGGCAGACGATGGCACAAAATGGACCAAAACGCCCGAAATTCACGGCTCGACCAGGTGGTTCAATGGACCACCATTTTTGTATCTAGAAGAATCGCAGTGGCCACGCACAGAAAAGGGCTCGGCAATAAACATGTTATACCATGCTGAAGAACAAGCCAATCACACGTCCCCTTGGAGATGTATCCTGCCGGATCTGCAGCACTTCAGCAAGCTGGAGAAATTGAGAGCCGCACAGCTATGCGTACTGCATTTCCTACGGATTGTTACTAAGAAGACCAATTTGGACGGGCGATTAGAGCTGCAGAAGATGCTGCTCCTTAAACGCAGCAAAGAAATGGATGTGATTTTTATTCGAATATGCCAAGAAGAGGAGTTTTATAGTGAGATTACCTCCCTAAAGTCCGGTCGCCGCCTAACCGATCGCAAAAGCCTGCTCTTCAAGCTCTCTCCTTATATAGATGACTCGGGCATTCTACGTATTAAGGGACGGATAGACAATATAGAAGGAGTTGAAGTCTGCGTAAAACGCCCGATAATTCTGCCAAGACGACATCGATTGACGTAGCTGCTTGTTGAGTTTTATCACCGCAAATATCATCACCTGCACAACGAAATCGTCGTAAACGAACTGCGTCAGCAGTACTGGGTCTGTAGCTTGCGAGCCTTGGTGAAAGAAGTCTCCAGTGCTTGCCCAGCGTGCCGTATACGACGCGCCCGCCCAAAGCCACCAGAGATGAGCGACCTGCCAATCGAACGACTATCGCCCTATACTCCACCGTTCACATATACCGGAGTGGATTACTTTGGACCCTACGACATTGTCGTTGGACGGCGTCGTGAGAAGCGCTGGGGTGTGCTGTTCACATGCCTCACGGTACGCGCCGTTCACCTAGATATAGCTACGTCGCTCTCGACTGACTCATACCTATGCGTTCTGAAGTCGTTCGTAGCCAGACGCGGCTGTCCCCGCCGCATGCTGTCGGACAATGGCACAAATTTCAGAGGCGCTAGCAGAATATTAAAAGATGAAATTGAACGTATATCGCCGGCGCTGATCGAGCGACAATACCCGGAACTTGAGTTTACTCCACCAGGATCACCCCACATGGGAGGATCGTGGGAACGAATGGTGCGTTCCACAAAGTCAATACTGTCGGAGATCCTGCCGCACTCTGGGCTACGAGAGGAGGTGCTACGAGCAGCATTGGCAGACGTAGAAAGCATGCTTAACTCAAGACCGCTCACTTATGTTCCCTTGGAAACTTCTGAGTCCGAAGCCCTGACTCCGAACCATTGTCTTATAGGTCACTCAAGCGGATTGCGTGAGAGAGGCTCACGGGACCGGGACGGAGCTAGCTTGGCACGAGGCTTCCGAGTCGCCAGCCAATTGGCTGACCAATTTTGGAAGAGATGGTTGAGCGAGTATCTGCCCACACTCACCAGACGTACTAAGTGGTTCCAACCGCCAATCGAACCAATATCAGTTGATGACATCGTCATAATAGTGGACGATGGTGCCAAACGAAACTGTTGGACAAGAGGAGTGGTAGTCGACGTGCACCGTTCGAAAGACGGCCAGGTCCGAAGCGCCGTGGTGCGAACCGCCGATGGAATTATTACTCGCCCCGCCGTCAAGCTAGCTAAGCTTGACATTAAAGTTGGTAACACACTGCACGGACGTTCGTGAATTACAGGGTGGGGAATGTTACGGGGCGAAGTGAAAATGTCTATTGTCACTAAGTCCTACTGGGCATCGCATTTTTCTGTAAGCGGCGCTCACTTCTTACGCTGGAAGTGCACCGTTAGAATTAGTTTGTACATACAGAAGTCGATATCGCGCAGCTGCACAATTTGCCTTTTCGTCGAGGTTCACTTTCGTTTTGTGCTTGCAGCTGAGCAGAAGTGTAAGAGAAGATAAGCGCGTGCGGAGCACGAATGTAAGTCTCATAAACTTGTTAAATATATGTAGATCATTAAATAATGAAAGATAATAAAGATTTCAGCCAATCGTACGTAGCGAATTGAATCGTGTCGTATCGTACATCGAATCGAATGTTGTTTCTTTTCGACGCTAGAAATTCCTGCCAAATACGCGCCCGGCGCGACTCTCGGCGCCAACATGGCCGATGTGTACCAAATGCATTAAGCGAACGAACTTTGCTAACTTGATGCGCAGCATCGAGGCCTTCACATAAGTAAAGCTAGGGTAATAAAACTATCGTTACAGCGAAGAGCGGCAGCTCTATGTAAATGAATTCTTAAGAGCGAAATTTAGGCAATTGCTTTGCAGAGCGAGTATTATAAGATAAAATTAAGATGCTGCTCTAATCAGTTGCGAGGCCGCTCCAGTTGTTTTGGCTGCGTAGCCAGACAATTATTATTTGGAATATTTTCATTTCTTTAGTATATTCGAAAATTATTTCTTTTGTTTGAATGTACGAAAGTGGTTTTAATTTAGTAATATTATTTCTTACGTGTAATCTGACTTCAAATTGCTTATAGATATTTCATTAAGTATTACTGAGCAATGATGAATTTTTATTATGTTATTTCCCTCAATTAAGATATCATTTTTAATACAGTTTTGATCCAATGTTATTTTGGGTAAGTTCCATGTTATAAGTATATTCGGTTCAATATAGTTAGTTTGTGTTATAAGATGTATTTTTGAAAATCTGCGACTAGTGTTAGTTTTTTTTATTATACCTAATATGCATGCGTCAATAGTCAACTTTTTCTTGTCCTTGTTGTATAGATTATTATTATGTGAGTAGTATTTGTATTGTGTTTCGTCTTGTAAAATATTTTGATCATCGTCTGGGTAGGGTAGAATTTCGTACAATGGGGTTTCATTTATTTCTCTAGGATAATGAAAATTTTATTCGTATCGGACCTAAGCCATGTAGATGTCTTTGTTTGTGAGATAGTCGTGTTTTAATAATTTTGGATTAAAAATGCCTAATCTAGTTAGTTGCATTCCCATTTCTAAATCTTCAATATATTCTGTAAATTATTGTAAGTTGAATGCTAGTAGTTCCAGTAGTTTATATTCTTCTCTTCCTTTGTTTACTATTTCTATTCCTTGGTTAATCGCTTCAATTACATGGTTGAGTTCGTTTATTTGAATACTGTTTTGAGCTATTGAATTCATTTTTTCTTCAAGTTCTTCTTTGTCTTTGTTATCTAGAGTACCAAATAAGTATTTGTATGTTGTTTCTACGAAATTAAGTAATCATCTTTTACTTCTTTTTACTATTCAAATACCGTATATTTCTCTTTGCAATTCTTCTGTTAAAATTTGAATTTGAATTCTGTCTTTATATTTGTTTGTCTGTAACATTAGTTTGTCATATGTGTCTTCTATCTCTGTTAAATTTATTGTGAGACAATGGTGGTCGTCATTATCTGGTATGTCTATCATGCTTATTTTAAAGAGTAAGTATCCATTATTTGATTTAATTGGGTTGATATTTATAAACTGGTTATTACTTCCTGGTAATAGGGTTGACATCATTAGTGCCAGAAAAATGAAAGTTATAGGTCCTGTTTTGGAATTTCGTCCTCCTGTAAATATTTGCTCTTATTTAATTTCGTTTGTTTTTGATAGTTTGTTTTATAACGTTTAACTTTTCGACCTTTGTTAGTCTCTTCAGAATGATTTTCATCAATTTGTTCTATTTTCCCGTGGGTTTGTAAGGGTTTTGTAATTTACCGTGAATTAAGGTTGCTTTCCTAAACTTAGTATTTATTTCGAAATCCTTTCGGTTTTTATTAAGATTACTTATTCTTGTATCTTTTATATTCTGGGTATTATAATTAGGTGTTCCTGCATAAATGAGTATGTCAGCTGGAGTTCTACTAGTTTAGTTATGTTTTAGCTTATGATTATAAGTGTATAAAATTACCTCAATTTTCATGAGTCTATTTTCTTCGTCATCGTCAGTATTTATCATACGTATTTTTTCATTAATTGTCTTATATAATCTTTCTACATACGCTACACCATTTTTACTTGATGTTATTTGAATTTCAACTTTTTCCTTATTTAACCATGCTTTCAGGGCTAGACTCATAAAAGCATTGTCCCTATCTGTCTTCAGAGTTGTAGGTTTTCCCATATTGTTAAATATTTAAATGACTTTTGAATTCCATCCAATCCTTGCCGTTAAGCTCAACTACATTTGCAAATTTTGAATATAAATCAGCTGTGGATTTTATTGAATAAATGTCTACTACGTAAGTTTCTCTACAGTTTTCTACTTCTGGTGTAATTTTAAATTTATAAGATGTATTCCTGTGATCAATCTTAGCTAGATTGCAAACTTCACATTCGTTAATTATGTTTTGGATTAAATTTTGATAGTCTGGGTATATTTCTTTATAAGTCTGACCATCTTTTCGATACCTAGATGTAAAAGTCTCTTGTGGTTGCTAATTATTATTTCTTTAAATTCTGCATAGCTCCTAATGTCTTTCAGTTTAATATTTGTTCTTAATATTCGAGTTGTTATAGGGTTCATAATTTCTTTAAATGCTTGTTGAACTATTTCAAAATCTGAGTCGTATTCAATGTATAATTCGCTTGAATTGTTGCAAAAATGTTTTATCAACATCTGTTTAGCTTTTTCAATATTTAGGCTTAAATATTCGATTTTTATCCTTAATTTTTTAAAATATGGTCCAACTTCTACCATTTTGGTATCACTTCTAATCATTTCTATTTGTCTTCTAAAATAATTCAATGTTTTTTCTGTTAAGTTTTCGTTATCTTCTTCAGCTCTATGTGCTGTAGCTTGTGTGTAAATATCTTGTTCGCCTAGCATATTTTCTTCAATTTTGACGCGTGATAATTGCCTTTACTTTTAGTTTATTTGGCCGTAAGCCTTCTGGACTTATCATGTGGCCTAAAAATTTTGTTTCCTTTTTGAGAAATTCGCACTTATCTAATTGAAGTTTCAAATTTGCCTGTCTTTATTTTTCAAAAACTTTATTTATTGAATTTAAATGTTCATCAAGTGATGTGGAGAAGACAATAATGTCGTCCAAATAAATAAGACAATGCTTGTTAATTAAATCACGAAGAACATAATTCATGCACCTTTGAAATGTTGCTGGTGAATTTTTTAGGTCCAAATGGCATTCGAGTATACTCGTAATGTCCATATTTGGTAGAAAACGCTGTTTTATTAATTGATTTCTGCTAAATCTGTTGTTGTAAAATATGAGCATCTTCCTAATTTTCCCAAAATCTCGTCCATGTTTGGAATGGGAAATTTATCATTAATTGTTATGTCGTTCAATCCTCTGTAATCAACAACTAATCTAAATTTTGCTTTTCCTGAGGCGTCTGCCTTTTTTGGTACTATCCATAAGGGACTACAATAAGGCGACTGGCTTTGCCGAATAATACCTTGGGTTAGAATATCTTTAATTTGCTTTTCGACTTCTTGTTCAAAAGCGAAAGGGTAACCGTATGGTTTCCTGTAAATTGGATTTTCATGGTGTGTATTAATTTTGTGCTTAACAATGATCGTGAAGGTCAAATTGTCACCTTCTCGATATTGAATATCACTGAAATTTTTCAATAATTTTAATAGTTTTGTTTTTTCATCATCGTTTAGATGTTCAACCCGGTAATCTTGTCCCGATGTTATTTCATTACTTATTGCGTAATTAACTTCTTGTGTATAACTTTCTGGCTTTAAATATGCTTCAAAGTTTTTTTCAATAATGGCGTTGTTTTCCTTTAATAAATTTCTGCCTAAAAGCATTTCATAATGAGGTGAAAAATCGTGTATGTGAAGTATCTGGTCTTGCCTAAAGAGTTTATTAGGTGCAGTGGATACATAATGATTTATTTTTCCCTCATCATATTTATTGACGACCCAGTGTCAATAAGACATCTGTAGCGTCTGTTATTAAATGTAATTTCTATGTACTGGCTTGTCCCGAGGCTCCAACTGGAAAATTTTCTTCTTTGATTTCGTTATTTTGAATTTCCTCGTATTGGTTGTTCTGACAACCAAACTCTTCTTGTAGTTGTTGATAATTTTCATCAACTTGCATTTTTTGGGAACCACTAGTATTTTCTCGCATACGCTTGTACGATTGATTTGGTATATATCTACCTGCAGAAATATTTTGATTTATGGGGTTATTTATTTTTGCTCGCTGTTAATTCTGTTTGAATTCTTGAGCTAGTTGATTATTTTGGTTAAAATAGGTTTGGTGTTGTGAAAAATTGGGACTTTGATTATTGTTAGTCATGTAATTTGCGGTAAATTGAGGTTTATTATTTCTTGTAATATTTATAGCATTGTTAGTATTTTGATTTTTATTATTATTATTATAATCATTTTCTTCATAGTAGCCCTCCATTTGTGCTAGTTTCAATTTTGAAATAGTGGATATGTCGTATCTTGCGAGTGACATAAAGAGTCTATCTGGTAGTTTTTTATGTGTTAAGTTTTTACAGTATTATTCATAGCGTTTGTAGACAATCTGGAATTATCTAAATTTTCTTCTAATTCTAATTTGTACGTTATAATTATTATCTTAGCCTCTACCTCACTACAAAACTAGCGTAAATTACCTTGATAATTGGTGTTGGGCTAACAAGCTTTTTTATTAGCACTTAATAGCGAGAAATTTAGACTGTTTTGACTGTTTTCTTATAAATTCATGAATCAATTGGTTTATTTATATTCTTATAGCGAGCGTATTGATTATGCGAATTATGCGAAAAATTGAATTTTTAACGAAGCGATAGATAAGAATTCCGATATAGCGAACATACGAGACAAGAGTGAGTTGCGGCGTCGCTAGCATTGATGCGCTAGCCGCTTAAGACAAAGTGCAAAAGGTGAAAGAGCGCGATAACAGAAACTACGCTGGATAGTTAACAGCAAATAATTTTAAGCTATTTTATGACATGCGAGAAGCGCCAAACAAAACAAAACAGTGACATTGCTTGCCTCGCAGGGTAAGATGTAACTGAAAAGTTATGCAAACATAATATTAATTGAATTTTAAGCTGCTGAACCAAACATACTCCCCCCGTTGAACGATTGAGCTTTAACAGGATCGATAAGGGGAAGCAGACACAGCTTATTAGTTGCTCGCTTTATGATTCCATTAGCTGTCTTGAGAACTGCAACGCGTGTGATTTCATCAGTTCCTTTGACCAATTAAACCACTCTAGCTAGTGGGCATTTCAAAGGAGGTAAGTTCTCGTCTTTAACAAGAACGATGTCATTGAGAGCCACACCAGGCTTGGGAGTCCGCCATTTGGAACGTTGTTGCAGGAGATTTAAATATTATTCTCGCCAGCGAGGCCAAAAGACTTGGTGCATGTAGGACACTCGCTGCCAGCTGTCTAGACGATTGAAATTGAGCCGTGTCTGGTTCTGTGTACGTAGATTGTGGGCCACCAACCAAAAAATGAGCTGGGGTGAGAACATCAAGGTCTTCTGGATCTTCTGAAATGGGAAGCAGTGGTCTAGACTTAATGACTGCCGTTATGTGGCACACAAGGGTACGAAGCTCTTCGTATCCCAGAACAGTTGATCCCACAACCCGATAGAAGAGATGTTTTGCAGTTTTTACCGCCGCCTCCCAAAGGCCACCAAAGTGAGGGGGGCGCGGTGGAATAAAGCGCCAGTCAATTGTGTCCGCCAAACAAAACTGGTGCACAGCCTCTTGATGACAGCTACTGAAGAAGAGATTTTTTTTAGCTCCAACAGCTCGTATTCGGCGCCGACAAAGTTGGTAGCATTGTGAGACAAAATCTGACGTGGCTTGCCACGAGTGCATATAAAGCGCTTAGAGCATTAGAGCACGTAGATAGATCCTTGACCAACTCCAAATGAATGGCTTTCGTGGCGAAGCAAATAAATGCGCTGATGTAGCATTTTATAGGAGCTTTGTTTCGAGTGTCAGGCTTGTAGAAGAATGGTGCCGCAAAAGTCCACATCAGTTATATCCAACGCTCGAGTTTCAACAAAACGCTCCTTTGGAAGATTAGCCATTACGTGCTCGAGTTTTGGTACCGTAAGAGTTTTAAGTGGAGCCACTCGTGATTTAGAGCAAAATAGGCGTGAACTCGAATGATGTCCCTTTGAAACCACATAAATGCAAGCTCCGTACGCGATAATGCTGGCGTCACAGAAACCGTGAACCTCTACATCGCACATTGTATTGCAAACCAACCGGTGGAAGGTTGATAATTGGACATTGCTGAAAGTTTGGCATCCCAATCCAAGTTTTCCTTCCAAAGAAGCTGCATAAAGATTTTGGCCCTAACGATGACTGTTCCAATTAATCCTAGTGGATCGTAAAAATGAGCTATAGTGGACAGAACAGATCTCTTGCAAGGTTTAAGTGTCTGATTGGCAGGCGTGAGAGAAAACATTAATTTATCAGTTGAAGGATCCCACGCAAGGCCCAATGTTTTGGTAATGTCGCTTCCATCGCCAAATTTTAAAAACGAGTCCTTATCCTTGTCAGGATCGCTTTTTAGCACTGCAGAGTGACTCGAGCACCATTTTCTGAGTTCAAAGCAAACTTTAGAGAGGATGCCCTTTGTTTTATTTAATACGTCGATCGCCTCTTGGACCGAGGCACCGCCAGATATAAGGTCATCTACATAGAAATCTCGTCGAAGAATTTTGGCACCAATTGGAAATGAATGCTGCTTGTCGACTGCCAATTGCTGCATTGCTCGAAAAGCAAGAAAGGAAGCTGGTTTTGTGCCATACGTAACTGTGTCCAACTTGAAGACACTTATTTCAGAATCAGTAGTAGTTAAACAGCTTCGGTTGTATGACGGGCCCAGCCATCAACACTTCGTTCAGCGAACATCCAGTGCTGTTGACAGCTGAACTATCAAACACGACACGAAGCTTGGTGCTCGTGCTTTGTTCCTTCAGCACGCAATGTTGAGGGAGAAAATATTTGCATAAACGTAACGACTCTGGAGGGACAAGAGTCATATGTCCGAGCCCCATATACTCTTGAATGAACGCGCAATACTGGAATTTAAGGTTGGGATGACGATGCAACTTTCTCTCAAGCGATATAAATCTGCGAAATGCCTGTTGATAAGATTCACCTAATTGATCCAGAGTGAGTTTGAGAGGAAGTCGCACGGAATATGCTCCTGTTGGCAACCTTTGGAAATTCTTAATAAAATGCTCCTCGCAGTCAAGCTCTTCCTTTGTTGCTTTAACAACAGGCTCTGGAAAACTTTCTACTTCCCAAAATCGTTGAATTAACTCATTGGTTCGGTCATCAGACTCAGTGCGGGCATCAGACGATACACGATTTGCCAAAAGAGAGGTACCGCCTTGCTGGGAACCGCCACCTGCAACTATCCATGCAAAGCGTGTCTTCGGCAGAAGAGGCAATCCCGGTAGCAGTTGCTGCGGCTTGTAAAAGCAAGGATCAGCGAGGCGAATATTTCTAGGCACATTCCAACTAGTTGTATTAAGGGCGATGCTTGGCTGGCGATCTGCTATAGTGGAAGCTACGATGGCTGTGATGATTGCAGAGTACTCTAACGTTTGAGATTGTAAATTGACGGTCACAGTGCATCCATCAGTAGCGAAAGGAGTGTTTCCCAGGCCAGCAACTGCCGCTGAAGATGGACTTTTCTTCAACTGAAGCTGTTGAGCGAATCGGGATGTAATTAAATGCAGCTGTGACCCACCATCCAATACAACACGACACGTAACTAGAGTCCCAGACCGATTTTTAACTAGTACACAATAGCAGTGGCCAGGAACACAACATCGCTGCTGAGGTTGTGGGCAACAAGAGAGATAGAGGCGGGGGCTGAAGAAGCTGCAGTAGGAGTGACAGAGTGAGGAATCGAAGGCAAAACGTCTAAATGCAGAAGCGTATGGTGTTTGGAGCCACAGTTGCGACAAGTTCCGGAATTGCATGTTCGTAAAAAAGTTAAGGCATAACGATAATCGCTTCGCTTCCTTGAGACGCATCTCTGGAGACAAATTACCAAATCTTGGGCATTGCCATATATTATGCTCTTCACCATTACAAAATACGCAAACAGCAGCCATTGAGTTAGTAGCAACGAGTGATGTCCTACTGGGGTTAGTTTTTATGTTCTTGCCCACCTGAGAACTCGGCGTATAGGTTGCCATAGCATAAGCCACACTCTCTAGGGTTCTGCAGCGTTGCTCCAAAAATGTGGCAATTTGTGCCCATGATGGAATTAAATTTACAAAGGCGGGATCCTCCAGCTTCTCTTCCCACTTCGCCTGCGTAGCAGGATCCAGTTTTTGCAGTAGCACCTGAACAAGGATGTAACCAGCAATTTGCTCCTTGCTACCCAAACTGGTAAGAGCACGAATATGGGCATTAAACTTATCCGACAATTCACGCAGCATGACAGCGGAACCATTCTCTACCATCTTGAGCCCCAGCAGTTCAACGTGTGCCTGAAATACTAATCGGCGGTTATCAAATCGTTTTTGAAATAAATTTAATGCTATGAAATAATTAGCCTCTGATATTTCCAATGACCGAATGGTATCCAGCGCAGAGTCCTTCAAGCAGAGCCGCAAATGCTGCATTTTTTCAATGTTTTGTGAGTTCGGGATGATTTTCGATTAAAGTTGTGAACATTGAAAAGAAATCTGACCACTCCGTATAACCTCCAGAAAACGTTGGCAATTTGATTGGCGGTAAGGTCGGTAACGCTCTGGATCAAGTCATTGACGGAGCAGCAATAGGCTTATTTACAAATGTGGAGCTGGACGGCAATGCTCTACTGCGCTTAGAGATTTCAAGCCGCACCGAAGTCTCCAAAGTTACTGAAAGCTCATCAAAAGCCTCGCGTAACTCACTGCCGATTTCGTCAAAGTCTAGTTCTTCCAATTTGTTTTGAGCGTCTTCGAATGCAGATTCCATTTTTTCAATCCGCTTGAGCAGCACCGTCACTCATCATTATTGACAAGGGGCTTTTGGTTGAGGCTAGATTGAAGCGCCTGCAACCGCTCATACGAGGACGCCACCTTGCGCTTTCAAAATGACCCCCTGTTTGTAGGCTGGGCCAGCGATTCATTACTAGAACTTTCCATGGCAACCGAAGCAAACGAAAAAAGGTTAAAAAACCCGAATTAAGACTGCACACGAAAGTTCGTTGACCGTTGACTTATTGTCAGCACTGTACTCTTAAGCGCGCGCAACAGCTAGTCGAATCAAAGCGTAAGCAAAATGCAGGTAGCGAGAGCCAACGCGTCTGTATGTATGTGTATATATGCTTATGTACACAGACTCCGCTTTACTGCAATTTACCGCACGACACTTGCTTGTACATATGTATGTATGTATATAAGAGCTGTTTTTAATTGCTGCCGAAACTAATAACAACCAGCTCATAATGTTAAATAAAAAGAATTCACGTCGGGATCACCAAAATGTTGGGCTAACAAGCTTTTTTATTAGCGCTTAATAGCGAGAATTTAGACTGTTTTGACTGTTTTCTTATAAATTCATGAATCAATTGGTTTATTTATATTCTTATAGCGAGAGCGTATTGATTATGCGAATTATGCGAAAAATTGAAACTTTTAACGAAGCGATAGATAAGAATTCCGATATAGCGAACATACGAGACAAGAGTGAGTTGCGGCGTCGCTAGGATTGATGCGCTAGCCGCTTCAGACAAAGTGCAAAAGGTGAAAGAGCGCGATAACAGAAACTACGATGAGCGCAAAGCGATAAGCGCTGGATAGTTACCAGCAAATAATATTGAGTTATTTTATGACATGCGAGAAGCGCTAAACAAAACAAAACAGTGACATTGCTTGCCTCGCAGGGCAAGCTGTAACTGAAATGTTATGCAAACATAATACTAATTCAATTTTAAGCTGCTGAACCGAACAATTGGTATTATTTAACCTTCGCAGTAGTTCTTCTACGGGTGTTTGCGTCTTGTGTTCGGAGATTAACGCCTCCCTGAGTTGTTGCCAGTTGTTGATTTGCAGCATTCTTGGTACTTTCTGAGCATCTCCGGATATCTGCAGCTCGATCGCCCCGAATATGATGCATCGTTGTCGTTCATTGTACAGAGAGAAGCAGAGTACAGTTGAAGCAGGTGATCCATCCTTCTGATGAATGTACCCAGGGTTATTGGATCTCCCCCAAAGGCACGTTCCGAACCTTCTGGTTGCTCCATTTTTGATTAAATTATGGGTTTTTAGTTTAGGTGTCACAAAATTCACAGTGTTACAACGACCGAATTGGATTTATAAGTTAAGTTCTTTTGCGGATAGCGAATTCCGGAATTGAAATATGTTCGATTTAATTTTAATACTGTGCACAATTACACTTGTTGAAAAGAGAAGACACCAGTGGTATGGTTAAGCCTCTCTTTAATTGATCGTATCACTCACGAACTTTAAATTATTTCGTTTCACAAAATGTAACGCTATCCTACCGGCTGCGCCAATAACGTAGTTATACGTTTTGAAATAAAAAAAACTTTATTTCACGAGAGTGAATCTGTATCGGTTTATTATGTTGAATATCTGCATTAAGAACGAAGAACAAAAATTGGCTTACGCTGTATTTAAAGCTAAATAATAATTGGAGTACGTGACTTTTTGCAAAGGGGCCGCAGTTGCAGCTTGTTTATGCTAGCGTCTTTCTGTTGGTCAGTTTTTGTTTATAAATGATTGTTGACAATATTTGAGATTGGCTGCAGAAGGCATGCTATTGTTATGCTTATTCAATTTGTAAACATACAGTGGGTTATACCATGCAATGCAGCTTATGAATAACTGTGGCTTAAAATTCTGTTGTTGTGAATATGTCACTATATATATATATATATATATATATATATTAAAAAATTATTTATTACCATCGCCCTTAGCGCCCCAGAGAGCTTTTTAGGTAGGCTTAGTGTAATTAAGCGATTTAGTTTATATTATTTCTTATATATAAGAATTTTGCCAACATACCATTTCTTCAGCGTGGTAGTACATGCGTATAAATGTGCATGCATGTGTGGGGAGCCAATCGCTCATGTTAAGATATATAAATTTGTTCTCCAACGTTGTTCCGCGCAATAATTGGCCATAGCTTTCGGTGACGGCTTTTCTTTGTTGTTGTTCTGCTAAAAATTGTCCATACCATTAAGAAGATATGAAAATAATGATACGCACCTGTTAAAGGGAAGTGCAAGAAATGTCAGCTCGTACGAAATCATAATTAGCAGATTGAAGATATCCTGCAAAGAAAAATTGCAATTGTCAATAATTATAATATGATGCAAAGTATAATTCGCACCTGTGAAATTGAAAAGGAATGTCCACTTGCATGAAACCATAAATAGAAGTTTGAAGATATCCTGTAAAAATAGAAGAAGATAAGAGAGATTGGAATTTTTACAAGCTATAAAAATGCATTTAACAATACGCACCTGTTAAAGAAGAGAGAAAATATCCGGCTAAGTTTCCAGTTATGGGGAGAGGGGGCTGATGCAGGCCATCTAGTGGCCAAAATGAGGGAGACGAGATCAAGTGATCTTCTCACTGGTAGGGCGGGTACGTTGGGTCCGGATCCGGGACCCGACCTGGAGAGTGTTTTTTTTTTTTGTTAATTTAAATTGACCGTCTTGTTACGGGGCGAAGTGAAAATGTCTACTGTCACTAAGTCCTACTGGGCATCGCATTTTTCTGTAAACGGCGCTCGCTTCTTACGCTGGAAGTGCACCGTTAGAATTAGTTTGTACATGCAGAAGTCGATATCAAGCAGCTGCACAATTTGCATTTTCGTCGAGGTTCACTTTCGTTTTGTGTTTGAGATTGTAAATTGACGGTCACAGTGCATCCATCAGTAGCGAAAGGAGTGTTTCCCAGGCCAGCAACTGCCGCTGAAGATGGACTTTTCTTCAACTGAAGCTGTTGAGCGAATCGGGATGTAATTAAATGCAGCTGTGACCCACCATCCAATACAACACGACACGGAACTAGAGTCCCAGACCGATTTTTAACTAGTACACAATAGCAGTGGCCAGGAACACAACATCGCTGCTGAGGTTGTGGGCAACAAGAGAGATAGAGGCGGGGGCTGAAGAAGCTGCAGTAGGAGTGACAGAGTGAGGAATCGAAGGCAAAACGTCTAAATGCAGAAGCGTATGGTGTTTGGAGCCACAGTTGCGACAAGTTCCGGAATTGCATGTTCGTAAAAAAGTTAAGGCATAACGATAATCGCTTCGCTTCCTTGAGACGCATCTCTGGAGACAAATTACCAAATCTTGGGCATTGCCATATATTATGCTCTTCACCATTACAAAATACGCAAACAGCAGCCATTGAGTTAGTAGCAACGAGTGATGTCCTACTGGGGTTAGTTTTTTATGTTCTTGCCCACCTGAGAACTCGGCGTATAGGTTGCCATAGCATAAGCCACACTCTCTAGGGTTCTGCAGCGTTGCTCCAAAAATGTGGCAATTTGTGCCCATGATGGAATTAAATTTACAAAGGCGGGATCCTCCAGCTTCTCTTCCCACTTCGCCTGCGTAGCAGGATCCAGTTTTTGCAGTAGCACCTGAACAAGGATGTAACCAGCAATTTGCTCCTTGCTACCCAAACTGGTAAGAGCACGAATATGGGCATTAAACTTATCCGACAATTCACGCAGCATGACAGCGGAACCATTCTCTACCATCTTGAGCCCCAGCAGTTCAACGTGTGCCTGAAATACTAATCGGCGGTTATCAAATCGTTTTTGAAATAAATTTAATGCTATGAAATAATTAGCCTCTGATATTTCCAATGACCGAATGGTATCCAGCGCAGAGTCCTTCAAGCAGAGCCGCAAATGCTGCATTTTTTCAATGTTTTGTGAGTTCGGGATGATTTTCGATTAAAGTTGTGAACATTGAAAAGAAATCTGACCACTCCGTATAACCTCCAGAAAACGTTGGCAATTTGATTGGCGGTAAGGTCGGTAACGCTCTGGATCAAGTCATTGACGGAGCAGCAATAGGCTTATTTACAAATGTGGAGCTGGACGGCAATGCTCTACTGCGCTTAGAGATTTCAAGCCGCACCGAAGTCTCCAAAGTTACTGAAAGCTCATCAAAAGCCTCGCGTAACTCACTGCCGATTTCGTCAAAGTCTAGTTCTTCCAATTTGTTTTGAGCGTCTTCGAATGCAGATTCCATTTTTTCAATCCGCTTGAGCAGCACCGACAATGCAATTTCATCATTATTGACAAGGGGCTTTTGGTTGAGGCTAGATTGAAGCGCCTGCAACCGCTCATACGAGGACGCCACCTTGCGCTTTTAAAATGACCCCCTGTTTGTAGGCTGGGCCAGCGATTCAGTACTAGAACTTTCCATGGCAACCGAAGCAAACGAAAAAAGGTTAAAAAACCCGAATTAAGACTGCACACGAAAGTTCGTTGACCGTTGACTTATTGTCAGCACTGTACTCTTAAGCGCGCGCAACAGCTAGTCGAATCAAAGCGTAAGCAAAATGCAGGTAGCGAGAGCCAACGCGTCTGTATGTATGTGTATATATGCTTATGTACACAGACTCCGCTTTACTGCAATTTACCGCACGACACTTGCTTGTACATATGTATGTATGTATATAAGAGCTGTTTTTAATTGCTGCCGAAACTAATAACAAACAGCTCATAATATTAAATAAAAAGAATTCACGTCGGGATCACCAAAATGTTGGGCTAACAAGCTTTTTTATTAGCGCTTAATAGCGAGAATTTAGACTGTTTTGACTGTTTTCTTATAAATTCATGAATCAATTGGTTTATTTATATTCTTATAGCGAGAGCGTATTGATTATGCGAATTATGCGAAAAATTGAAACTTTTAACGAAGCGATAGATAAGAATTCCGATATAGCGAACATACGAGACAAGAGTGAGTTGCGGCGTCGCTAGGATTGATGCGCTAGCCGCTTCAGACAAAGTGCAAAAGGTGAAAGAGCGCGATAACAGAAACTACGATGAGCGCAAAGCGATAAGCGCTGGATAGTTACCAGCAAATAATATTGAGTTATTTTATGACATGCGAGAAGCGCTAAACAAAACAAAACAGTGACATTGCTTGCCTCGCAGGGCAAGCTGTAACTGAAATGTTATGCAAACATAATACTAATTCAATTTTAAGCTGCTGAACCGAACAATTGGTATTATTTAACCTTCGCAGTAGTTCTTCTACGGGTGTTTGCGTCTTGTGTTCGGAGATTAACGCCTCCCTGAGTTGTTGCCAGTTGTTGATTTGCAGCATTCTTGGTACTTTCTGAGCATCTCCGGATATCTGCAGCTCGATCGCCCCGAATATGATGCATCGTTGTCGTTCATTGTACAGAGAGAAGCAGAGTACAGTTGAAGCAGGTGATCCATCCTTCTGATGAATGTACCCAGGGTTATTGGATCTCCCCCAAAGGCACGTTCCGAACCTTCTGGTTGCTCCATTTTTGATTAAATTATGGGTTTTTAGTTTAGGTGTCACAAAATTCACAGTGTTACAACGACCGAATTGGATTTATAAGTTAAGTTCTTTTGCGGATAGCGAATTCCGGAATTGAAATATGTTCGATTTAATTTTAATACTGTGCACAATTACACTTGTTGAAAAGAGAAGACACCAGTGGTATGGTTAAGCCTCTCTTTAATTGATCGTATCACTCACGAACTTTAAATTATTTCGTTTCACAAAATGTAACGCTATCCTACCGGCTGCGCCAATAACGTAGTTATACGTTTTGAAATAAAAAAACTTTATTTCACGAGAGTGAATCTGTATCGGTTTATTATGTTGAATATCTGCATTAAGAACGAAGAACAAAAATTGGCTTACGCTGTATTTAAAGCTAAATAATAATTGGAGTACGTGACTTTTTGCAAAGGGGCCGCAGTTGCAGCTTGTTTATGCTAGCGTCTTTCTGTTGGTCAGTTTTTGTTTATAAATGATTGTTGACAATATTTGAGATTGGCTGCAGAAGGCATGCTATTGTTATGCTTATTCAATTTGTAAACATACAGTGGGTTATACCATGCAATGCAGCTTATGAATAACTGTGGCTTAAAATTCTGTTGTTGTGAATATGTCACTATATATATATATATATATATATATATTAAAAAATTATTTATTACCATCGCCCTTAGCGCCCCAGAGAGCTTTTTAGGTAGGCTTAGTGTAATTAAGCGATTTAGTTTATATTATTTCTTATATATAAGAATTTTGCCAACATACCATTTCTTCAGCGTGGTAGTACATGCGTATAAATGTGCATGAATGTGTGGGGAGCCAATCGCTCATGTTAAGATATATAAATTTGTTCTCCAACGTTGTTCCGCGCAATAATTGGCCATAGCTTTCGGTGACGGCTTTTCTTTGTTGTTGTTCTGCTAAAAATTGTCCATACCATTAAGAAGATATGAAAATAATGATACGCACCTGTTAAAGGGAAGTGCAAGAAATGTCAGCTCGTACGAAATCATAATTAGCAGATTGAAGATATCCTGCAAAGAAAAATTGCAATTGTCAATAATTATAATATGATGCAAAGTATAATTCGCACCTGTGAAATTGAAAAGGAATGTCCACTTGCATGAAACCATAAATAGAAGTTTGAAGATATCCTGTAAAAATAGAAGAAGATAAGAGAGATTGGAATTTTTACAAGCTATAAAAATGCATTTAACAATACGCACCTGTTAAAGAAGAGAGAAAATATCCGGCTAAGTTTCCAGTTATGGGGAGAGGGGGCTGATGCAGGCCATCTAGTGGCCAAAATGAGGGAGACGAGATCAAGTGATCTTCTCACTGGTAGGGCGGGTACGTTGGGTCCGGATCCGGGACCCGACCTGGAGAGTGTTTTTTTTTTTTGTTAATTTAAATTGACCGTCTTGTTACGGGGCGAAGTGAAAATGTCTACTGTCACTAAGTCCTACTGGGCATCGCATTTTTCTGTAAGCGGCGCTCGCTTCTTACGCTGGAAGTGCACCGTTAGAATTAGTTTGTACATGCAGAAGTCGATATCACGCAGCTGCACAATTTGCATTTTCGTCGAGGTTCACTTTCGTTTTGTGCTTGCAGCTGAGCAGAAGTGTAAGAGAAGATAAGCGCGTGCGGAGCACGAATGTAAGTCTCATAAACTTGTTAAATATATGTAGATCATTAAATAACGAAAGATAATAAAGATTTCAGCCAATCGTACGTAGCGAATTGAATCGTGTCGTATCGTACACCGAATCGAATGTTGTTTCTTTTCGACGCTAGAAATCCCAAATACGCGCCCGGCGCGACTCTCGGCGTCAGCATTCTGAAATATTCTCTGCTGCAGAGAGTGTCTGAGGTATTCTCTGCTACGGCGGAGATTTCTGCGAAGCAAGCGACTTGCAAAGTCACAACCTGAGCTGCCTATAAAGACACGTGTTGCCATAACCTCAAGTGCGAGAAGGACGACAAGTAGTAATCAACCCGGTGAAACTGCAACGCTTGTAACGGCATGGTCAACGGGACAGGCTGACGGATCGCCTGTCCCTGCTGGAGTTCAAGATAAAGTCGCCGGTGTAGAAAAGGGTAGCGGAGCAGCAAACATAGAAATTTATAGCGGCTGTTCGTCTACGTCGTCTGCAGCTACTGGGAAAGTTCAACACCGACGCAGCAAAGAACTGAGAAAGAGAGAGCATTCTTCAACCCTTTGGGATGCCAGAGCGTGATCTGCAAGCAGAAACAGGTTGCGGCTAATTGGATTGTACACCCTAGTTTACCATATCAAGCAAACACGGCGGTGTTTAACCAGGTTTCGGAGCCCAGTACTGCCGCGTACATGGGACACACAGGTCTGGGAGCGCTTAATAGATCGATAGGGCACCCGCCGCGGCAGCAATTTGATAATGTACATTCTAATGCTGCGACGCCTTGGAATGGACCGCTGACATCTGCGCAAATCAGTGCGCGACACGTAATCAGCAAAGATTTACCAATATTTACTGGCAAACCAGAGGAATGGTTGATCTTTATCAGCAATTATGAGCAATCCACAGAGAGATGTAGATTCAGCAATGAGGAAAATCTCATCCTTCAGAAGTGCCTCAAAGGGCAAGCCCTGGATGCGGTGCGTGGAAAGCTTATGATACCAGCTACAGTGCCGTATGCTATAGGCACATTCGAATGCTGTATGGCCGCTCTGAAATAGTACATGCTGCGCTGAAGCAAAAGCTACGAGAGCAATAAAATCGGACAATTTGAACACTGTTATCCGACTGGCCTTAGCTGTCCAAAACTACTGCGCAACGATAGCGGCCATTGGTATGCACGAATATCTTTACGATCCCGCGCTGCTAAACGAACTTGTTGCTAAGATGCCCAGCAATATGAAATTGGACTGGGGCCGGCATCGAATGTCAAATGATGGTAGTAGCTTGGCCACCTTTGATAACTGGCTGTTTAATGTGGCTATGTGCGCCACTATGGTCACGCCCTACTAGATACCACGGACTGATAACGAAAAGAAGATCTCCACGAAAACCACTAGAGAACGAACTTTTGTGCACAACACGGTAGACGACCCTGAGGGTTCGTCATCAACAGGAACAGGAGAGAGTTTCATGTGCGAAGTGCGCTGGTAACCACCGTCTTTTAGATTGCGACGACTTTAGAGCCATGGGTACAAAACAGCGGTGGGAACTTGTCAAGGAAAAGCGGCTCTGCTTTTGTTGCTTTATGCGACATCGTGCACAACAGTGTAAAACAAAGAAGAAATGTCACGTGGATGGTTGCGAGTCAACGCACCATGTACTGCTACATACGCCTACCACGAGCGGTAGTAAAGATGAGCACACGGGCCAAGGTAGCAACAATCGGGCTAAGTCAATGGAGTCTGCCGTTATGTTTCATGGCAGGTCCGCAAGTAAGACACTGTTTCGATATGTTCCAATCACGCTCTATAGTAAATCAAAAAGCGTGCGCGCATATGCATTAGTGGATGAAGGAGCTGAGTGTACGCTAATAGAAAGAACGAACCTGAGTCTATGTCTGTGGCTGTGAGCATTTCAGCTCCAGAACATAATGCGGTACAGTATGCGTTGAAAAACGTGCGAACTGTAGCGAACTTGGACTTACCAGAGCAAAGTATCGGGCCACAGTTGCTTAAGTCTCGGAAGTATTTATCTACGCTTCCCATCGTGCCGTATAACAACGTAAAGGCTCAGCTTATTATCAGCTTGGACAACATCAAAATAACTGCACCCCTGGAGATACGAGAAGGTGAAAACGATGACGTCATAGCAGCGCGAAGCAGACTAGGATGGGCTGTATATGGCCGCCTTATGGTGGGTGAAAGCACCACGCCTCGTCTGCTACATATTTGCCAGTGCAGTGCGACACGTGGGATAGATGAGGCTGTGAAGAACTATTTTGCCCTGGAGTCACTAGGTGTGACTCCTCAAATCCGCTGGGATCCAGAGAGGACGAACGCTCGATGCAGATAATGGAGGCAACAACAACTTATCTGGAAGACGAAAAGCGCTGGCAGACTGGCCTGCTATGGCGGTTTGATCGCATTCATATGCCAGACTCTTACCAGATGGCAGTTAAGCGCCTTAAATGTCTAGAGGCAAAGATGTTCAAAGACCCACCACTAAAGGAGTTCATGATGAACACGATGCACGACTATAAACAGAAAGGATATATCCGCCGGCTGAAGGATAGTGAGTTAGTAGCTAACACGATGTCGTGGTTTCTTCCTATCTTTACAGTCACCAATCCGAACAAGCTAAAGACACGCTTGGTATGGGATGCAGCCGCCAAAGTTAGTGGCACGTCGCTGAACGATTGTTTGCTTAAAGGCCCAGATACACTAGCATCTTTGATGGGCGTGCTAATACGCTTCAGAGAGCGCCCTATCGCCGTATCAGGCGACATACGGGAAATGTTTCATCAGGTCAAGGTGCGTCGAGAAGACCAAGCGGCTCAGAAGTTATTCTGGCGTGATGGAGACTCGTCGCGCTCTCCCGAAACGTACGTTATGCAAGTCATGACGTTCGGAGCATCCTGTTCGTCAGCCCTAGCAAATTACGTCAAGAATCGCAATGCCGAGCGGTTCGTAGCGGAGCATCCGGATGCCGTAAAGGCGATTTGCGAAAACACATTTGTAGACGACTGGCTGCAGTCGGTAGATTCAGAATCCCAAATGATGCAGTTAGCTGAGACTGTAAAAAGGATTCATGCTAGTGGCGGTTTCGAGATGCGCCACTGGACATCAAATTCAAAGCAAGTTATGCAGGCGCTGAAAGACGACTGTGGGGGCTTGGACAAGCGTATCAGCGCTCAGGATGAAGCGCAAGAAAAGGTCCTGGGCCTGTGGTGGCTACCTGGACAAGATCTGTTGACTTTTGTGGTAAAGCCGAACTTGCTTGCGAAAGCATCTAAGGAGCGCCCAACTAAAAGACGCGTTCTAAGCGTGGTCATGTCTATTTTCGACCCGATTGGGCTGCTAGGATTCTTTAATATACGCGCCAAGATCATCCTTCAGAACATATGGCGATCCAACATCGGATGGGATGACGACCTTACCAAAAAAGACGAAGTGGATTGGCGACACTGGCTAGATCTAGTTACAAAGTTGAATACCGTCCGTATTCCACGGTGTATGAAGTGGGTGAGCCGAGCCCAGACTGTACAGATGCACACATTCGTGGACGCCAGTATTAATGCTTATGCAGCAGTTGTATATTTGCGGGCTGAACATGATGACCAAGTACATTGCAGTTTAGCCGCCTCAAAAACGAGAGTAGCACCCTTGAAGCCCGTGTCTATACCTCGTATGGAACTAATGGCCGCAGTTTTAGGTCTGAGACTGGCCAAATGTATCCAAAATGAAATGTCGGTACGCATACATAGACGAACATTTTGGACGGATTCAAAGGACGTGCTCTATTGGATCCAGTCCGATGCTCGAAAGTTCCAACAATTCGTAGCGCTTCGCATCGGAAAGATTTTAGAAGAATCAGATGTGGACAGCTGGCGCTGGGTCCCATCAGCTCAAAACGTGGCAGACGATGGCACAAATTGGACCAAAACGCCCGAAATTCACGGCTCGACCAGTTGGTTCAATGGACCACCATTTTTGTATCTAGATGAATCGCAGTGGCCACGCACAGAAAAGGGCTCGGCAATAAACGTGTTATACCATGCTGAAGAACAAGCCAATCACACGTTCTCTTGGAGATGTATCCTGCCGGATCTGCAGCGCTTCAGCAAGCTGGAGAAATTGAGAGCCGTCCAGCTATGCGTACTGAATTTCCTACGGATTGTTACTAAGAAGACCAAATTGGACGGGCGATTAGAGCTGCAGAAGATGCTGCTCCTTAAACGCAGCAAAGAAATGGATGTGATTTTTATTCGGATATGCCAAGAAGAGGAGTTTTATAGTGAGATTACCTCCCTAAAGTCGGGGCGCCGCCTAACCGATCGCAAAAGCCTGCTCTTTAAGCTCTCTCCTTATATTGAAAACTCGGGCATTCTACGTATTAAGGGACGGATAGACAATATAGAAGGAGTTGAAGTCTGCGTAAAACGCCCGATAATTCTGCCAAGACGACATCGATTGACGTAGCTGCTTGTTGAGTTTTATTATCGCAAATATTACATCACCTGCACAACGAAATCGTCGTAAACGAACTGTGTCAGCAGTACTGGGTCTGTAGCTTGCGAGCCTTGGTGAGAGAAGTCTCCAGTGCTTGCCCAGCGTGCCGTATACGACGCGCCCGCCCAAAGCCACCAGAGATGAGCGACCTGCCAATCGAACGACTGTCGCCCTATACTCCACCGTTCACATATACAGGAGTGGATTACTTTGGACCCTACGACATTGTCGTTGGACGGCGCCGTGAGAAGCTGTTCAAATGCCTCACGGTACGCGCCGTACACCTAGATATATCTACGTCGCTCTCAACTGACTCATACCTATGCGTTCTGAAGTCGTTCGTGGCCAGACGCGGCTGCCCCTGCCGCATGCTGTCGGGAAATGGCACAAATTTCAGAGGCGCTAGCAGAATATTAAAAGATGAAATTGAACGAATATCGCCGGCGCTGATCGAGCGACAATACCCGGAACTGGAGTTTACCTTTATTCCACCAGGATCACCCCACATGGGAGGATCGTGGGAACGAATGGTGCGTTCCACAAAGTCAATACTGTCGGAGATCCTGCCGCACTCTGGGCTACGAGAGGAGGTGCTACGAGCAGCATTGGCCGACGTAGAAAGCATGCTCAACTCAAGACCGCTCACTTACGTTCCCTTGGAAACTTCTGAGTCCAAAGCCCTGACTCCGAACCATTTTCTTATAGGTCACTCAAGCGGATTGCGTGAGAGAGGCTCACGGGACCGGGACGGAGCTAGCTTGGCACGAGGCTTCCGAGTCGCCAGCCAATTGGCTGACCAATTTTGGAAAAGATGGTTGAGCCAGTATCTGCCCACACTCACCAGACGTACTAAGTGGTTCCAACCGCCAATCGAACCAATATCAGTCGACGACATCGTCATAATAGTGGACGATGGTGCCAAACGAAACTGTTGGACAAGAGTAGTGGTAGTCGACGTGCACCGTTCGAAAGACGGTCAGGTCCGAAGCGCCGTGGTGCGAACCGCCGCTGGAATTATTACTCGCCCCGCCGTCAAGCTAGCTAAGCTTGACATTAAAGTTGGTAGCACACTGCACGGACTTCGTGAATTACAGGGTGGGGAATGTTACGGGGCGAAGTGAAAATGTCTATTGTCACTAAGTCCTACTGGGCATCGCATTTTTCTGTAAGCGGCGCTCGCTTAGAATTAGTTTGTACATACAGAAGTCGATATCACGCAGCAGCGCAATTTGCATTTTCGTCGAGGTTCACTTTCGTTTTGTGCTTGCAGCTGAGCAGAAGTGTAAGAGAAGATAAGCGCGTGCGGAGCACAAATGTAAGTCTCATAAACTTGTTATGTAGATCATTAAATAACGAAAGATAATAAAGATTTCAGCCAATCGTACGTAGCGAATTGAATCGTGTCGTATAGTACACCGAATCGAATGTTGTTTCTTTTCGACGCTAGAAATTCCTGCCAAATACGCGCCCGGCGCGACTCTCGGCGTCAACACGTCTTACCTTTGTTGTTTACATTTCTTGTTGACACAGCTGTTTATGTTGTTCATTTGTTAGAAGTTCCGGCTCTTTGGTGTTATCGATTTTGTGGTTCGCTTTGGATAGTGTTGTGTAGGTCTGTTTTGCTACAGAAGTTGTAGGTTTGTTAATATCGATTGTCCAAAGTACGGGCCATGGTTGGCACTACACGCAGGGAATTGATGAGCCAGTCGGCGTGGGCCAAAAAGAAACAAGTATTCATGTAACAACTGTTACATTTTTTAAAATATGAAAACTATGTCTTTTTTTTTTATTTCTGTGAAATCGTACAGGCCACATTCTTCATATTTGAAAAAAATGTGACATTCGCAAAAATATTTATGAAATTGACAGTAGAAATAGGCTTTAAGGGATAAAGAGATAAAAACACATAACTTTTGGGTTTTTGTTAACCGATTTTAATGAAATTTTCTACAGTATATCTTATTGTACCATACAATATGTACGTACTCTCAAAAAGTAAATTGCATTAAAATTGTAGCTTAATTGATGGGCAATACAAGTTGGGTTATTAACTTTATTTATAGCTATGAGGTAGTAGCGGGGTGGTGGCGATAGCTATAAAACGAAAGATACTTCATATATGTATACTATTCTAGAAGCAACTTTTGGTGACTCTAGCTCTTATTGTATACCCAATTTGCTAAAAAAAAAGGATTCCGATATCGATTTTTATCGATTACTTGGAAACTGGCCAAGTTATCGAATATCGGAAATAAAATCGATCTGCGCGGGCACTAGGAGGACCTACAGCTAAAATGACAAGTATCTAGCTCTCATAGGTTCTGAAATCCTTGCGTTCATACATACGGACTGACGGACAGACAGACGGACGGACGGACAGACATACAGGCGTGGATAGAGTGACTCGGCTGTTGATGCTGATCAAGAATATTATACTTTTTGGGGTCGGAGATGCTTCCTTCTGCCTGTTACATACATTTGCATTTTGCACAAATACAATATACCCTTTTTATACCCTGAACCTATTGGAAATGGTTGACAATTTGTCATGTTGACAAAATTAGAGCTTAGGCAGCTGCTGGCGGAGAAAGAAGTCCCTGTGTGCAATGAAGCGTACTCTGGTGAAATCAGACGTAGTCAAGTGTATAGTTGGCGGGCTTGGAGACCGTTCTGGATACGCCGCAACATTGTATTATTGCACCACGTTGAATAAATTGCGTCAAAAATTGATGCGATACCAGACAGTGCAGCCTGAAAATTCAAAAAAACCATTTACCTTTGGGGGATCTGTTGCAGTTCGCGCCTCTAATTGAGTGCACTTCGTGAGACCAGATGTTATAACTGCCGTCAAATGGGTCATCTGAGCAAGGATTGCGTGCGTCCCAAAAGACCACCAATACAATCAGTGCCCAAAGCGCGGCTAAATTGCTGCCATGGGTACCAATTAAGAGGAGGACGCAAACGATAAATCATTTATCCAATTAGTAAGTCTAAGATTACCTTATTAAGGGGGATGCACTGAAACTAACAATATTTTTGCATTGTTAGACACCGGAAACCCTGTAAGCTTCGCGAGCAAATACTTATTCCCTCATATAGTGATAAAAGACAAAATGGAAAGTAGCCGTCTCCGTGGCCTGAGCGGCTACCCGATTATGACTTATGGAATGGTCAAGTGATTAGTTTTATTTCAAGAAAAATATTATGAAATTCAAGTTATTGTTATTCCTGATTTTATTTTATCAACACCGCTGCTGCTCGGCAGAGATGTTCTCAAAATATTTAAACTTAAGCTTGTAATACACAAAAATTTTGAAAAAAGTAAAAATATAATTTCAGTTAATGACACTGTAGCATTAGTATACAAATCGTTTGGTGCACCCCTGTTTGCTGAGGCTTGGGATGTAGTAATAGTGATCCGAGAGATTTTAAGATTAGTTTTAATAACTCTTTTGTAAACATGAATGCATCCCCGTCTGAGGCCAGGCTGTTTAGAGATTGGCTGGGCGATTTAAATGCCGTTGGCGCTGTACTTTCGGAGGAGGACTCCGTGGATATAGGTAGAGAATTTGGTCTGTGTTGACTACTGTGGGCTAAATAACAAAATCGTTCGAGACAATTTTCCGTTGCCTTTAATAGAGGAAGGAAAGACAGTGTTCTCTACGATATATTTAAAAAGTGGGTTTCACCATGTAGGGGTGGACGAGGAATCGATTAAGTACACTTCATTCGTGACTCTTGATGGTCAGTTTGAATATCTAAGGATGCCGTTTGGCCTTAAAAATGGGCCAGCTGTAATTCAAAGATTCAAAGATTATGGTAAGGGCCCAACAAATCGTGGTGTATATGGATGATATTATTTTAGCTACTCACACCATTAAGGAACACCATACAATACTCCAAACAGCATTTTAATCGAAGCAGGATTTTTCGCAACGAGTGAGCCCCATGGGTGTCTGAGACCATTTTAGTGTGCCCAGATAGAGTAAGACTGCTGAGAGCGGCAGCCGAACGCCGGCCTCGAAAGCCGAACGTTCAGTATGAAGCCGCATCTCGCTCAGCGCACATCGTCGCTTCCTAATATATGTATGTATGCCTGTTTTAAATGCTTACAGCCCAAATACATATGTGTATACGCATTTGCCTCGCCCTCACTCATTGCTTTGCGCACTTGTGTGCATCCCTTTCTCCCTGCATATATTCTCACAAAACCCCGAGATCTACACACATACATACATACATATGTTTGTGTTGTGTGGATATGCACACAAGTAGATCACGGCGTTTGTCGCGAGCCAGAGGTTTTTCTTCAATTGTCTGCCCTTTGTGCCTGTGGTAGCAAAAGGAACACGCATTCAAATGCTCTATCATATATTTCTTCATCCAGTCAGGTAAAATGAGAAGAATCTGATCTATATTTATTAAATAAACAATTCATTGACCTAAATAAAATAAATATATTTATTTTCTATTTACTGTAGGGACTTATTTTGTTTAAAATAAAAATATATATAAGTCGTTTTTCTGCAAGGGTAATTCATCGTCGGCTTGTCGAAAACTTCTAAGCAAATACGAAAAATTGAACATTTTCAAATTTTGCGATTTGCTACTTGTGCACACGCACACTCTTTCGACGGAGCGGTCGTGTGATATTATAAAAGGGTTTGGCCTGTTTATCTGCAAATTTGCTATTTTCCATGCTTGTTGTAGGGGTAAGGGTACCTGAACGTTGGCATTTGTGCATGATAACTTTTTGAGCCTGCCAAGCACGCATACTTACACACTTTTCTATATGGATGGAAGCATTTATGCGTTTGTGTGCGTGTTGGTTGCCTGCCTGCCTGCCCAATGCAAATTTCACAAAATTTGAAGTTTTTGGCATTTCTTAACTTGGAGCTCTACACACACACCCATAAACACACTCACAAATGCGTGTGAATGAGCCGATCAAAGGTTTGTCGTGCGACGAGATATTTTCATCAATGGGTGTGTACATTTGGCCGACGGGCACGGTCTTTGTTTTTTTGGCATGCCTGCGATGGGCTTGCGGCCGCAAAAGGCACAAATGTGTGAAGGGTCAATAAAAATAGGTAAGCCGCACTTGTCGTTCGTTTGCATTTTGTTATGGATACAGACGAATGCTAGACATTTCGACCGTAATGATCTGCCATAAAACCCTTTAACCAAAATTCTATACAATGTCAATAAATGCATAAACAGATCAATTGCATTCTTGAGAATTTTTTGGCAGTTATGGACATTTTAGGCGTTAAATGTCATAAAATAGACTGCCTCTCATAAAGCCCACCGCAGGCATGCCAAAAAAAAACAAAGACCGTGCTCGTCGCCCAAATTTACGCACCCATTGATGAAAATATCTCGTCTCACGACAAACCCTTGATCGGCTCATTCACAGGCATTTGTGAGTGTGTGTATGGGTGTGTGTGTAGAGCTCCAAGTTAAGAAATGCCAAAAACTTCAAATGTTGTGAAATTTGCATCAGGCAGGCAGGCAACCAACACGCACACAAACGCATAAATGCTTCCATCCATATAGAAAAGTGTGTAAGTATGCGTGCTTGGCAGGCTCAAAAAGTTATCATGCACAAATGCCAACGTTCAGGTACCCTTACCCCTACAACAAGCATGGAAAATAGCAAATTTGCAGATAAACAGGCCAAACCCTTTTATAATATCACACGACCGCTCCGTCGAAAGAGTGTGCGTGTGCACAAGTAGCAAATCGCAAAATTTGAAAATGTTCAATTTTTCGTATTTGCTTAGAAGTTTTCGACAAGCCGACGATGAATTACCCTTGCAGAAAAACGACTTATATATATTTTTATTTTAAACAAAATAAGTCCCTACAGTAAATAGAAAATAAATATATTTATTTTATTTAGGTCAATGAATTGTTTATTTAATAAATATAGATCAGATTCTTCTCATTTTACCTGACTGGATGAAGAAATATATGATAGAGCATTTGAATGCGTGTTCCTTTTGCTACCACAGGCACAAAGGGCAGACAATTGAAGAAAAACCTCTGGCTCGCGACAAACGCCGTGATCTACTTGTGTGCATATCCACACAACACAAACATATGTATGTATGTATGTGTGTAGATCTCGGGGTTTTGTGAGAATATATGCAGGGAGAAAGGGATGCACACAAGTGCGCAAAGCAATGAGTGAGGGCGAGGCAAATGCGTATACACATATGTATTTGGGCTGTAAGCATTTAAAACAGGCATACATACATATATTAAGAAGCGACGATGTGCGCTGAGCGAGATGCGGCTTCATACTGAACGTTCGGCTTTCGAGGCCGGCGTTCGGCTGCCGCTCTCAGCAGTCTTACTCTATCTGGGCACACTAAAATGGTCTCAGACACCCATGGGGCTCACTCGTTGCGAAAAATCCTGCTTCGATTAAAATGCTGTTTGGAGTATCTATGCATTGTATGGTTAGTGGTATAACCTTGAAATTAACATAAAAAAAAAAAACAGATTTCTACAGAAACGAATCGATTATTTTGGATATAATGTTAGTGCTAGTTAGTTAAGGTTATTAAGGATTACCCAGGGCCTCGTAATTGTAGGGCATTGCACCCAGCTTTGAATCTGAGTTACATACCGATGCCAGCTTACATGGTTTTGGTATTGATGCAGCGACAGTCTGATAATAAATTACACCCTGTTTTTTTCTACTCCCGAAAGGCAACGGCACGAGTCTTACTACCATAGCTTTGAACTTGAAACCCTACTTATGATCTATGATTTACGTCGATTACGCGTGTACCTAGAGCATCGCCCTTTCCTGATTGTTACCAATTGAAGCTCTCTAGTTCAAACCTTGAGTAAAAAGTCTATAAGCCCCCGTATCGCGCGATGTTCATTAGAGTTAGAAGATTTTAATTTTTCGATAGCCCACCGACCTGGTTCGAATATGACCCACGTAGGCGCTCTAAGTAGGCAAACTGAATTGTTGAAAAATAATACTGAGGAAACCATCAACCCGTGTGTAATTCCGTATGGGATTGTATATTGTCAAATTGTACCCGGTTAATTCTACTAGTACTAGAGAAAGCTCCCCAATGACCGCTATGGGGTCACCGACATTGATGATTGACAACTCCCCCAGTTGCCATATAAAGGAGTTCTTGAATCAGCTAGGCTTAAGTCGTGGATGCATGTGTGTGATAAAACAGTAGGTCTTTGTTCGAGAGAGAGTTCTCAGTTGAGAGTGATTGACGTGTTTCACTTGTGCCCCAAGATTTTTATATATTTTTGCGCTTTAATCCTGCCTTTTTTTTCTACATTTTTGCATTTTTTGTGCTTTATTTAAAACGCTTTATAGGTGTGCAAAGTGTTAATCTGTTGTCGCAGCGTAAGTCTGTTAATAATTGCATTTATTGAACGCGGCGTCAGTTCCATGTTGTTGTTATTGTCTGTTTTGATTCTTTTGCTTTGGTGCTCCCCTGTGCATACACTTGTTTGTGCGTGTGTTCGCTGCCGCATATTTCTGCTTGTGCATCGCGCTTTCGCAAATTTTTGATATTGCTTTTCGCTCCAAACAATTTGTTTGTGTACGAATAGTTATTTTTCGAGCGTTTACTTGCTCTACTTCTATGCACTATGTTTTTTTTTGCTCTGCACTCTCGCAACTGCTGCTTACCTTTTAACGCTGGTAGTTATTATGTCGTGCTCTAAGAAACCTTGCATGTTCAATCAGGCTGATGATTCTGCACAGCCGCAATTTGCTAATTGCTTGGTGTGTGAAAATATGATGCATGCTAAATGTGCAGGTCTCACTGGGCGTGATTGCGACAAGATCGCTTCAATTGCCAAGAAGGGCTGCAGCGGCTTGCATGGGTCGTGCCCAGTATGCATTGACAAGCAAATTGATTTCTCCAGAATGTATAATTCTGTAAGAAATCAATTCTTAAAATTGAACAACGTGGCTAAGCAGCTCTCGAGTAATTTTGACTCGAGTTTTGAATTGCTTGGAAAATACAAATTCGAGTCTCCAACCAATCGCCGGTTGGAGCCTCAATTTTTGCAGTTGCCCTCTCTGTCTGTTCAGACACCTACGCCTCTTTTGTCCCTGCCTAGCAGCTTGGATTTATCTCCAATGCTGTCTTTATTTATTCTCCAAGCGAATGCCCAAATACTACCCCCGTTTTATCCCCAGTAATAGTCCCATTAGTCCTCGTATCTGAACCTGTCCCAGTAAGCCAAGCTGCCTCAGCCCCGTCAGCTCCTGGCTGCAAAAGTAGACCTGCGCGCCATCTTGTCCAGATTGTTAAAAACAATCAAGATGCCCCTTTAGCCCCACCAAATCCTAAATTACCTGTTGCCCCATCAGCTCCTACCATATCAGTGGTTGCCCCTCGTAGACAAGTTTTTGTGTCTCGACTTTCGTCGGACACCACTTCTGAGTCATTGACAGCCTATATAGAGAGTAAATCTTCTGCTAATGTGTCAATTACTAAATTTAATTTCTCCACACCTCGTGAAATATCATCATTCAAAATAAATGTTTCACATGATATGTTCCCAATCATTTCCCAAATTTTGGCCTCCACACATGATTGCTCACGAGTTCAAGCCAAAAAAGCGTAACCAGCCTGTCATACTTCCAGTCCCTTCAATACAGGGTACCATTTCTGCCCCAAAAAACTAACTTCGCCTTCTGACCAAGTCTCTATTCATTATCAGAATGTCAGAGGTCTCATTTCATAGCTTAAAAAATCTTTTCCTGGCCAGCACTTTCTTCGATTCGGATATAATCGCATTTTCAGAAACATGGTTAAATTCAACCATATCTGATTTTGAGGTTTTTTCGGATAATTTTATTTTGCATAGAAATGATCGGCCGACTCGAGGTGGTGGGGTATTCATTGCCGTTAAAACCACACTCCCGTCTGAACTTTTCTGTTTTAGTACGCCTACTGACGCTGAGATTGTCTCCGTCAAGGTGTCTTTTCCTACATGGAATATCTATATTACATGCTCTTATGTTCCTCCATCTTCTGATATTCACGTTTATATGAAATATATTTCTTGTATTAAAGAAGTTTCTTCACACGTGCGTGACAATGACCTATTTATGGTGTTGGGTGATTTTAATTTGCCGAACATCTCTTGGTCATTATTCACTGCCGAAAATTATCTAGTGCCCTCAGCACAGCATGACTTTATAGATTGCATGCTTGATCTTTTGTTGTTTCAAATCAATTCAATTTTTAATCATTTGAATAGAACACTTGACCTTGTATTTGTAAACGACTATCTTATTTCTAATGTGTCTAGGCCCCCTCTTTATCTCTTCCTTAGGATGTATATCATCCTACTTTAGAGGTTGCATTGTGCAATTGTAATCCTCTCATTTCGTGCTCATCAGCCAATAAGCCACGCCGTTGCTTTCGCAAAGGAAATTATTCATTGCCAAATCAGCTTATTTATGCAACCGATTGGTCTTTCTTATATGACTCGGTTGATATGAATACTGCTATTAATTATTTTTATAACACCCTAAACTCCCTCTTAGATATGTGTATTCCCAAATCAATACCTTCGACTACTTCTTCAAAGCCACCCTGGTTTACTCCCAGATTATCATCCCAGATTATCATCTGAAAAATCTAAAATCTAAATATTTTAAAGAGTTTAATAAGTCTGGTTCGTGTACAGACTTGGCTAAATATTCCATAGCCAAGTAGAACTTCTTTCTCCTGAATTCTCAATGCTATGAGAATTATCTAACTCGTTGCAAAAGGCAATTTGCACAAAATCCGAGACAGTTTTACAATTTTGTAAACGGAAATCTTCAAGTTTGCCATCTTCTTTTTCTCTCGGGATGGATAAAACTAGAAATGAGTCTGATTCCGCTAACCTCTTTGCTAATTTTTTCCAATCAACTTACTCTTCAGTCTGCCCTTATAATAATTCTTACCCTTATACTATTACTTCCTTTAGTTCTATACCTCCCCCTTTTATTTCCCATTCCTCTCTCCTTTTAGCTATAAATTCTTTAAAATCTTCTGCCTCTCCTGGGCCTGACAATATTCCTAGTTGTCTACTCAAGGAGTGTAGTTGTTCCCTTGTTATTCCATTGCTAAAGCTTTTTAATCCATCCCTTGAATCTTCTGTCTTTCCATATCTTTGGATAGAATCTTATATCATTCCTCTCCACAAGAAAGGTGGAAAGTCTGATATACAAAATTACAGGGGCATTGCAAAACTGTCCGCTATTCCTAAATTTTTTGAAAAAATAATCACTTCAAATTTGCAGCATTTTTGCAAATCTGTTGTCTCCCCTGTTCAACATGGATTCATAAAGAATCGGTCAACCACGACCAATCTACTGGAGTTTACTTCCTTTTTAAATGATACTTTCCTTTCGAAAATGCAAGCTGATGTAATTTACACTGACTTCAGTAAGGCGTTTGACTCTGTGCACCACGACATTTTACTTTTAAAACTTGCCCGAATAGGTTTCCCTCCGTCTCTTTTGCTTTGGATTAGCTCTTATTTAAAAGGTAGGACCCAAAGAGTAATGCTGAGACTGACTACCTCTAAACAGGTTCACGTTACTTCTGGCGTTCCTCAAGGTAGTCATCTTGGACCTTTTCTCTTTTTATACCCTTGCAGAGGGTATTATAATTTTGTCGTGAAATGTGTAACGCATAGAAGGAGACATCTCCGACCCCATAAAGTATATATATTCTTGATCAGCATCAACAGCCGAGTTGATATAGCCATGTCCGTCTGTCCGTCTGTCTGTTAATATGCGAACTAGTCTCTCAGTTTTAAAGCTATCTTAATGAAACTTTGCAGAAGTCCCTTTTTCTGTTGCACGCACCACATATGTCAAGACCAGCTGGATCGGACCACAATAGCATATAGCTGCCATAGGAACAATCGGTCGAAAATTAAGTTTTTGTATAAAAAAATATTTTGTTTTTCAAGATATCTTAACCAAACTCGGCATTTATTAGTTTTACTATGCTCCTCATATATATGCAAAATCCTATTAAGATCGGACCACTATATCATATAGCTGTCATAGGAACGATCGGTCGAAAATGTAGTTGTATGAAAAAACATTTTGTTTTTCAAGATATCTTGACCAAGCTCGGCATTTATTAGTTTTACTATGCTCCTCATATATATGCAAAATCCTATTAAGATCGGAACACTATATCATATAGCTGCCATAGGAACGATCGGTCGAAAATTTAGTTCTTGTATGAAAAAAATTTTGTTTATCAAGATATCTTGACCAAACTCGGCATTTATTAGTTTTACTAAGCTCCTCATATATATCCAAAATCCTATTAAGATCAGACCACTATATCATATAGCTGCCATAGGAACGATCGGTCGAAAATTAAGTTTTTGTATAAACAAATATTTTGTTTTTCAAGATATCTTGACCAAACTCGGTATTTATTAGTATTACTATACTCCTCATATATAAGCGAAATCCTATTAAGATCGGACCACTATATCATATAGCTGCCATAGGAACGATCTGTCGAAAAGTAGGATCTTGTATGAAAAACATTTTGTTTTTCAAGATATCTTAACCAAACTCGGCATTTATTAGTTTTGCTATGCTCCTCATATATATGTAAAATCCTATTAAGATCGGACCACTATATCATATTATTAAGTTATTGTATGGAGCATTTTTTGTTTTTCATGATTTTTCGATTAAACACGGCACTTAAAGATTTCACTATGCTCCCTTCATTACATCGGTTTTTGATTAAAAGCCTTTTTTTTTTGTTTATGAATATACCTTGACCAAACTCGGCCCTAACCATTTTCTCGGCATTAAAAGGTTGGGTCTGCAAGGGTATTAGATCTTCGGCTTGCCGAAGATAGTCCTTCTTTGTCGTTATAAATGATCTTCCCTCCGTTATATCACATGCCCGTGTACTCATGTATGCAGACGATGTGAAACTTATTCTATCATACACTAATCGCCTACATCATTCTCGTCTACAAGACGATTTGAACACTATGCAATTTTGGTGTTCGGCCAATCAGTTGCATCTGAATTGTTCAAAGTGTATGTTAATGACCTTCAATCGCACTACACCTTATCTTGTCAGCTATGCAATTGACAACACTCCGTTACAACGTATACTAACAGTTAAGGATCTAGGCGTTCTTTTTGATTCTAAACTCAGCTTCAATATGCATATAGATACCAATGTTAATGAGGCAAAAGGTGTACTTGGATTCATTAAACGATGGTCAAAAGAGTTTAACGATCCTTTTATAACGAAACTTCTGTACGTCTCTCTCGTTTGCCCTATCCTTGTATACTGCTCTTGCTAGCCAGGATCGTATTGAATCTGTTCAGAAGCAATTTCTGCTTTTTGCCTTACGAGGTTTAAATTGGGACCCTAATCTTCGGTTGCCATCTTACTCCAGCAGGCTGCTTCTTCTTAATCTTCCGTCGTTAATCCCGTAGGACAATTCTCGGTGTTGTCTTTCTACATAAGTTGATTGTTGGCTATATAGATTCTCCTTCTCTGTTAGGGCGTCTTCAATTCTCTGTTCCGTCCAGACCAACTAGAAATTATGGCCCCTTATTCCTATCTACGTGTACAACAGACTACGCTATGCACAATCCTTTTCGCGTGCTATGTAAAAATTACAATAGTTTGCATCATGTTTTCTCTACCGAACTCTCTCTACCCCTAATAAAATCGTTGCTTTCAGGATACCTTCGGGAAGTCACTGACCATTCCCAGCTATGAGCAGGGGCACAGCTTGCCGGACAGGCTATAAATTTTCCCCCACCCGGTGATTTCAATTGATGCACCTGCACGAGTTTGAGACGTGGGCATCAAAGTGGCGAATTGCCATCAACAGGCAAAAACGATATGCTGCACATTCGCGATCCGGAGAGATACCTCGCCAGGAGTATTCCTCCAAGGCGAACTTCTTGATCATAAAGACGGCCATCGCTACCTGGGAGTCTACCTTGATCGCAGGCTCACTTGGAGCAAACACATCGCAACAACATGCCACAGCGTACGTCAAAAACTAAAAAGTATGGCTTGGCTCCTTAAGGCAAGCAGCAAGCTTTCTGTGAGCAATAAGGTGCTGCTTTATAAAACCCTCCTGGCCCCAGTCTGGCACTATGCAAGCCAAATTTTCGGCACGGAAGCAAAATCTCACTTGAGGAAAATAAGTGTTTTCCAAGCGAAGGTACTCAGACTGAGTGCTGGGGCTCCCTGGTACATCCGCAACCGGGCCCTAGCAAGAGACCTAAAGGTCCCCTTGGTGGGCGACCTTCTACGTCAGCAGTCTACCAGCTACATGGCCCGTCTTTCTACCCACCCCAATATATTGGCTAGAAGACTTTTCAGAAGAAAGCGACGGAGACTTCGCAGAATCCACCCCATCGACCTCCCAAACCGTGTAATCATTTGAAAAATAAAAAATAAATAAATAAATAAATAAAAATAATAATCATACTAAAAAAATAAGATAAATTGAATAATTATAAAACTTAATAGGTAATATTAAGTATGTTTATCCCATTATAGTCAAGCTAGGTTAAGATGCTCATGTATAGTATCAATAAATTAGCTAATAAAGAGAGAAAAAAAAAAAAAAAAAAATGATGCACCAAAACGCTGCAGGGGTGGGAACAGTTGAGCCCGCATTGACCGTTGCAATGACTTACCGAAAGAGCGAGAGAGAGAGAGAGGGATGGGGAGGGGGGCAACATCCGCTGCATAGTGCCAGAGTCACAGCAAATGGAACGCAAATTGATTGCCAAGCCGCGCGCTCCACTTACACAGACCCTAAGCAGATATTGCCAATGGGTCTCAGACTCTCTAAATAGCTGCAATTAAGTTACGGCCAGGGGCACACGCACACGGAAACACGCACACACACATAGATGCATACATGCACACATATGTACATACACACATATGTCACCCAATTGAAATACCCTTAAACTGATCTCTGAGACAGTTTATGGCATGCACCGCATGAGCTATAAATAATTTCCACTTAGAACCCACTTTTCAGTTTACAAAACTTTAATATATGATAAAAGCCTATAAATACAATTCGATTAATGTCTCGTTTGTGTAATTTCCAGTCAAAGGGAAGTATGTACATATATGGAAGTACAAACTCTTTTATATGTACATATATTATTATATATCAAACGGTTTTGTGGCTGCGATTTATCGCCAGACAACAAGAACAAACATGTCCCTATGCAAACACACACATACCCAAACACTTGTACTTGTGTTGTTCTGCTATTCTTTGTCATAACGAAAAGAAAATATAAGAAAACTTAAGAATCAGGCAGCTCTCAGCAGATTCCAAGAGAGCCATTACATGAATGCCAGCGAAAATAACTTCAGAGAGCGCGCGAGCTGGAGAGCCAGTTGAGAGCTTAAATGAGATCAGCTGAAGAAGCAGAAGCATTTCCCATTACTATCTCTCTATCCTTTCTACATAACCTTCTATATATCTTGTTTATTTCCTTTACTTTTTAAATAACTTCTCTCTTTATTTTTCCCAATTTATTGTATTTTCTTAATTAATATAGTAAATTATGATTATTTTTAATTTTACCTAAAGAACACTATTTTCTCTACTAACACACTTCTTCTTAACTGTAGGCTCTAATAGCTTCACTGACAAAATTAGCTGTGAATAGGGGGACAGCTTGCCGGACTGGCAAATAAAACACCTCCATCGGTTGGTGATGCTATTAGAGAATTGTGTACTCTAACTAGGCTTTTAGCATTAAATTTTATTATATATGTAAATTGTATTGAATAATTAGGAAGACACTCGTTTTGTCGACCATTAATAAATAAATAAATAAAATAAAATAAATAAAAAAAAAATGTCATAATCGGGGTCGATCAAATGTCAGGATTGGCCGAATGTAAACAGTGAACATAACTGTAAACTTTCAAAAGTCAACAGCCACTAGATCTAGTGTTGTAAAGTATAAGTATAATAGTATAAGACATATATATGTTTCTTGAAAAAAGAAGTTGGGCACTCTAAAAAAAAGAAAAAAGAACACTTGGTGACGCCGACTAATGAAAATACATGTTTCGACCAAAGTATACCTCGCACTACTTCTATCCTAGCTACCCTGCTGTGCTACCTATTCTAGCGGGCCGTGGGCTCGCACCATCTGCACTACCGGGCCTTGTCCTCGCACCACCTACACTATCGGGCCTTGGCCACGCACCAACTACACTATCGGGCCTTGGCCACGCACCAACTACACTATCGGGCCACGCACCAACTACACTTTCCCGCCTAGGTTAGGTTGAACATCGGCTATTTCCCACGTTTAGCACAAGTATGACCTCCCGAGAATATAAAGATTAGCATTTCACTTAATTATTTCGACTACAGTCACTTTATTTACTAATTTCATTACGTTTTACCCTACTGAACTTTCTAGACTAAGGCCCTGCCGCACTGTCTTGGAGCCCTAGCGCTCCGCTGTACACTTCACTGTTTTTGCTCGCACTCCTTTTTCGGCATGTCTACTCACCCTGATCGTTCTCCAAAAAGTCCCGGCCCGCTCGCTAGCGAGCCGTGCGCTTGCCTTGGCCGCTCAACTACATCGCGAGCTTTCGCAACTGCGCTTCGGAGCTTTCGCTCTTCGCCGCCGTATTCGAAGCTGCGCTGTCGCTGGCAGTGTTGGGTAGCCGATCAGCAACGCACGGTTGCTGCAGCGGCCGGCAGTTAAATTCAAATTGGGCTAATTTCCCTTAACTCAACTACAAATACAATGCTTATACATATACTATACAATTCTTATGGATAATGATATAATATATATATATATATATAATTATGAATTGTGGGGTGGCTACCCTAGTGGCCGCCTCACACCCCCCCTTTACTTCGACGACGATACCGTCGCTTCCCCGGCGGCATTCATGGTGACGACTTCCTCGAATAACTTATTACTTATTCGTTGTTTATGTTATACCCTACCTTAACAGTGCAGCTCACATTCTACTATGCCTATTCTAATTATGCTACTATGGTTAGTCTAATCTACATTTTAGTACGTTTATTGTCTTCCCCTTCGTCCTCCGTCGTCTCTCGGTAAAACGGCTTCAGCTTCGCGATATTGGCCACCCTCCTTTTCCGTTCACCTGGCCTCACACAAGGTTAGGAGACACGAACTTGGTGACCCGGTAGGGACCATCGAACTTGGGTGCCAATTTCGCAGCGAAGCCCTCGACGGCGTTGGACAGTTGGTGCTGCCGTAACAGGACCATCGAGTCCAACGAAGGCCGCCAGTCTCGCAGGTTGTAGTGTCTGCCCTGGTCCTTTGATGCGCGCTGGAGGTTGCTGTGGACGATATAAAAGATTTCTTTTAGCCTATCCGCCTTCGTCCTAGGGTCGAACGCAATAGTTGCTGACCCCGGAGTCACCTGATCATATAAAGCAGCCGGCAACCGCGGCTCCCTCCCCTGCATCAGGAAAGCGGGACTGAATCCTGTTGAGTCCGCCACGCTTGTGTTGTGACTGCTAGCGATATCTCCGGCAAGAGCTCGTCCCACGAACTCTGATGGCCTTCGATAAACTGCGCTATCATGGTCTTCACAGTCCGGTTTTTCCTCTCGGTAGGATTCTCTTGCGGGCAGTACGGGGCGGTATATTGGACCTCTACACCCAGGGATTCCGAAAAGCCTTGAAGCTCCGGCTTGTGAATTGTACCCCGTTGTCACACACGAACTTTTTGGGCACCCCGAATCGGCTCAAAATCCCCTCTCGGAACGCTGTTTGCAGGTGTGCCGCCGTGGCTCTCCTTAGAGGGACCAGCTCCACCCATTTCGAGAAAGCATCGTGGAACACCAGTCACATGGTGTTGCCATGTTTCGACCGTGGAAGGGGCCCGACGAAATCCGCACAAAGTATTGCCATCGTGCCACCTGCCTCGTAAGCATGCGTCCAGCCGGTTTAAGTTGCTCGCTCTTGAACTTTTGGCAGGTTTCGCAACACTTCACGTACTTGGCACGGAACATACCCGGCCAGTAGTACCTTTGGGCTAGCCTCGACACTGTTTTCCTCACGCCTTGATGCCCGGCCGTGGGAGCATCATGGCATTCCGCCAATACCCTCTGCCGTTGACCACTGGCCACACATAGCTTCCAAGGGATGTAATCTTCGTCGTCCGTCCGGTGGCCCCTGTGTAGTCCGGGAACTTGGCTGGCTTTTCGGCGATCCTGGCACGCATACTCGCGACCCATTTGCAGGGAGGCTCGGCCACCACTGCTTGCTGACAGGTCTCTAGAGGATGTCTTGATAGTGCGTCAGCCACGACGTTGAGCTTCCCTCGTCGGTAGTGAACGTCAAATTGGAATTGTTGCAGTTCCAATGCCCATCGCGCGATCCTTCCTGACGGGCTCTCAATCGAATTAAGCCACTTAAGTGCCAGATGGTCCGTTATCACGTCGAACCGATACCCTTCTAGGTAGCAACGCAACTTCCGTATCGACCAAACGATTGCCAGGCACTCTTTCTCGGTGGCGGAATAGTTCACTTCGGCCTTCAGCAATTTTCTGCTCGCGTACGCTATAACCCGCTCCTGCCTTTCTATCGTCTGCGTCAGCACTGCGCCGAGACCGTACTCGCTCGCGTCAATCTGTAGGACGAATCTGGCGGAAATGTCTGGACAAGACAACACAGGGGCAGTCGTCAAGCTATCCTTCAATTGACGCAATGCCTCCTCCTGTTCTTGATCCCATGCCCATTTCCGCCCCTTCTTTAAAAGGGGCTAAAAGCTGTTAGGGGCTGTACCTGAGTCGCGAAGTTGGGAACGAAGCGCCTGTACCATGACGCCATCCCGAGACACTGCCGCAACTCCTTACAATTTGTCGGGGCCCTCAGGTTACGTATCGCCTCCACCTTCTCTGGATCGGTACGTATTCCTTCCCCACAAATGACATGTCCTAGGTAGACCAACCTCTCCCGGAAGAAACTGCACTTCTTCCTATTCAGCCTGCGATTAGCCGCCCTTAACCGGCGGAACACCTCCCTCAAGTTCTCTACATGTTGCTCCTTCGTCGCCCCTATTACCACGATGTCGTCTGGGTAGGCGAACGCATAAGGCTCCATTTCCGGCCCTATGACCGTGTCTAAGGCTAGCTGGAAGGTCGCACACGCCGAGTGTAAGCAAAATGGCATCACCCGCCACTGGAAAAGACCTCTTCCGGGGACTGTGAACGCCGTACATTCCCGACTATCGGCTGGCATCGGTATCTGCCAGTACCCGTGCTTCAAATCCAGAGTGGAGATGAACCGGGCGTGACGCAACCGCTCAAGGATGTGATTAATCCTGGGAACAGGATAAGCATCTGGGACGGAATGCGCGTTGAGTTGTCGATAGTCGATACACACGATTGGGGCGCTGTGTGGACTACGCGACGGCTCGATGGCACCTGAGTCATCCAACTGTTTATCAATCACCCTTTGCATGGCCGGGTTCTTCGGGTAATATCTCTGCTTTAATGGTTTATCCTCATTAAGCCTGATGCTGTGCTCCGCGATGCTCCTCGAAGAGTGTCAGTTCTTACTCCAGGAACTCCCTAAGTTCCGGATCCAAATCCGCTGGCCACTCTGCCTCTTCGACGCTGAGCTCGCCCTGCGTCTCTTCTCCTCCAGGCACCACTCCGACTCCACATAGGGCTCCTCGATCGCTCGACTCTGGCAGTCGCTCCTAATTCACTGTGCCCGTGTGGATTCGAGCCATTGCTCCTAATCCCTCCGTTCTCTGGCACACTTCCGCCGTGCCGCCTGCATGACCAGCGTAGATCTGCCCTTGCAGGTCTAGGCGCCGCCTTTTGGGCTCCTCAAGCTCTCGGTCCAATCCCGAGTGAGGCCCATCTTTCGCTTCCTTTCCCTTACCCTTTTCCGGCAGTTGTCGGGCTGGCACTCCCGTTCCCTGACGCGTGGGACCTTCTTCCGACTTCGCTCTACTCTGTTGCCGAGCAGGTGCTCCCTTTTCATGACCTGGGAGGCCTTCCTTCGGTTCCTGCTTCTTAGTGCCCATTGCACCCAAGAAGTCCATCCCCAGGATGACGTGGTCCAGCATTGCGGGCATGATAAGCATTAACATGCTGGCCAGCTTCCCCGCTAGGCCGACGTCTATCCTCAATGCCTTCTCTACTTCGAGCGTGGACCTATCTGCCAGACGAATGCGCGCCTGTACGTTCTCCACTCTCCCCCGAATCGCCCACTTGCGTACGCAGTCTTCACTCATGAAGCTGCGAGTGGCCCCTGTATCGATAGTAGCAGGCATCGTCCGCCCGCCAATCTCCACCGTGGCGACGATCCGGCCACCCTCCACCTTAAGCGACCCTGACCTGGGCGACGCCGTTGCCCGTTTCCCGCCTCCGTGCGGCGGAAACAATCCTGGCTACTTCTGCCTCGGTGCCCACAGAGCCAACAAAACAAAACGGGCGCATTGGGACATTCCCTGGCGAAGTGCCACTCCTGTGCGCACCGGCGACATGCTCGTCGCGCATCATACCCGGTTCCGGCCTCTTGGTTCATCATTTGGTGGACCACTTCCGCAGGGGCCGTTGCCGGCGGGGCGGAGACTCGTCTATCCACAACGCTTGCTCCGGATCCGATGGGAGCAGACCGGAATGGGTTAAGGTGTCCCCCCGGGAGCTGTACCGTCCTTTCCCACTCCGCGCTATTTTCGCTCGAGACCACCTGACTCCCTGCCCTGCTTCCGGAGTATTCCGCTCGCTGTCCCATCACCGTTTCGTACTCCACAGCGAGTTGAGTCAGCTGGGACAAGGTGGAAAACTCTAGCCGTCGCACGTAAAGCCTGTATTCGGGGGCGGCATTCTCATATATCCGGTGCAATTCCTGCGCCGGCTCATATCTGGCATCAAAGCCCTCAACTCTATCAGGTATTCTTTAAACACTTCCCCACACGCTGCCGGCGGTAGCGTAGTGGTAGAAAGAACTCTAAGAAACCCCTCCTAAATACCGACCATGGCACAGTCAGTCTACTACTCAGGAACCAACGAGCAGCCCGGTCGCAGAACACATCGCTCATGGCCCGAGGCAATCGATCGAGGACAATACCGTACTTAATGGTGCGCTCCTCTAGGTTCTCCAGAAACCTAAGGGGGTCGGAGCGATCATCGTACCTCATGTCCCACTTTCGGACTTGTTCCGGAACGTTTGCGAGAGGCTTGGCCTCCGACTGAGAATATGGCCGGGAAATATAAGGGCCACTATTCGTTTCGTAAGGGGTTCGCCCTAGCTCCACGTCCACGACGGCTCCAATGTTTTGGCGGTCTGAGATTCTAGCTCGGCCAGCCGAGCCCAAATTTCGGATGTATGGCCGCCCTCCTGCACGAAAGTGGATAGCCGCTTACGCATCTCCTCCAACCGCCCCAACTTTTCCAGCCCGAACTCATGGGCGATCGCCACCAGTTCTTCTTTGCATCGCTGGTGGAACCAGCGCAAGCCTACACCCGGATTTTGGCACTCACCTGTCTCCATTCTGAGTTTTTACTACTCACTCTAGGCTCAACTTCCCCTCTTGTAGACTCTCGCTCGATTTTCGTGTTTGGTGTCTGGGCAATTCTCGTTCCATTGATTTATGTCGCTCACTTTTGTTCGTGTCTTTTCTGCGGGCTGATTTTCTTTTCACTTTTTTTTTTTTTTCCATTTATTTTAGCGATTTGAACAAAAAAAAGAAATACAAAAAACTGCACTTCATGTTCCTTTAAATTTCGACCATTCCTCACTTTGATCCTTGTTTGTCTCAGTTCGTTATTATCCTGTTTTTTCCACTTAGATATTTTACTTGTTTAATTGTATATATTTTAATTGTATATATATATATATTTTCTTTTCCTTTTAACCCACTTGATGTTCTTTTAATTTTTAATCTTTGTTCTATATATATAAATTTTTTTTTTTGATTTTATATTATTTTATTATTATTATTTATTAATACCTTTTATTTAGCACACCCGTCGTCATTGCCTTCGCCGACTGTACTGACGAATTTAGTTTTCACCGCGCGTGAACTGAATTCGTCCCACTGTACAGCCGCGACACTTTAACGGCCCTTCGACGCCGACGTCGACTGCGGCGCACGTTTGTGCACACGTGTGCAAGCATGGTCTCGAAGTCGCCCGTCTGGCGCGCGCGAATTATATATGTTTGAGATGTATACCAAGAAATAATACTAATTTAATAATATAATTAATTTTGCGTTTATTCGTACTGGTTTGATCTGCGGTTTTCTTACAACTGAATTATAATTCTAAGACAAAAGAGTGCAAAGGCTCAGTTAGCGATTTGGGGCTATTGTTTATGGAGAGCGCCAAGCAGAGAAGCTGCAGAGAGCAGCTGAGGCTTTATTTTATGTTTACATTAATGCATCGGAGCGGCATAGCCACTTATGATTATTTGTTTACAATATGAGCCTTTAGCAGAAATGCTGCGAGGCTCTGGGCTGATCGATTAGGAATTGTTTATATAAAGTGGTCACCATTAGTGAAGCTGTTGTGTGCGACTTAACCGAATAAAAAATGGAATCTATTTTAGAAGGAGTTGCGTCGTATTTATGTGTCAAAATATTTTATAACACTTCGATCTTTAAGAGTTGGATTGTGTTTACATTAAATTGGATTTCAGTCCAGCGGATACAGAGCTTGCAAGCTCAACTGGTTTGAACTCGACATTATATTGGTGTGAATGGGGTGGTGACGTCAAGGGCGTAACTCTTCCCCTGTTAGAATATGAATTCTCCTGAATTCTTTTAATGTTAATGTTAATGTTATCTACTGCAGTATATGCTATGATTATTTGTGTTTTATACTTATTTACAATTTCATTTTTTATATAAAAATGTCTTAGTTGTTCTTCTTCTGCTGAATGTTGAGTGTCTGATAATTCAAAATTTGATTCATCATTATTGTTTTTATTTATTAGTTCGGCTGTTTCCTGTCTACTCAAAAAGTCTGCTACTTTATTATCTTTTCCTTTCAAATATAATATTTCATAATCAAACTCCTACAATTTTAGGAGCCATCTTTGATGTCTGGATGTATTTTCTTTACCTTTGAATTTATAATTGAGATATTTAATGGGGGCATGGTCTGTAACAATTTGAAATTTGTTACCAAATAAATAGTGTCTGAAATAGTCCACTGCTTGAACAATGGATAGAAATTCTTTATCCATTGTACTATAATTTTTCATGTTTGTTTAGAGTTCTGGAAGCAAAAGCAATAGGTTGCTCTTGCTGTGATAAAACAGAGCCAATTGCAAAGTCACTGGCATCTGTAGTAACTGTAAATGGTTTGTCAAATTCTGGATATTTAAGTATCGGATGTGATATAATTAGTGCTGTTAAGTTTTCGAAAGCATCTATATATTGTGGGTCGTTTTGATTGATTGCACAACCTTTTTGCAAATATCTAATCATTGGGTGAGCTATTTTAGAGTAGTCTTTTATAAATTTTCTATAAAATCCTGTCATTCCTAAAAATCTTTTTAACTGTTTTTCTGTTTTTGGAAGTGGTATCAGTTTAATTGATTCAATTTTATTTGGGTTTGGTTTTAACCCTTCTTTCGTTATAATGTGACCTACAAATTCTGTATTTTGTTTCATAAATGAGCACTTATCTGCTTGAATTTTCAAATTATGCTCTTGAAGCTTTCTGAAAATTTTTTCTAATGCATATTTGTGTTCCTCCAGAGTTGTTGAAAAAATTAATATGTCATCCAAATATACAACACAGATTTTGTTAATAAAGTCCCTTAATATTTCGTTCATTAATCTTTGAAACGTTGCTGGTGCATTTTTTAATCCAAAAGGCATTCTTATATACTCGTATAAGCCCATTGGTGTAACGATAGCTGTCTTTTCTATGTCTTGTTCATCCATTAAAATCTGATGATATCCTTTTGCTAAATCTAAAGTGCTGAAATACTGAGATTTCCCCAACTTGTCTAATATTGCGTCCATGATAGGTAATGGATACTTATCAGGAACGGTAACCTGATTTAAGCGTCGATAATCTACACAAATTCGAAATTTTTGTACTCCTGATTCATCAATTAGGTATCACACAAATAGGAGAACTGTATCTGCTTTTACTTTTCCTGATTATACCACTTCTTTCCATTTCAATAATTTGTTTTCGAACTTCTTCTTCATATTTGGGAGAATATCGATACATTTTTGAGTTAATTACGTCTGTAGTTGTTCTAATACTGTAAACTACTGTATTTGTATTAGTCAACATATCTCCATCTTTAAAGTATAAATTTCTGTATTTATTTGTTAAACGTTTATCGATTTCAGTTTCTTCTTTGTTTAGTTCATCTACATTGAGGGCTTCAATTTCACTTATTTCCATAACACAAACATCAATTGGTTGTTTCGATAGGAATGGAATTTCAACCCCATTAAAAAGTTTAATAATTTTGTTTTTAAAATTAATACTTTCAACATTTCTTTGGAAAAATCCATGCCCAATAGAAAATCATAAGATTTTTCTAGGGGCAAAGCTACCCATTTTGATCGTGCATTTTCTGCATATTTAAACTCACTTGGTACTTTAGTTTTTACTAAATAATTATTAGATTTTTGTTCACCGTTTATTAAATGAATAATTTTAGAATATTTTTCAATTATTGTATATTTAGATGTATGCACACTTGCTGTGTTAAGAATACTAATAGTTGATCCCGTGTCAACTAGGATTATATATGTGTTTCTCTCAATAGTCCCTTTAATAAAAATTTTCTTTTCATCCGAGGCTAATTGGTAAAAAATGTTGGTTCATCTACAATGCTTGAACTTTCAGGATTTTCCTCATTTAGGTTGTCAACACTCATTGCTTCTATTGGTGCTTGCTGATTATTTTGTTGAAAATTTTGGTTTTGGTTAAAATTTTGCTGCTGTCTAGTATTCTGACTTTGGCGATTTTGGTTGTAATTCTGATTTTGATTATAGTTATAGTTTTGATTGTAATTTTTATTTTGATTATAATTTTGGTTTTGATTATAATTTTGATTATTTCTTACATTTTGGCTTTGATTTCCCTGATTTTGTTCATTATTCTGATTCCTATTGTTCGAGTTATTATTATTGGTTTGTCTGTTATTTTTGTTGTTACGTCCAGTGTTCTGGTTTTGATTATTTTGGTTTTGAATATTTTGATTTTGATTCTGTCCTTGGTTAGAATAGTTGTTGTCAGTGTTTCGTTTAAGTAATAGTTTTTGATTTAAATTTCCATAATTTAGTCCGATTAATTTTGCAATTACTGTCCTTACGTCAGATAATGTTGTTTTGGTCATTAATGAAATTGCCATAGGGCCGGATGCTAATTCCTTGACTCGGTGTATTAACAAGCCACTCAATATGTCCACTCGTCTATCATTATTTTCAAATACTGAAAAATCTGTAATTTCTTCAACAATCTGACGAACCTTATAATCTAAATCTCGAATGGTAATTACCCTTAAATTATTAATTTTTCTGGTGAGGCCCATCTGGTCTGTTCTGGGGCGGTAATGATGTCTAAGTCTGATCTTGCATGTATCCCAATCTTCTGGTGGGTTAATGTTTAAAATTGTTCTTGCCTGACCTTGAATTTTGGTGTTGAATATGACGCTGAATGTCTGGGCACTGTTTCCATACTCCTGCATAACCTGGTCCACCGATGCAATAAAGCCATGCAGAGTACCCTCTTCGCCAGTGAACACAGGTAAGTATCTGGTTTCTCGGTCAATGCTGTTTCGTTGTTTCGTTATTGGATTGGTATTGTTCTGCTGCTGCTGCTGCTCCAGTATTATTGATGTTAATGCTTGAATGCATTGCTGCATTGTTGTTATATCGCGTTGATTTTCCATATTGTTTATGTTGTTTATGAATGTTTCGACCAAAGTATACCTCGCACTACTTCTATCCTAACTACCCTGCCGTGCTACCTATTCTAGCGGGCCGTGGGCTCGCACCATCTGCACTACCGGGCCTTGGCCTCGCACCACCTACACTATCGGGCCTTGGCCACGCACCAACCACACTATCGGGCCTTGGCCACGCACCAACTACACCTCGGCCACGCACCAACTACACTATCCCCCCTAGGTTAGGTTGAACATCGACTATTTCCGATCTTTAGCACAAGTATGACCGCCCGAGAATATAAAGATTAGCATTTCACTTAATTATTTCGACTACAGTCACTTTATTTACTAATTTCATTACGTTTTACCCTACTGAACTTTCTAGACTAAGGCCCTGCCGCACTGTCTTGGAGCCCTAGAGCTCCGCTGTACACTTCACTGTTTTTGCTCGCACTCCTTTTTCGGCACGTCTTCCCACCCTGATCGTTCTCCAAAAAGTCCCGGCCCGCTCGCTAGCGAGCCGTGCGCTTGCCTTGGCCGCTCAACTTCGCCGCGAGCTTTCGCAACTTCGCTTCGGAGCTTTCGCTCTTCGCCGCCGAATCGAAGCTGCGCTGTCGCTGGCAGTGTTGGGCAGCCGATCAGCAACGCACGGTTGCTGCAGCGGCCGGCGGTTAAATTCAAATTGGGCTCCTTTCCCTTAACTAGCTACTAATACAATGCTTATGGATTATGATATAAAATATATATATATATAATTAATTAATATATATAGATAATTATATATAATTATATATGGGGTGGCTACCCTAGTGGCCGCCTCACAACTTAATTAATTAATTAATAGATGTAGAAAATAATGCACAGTGGTTCAAAGTATTAACAGATGTAGAATGTGTAATGAATAATACGATTTATAGAAACATTAACGAACATACAAGTGTTATGTTGTTCGGCGTCAGACAAAAAGGAAAACAAATAGATAGTTTAAGCGAAAATGTAACAGATTCAGAATAGAGATGTATAGAAATAAATGTAAACGAAATAAGAAGCAGAGCAAAAGAAAGCAGATACAAATTTAAATACGAAAAGACGAAAACGGAATATATACGAAAAGGGAGAAACCGAAATGATTAAACATTTTGATTCAACTGTGGGAGTCGCAAGAAATTTAATACCAAGGTATAGGGGCCCCTATAGGGTAACAAAAGTACTAGAAATGACAGATACCACATTACAGATATAGAAGGTTTTCAGCAAACGTAAATGCCATATGAAGGGATTGGCCATCCTTAAGCCATGGCTACAAATAATAGAACAATATGTAACAGATTCACACGTTTGCGAATCAAATAAAGAAGATCAAAAAATGAAACATATATAGAAGATGGAGAAACATCATATGGAAGCAAAAATCAAATTTTGTGACTCATAGTAGTAGGTTAAAAGCTAACATAAAGAGAGAAGAGAACAAGAGCTAGGGCTGCTAGGATCGGGTGATCCTAAAAGTCAGGGTGGCCGACCTTTAGTAGAATATATTGTATCAGGTGTACCATTAGAATATAAATAACATTAACCGACACACTATAAATATATTCGATAAGTTAAATAGGTATTTCTGTTAAATATTAATATTTTTTTGCGATATGTACATATAGTCGATAGTAATTTACGAATTAGTTTTACGTACTTTTTGTATCGATATATCGATCCAAATGAAAGGAGATTGTGAAAGAGTTTGTAAAATAGAGGGAGTCGAGTTGTGTGCGTCGAACGATACTGTCTACAGTTCAGAAGTGGTCTTAATCAGGACCTAATTTTCGACTTCAAAAATAAATTTTTTTTCTTATATATGATTTATTTTATCAAGTGCCAATCAGGACTCAAATTGTCCTATAATGCGCTTAGAAGCAAATTAAGTGTCGCCAGGTTTGTATAAACAGTATTATGATCTCTCGACATTGTGTACTTCTAAGGCTCCAAGAAGTTGCAGCACAGAACCGGACTGACGAACTGCTCTCAACCCAGGGCGAGAAGGAATCTCCAACAAGCGCCAGAAGGGGACTGCGTCTGTTCGGAGAAGAGTTTTCCCACCCCAGCTATTGCCACGGCCAAGTAACATAAAATCTTAAATATTAATCGCATGCACGAGCGGTACACACTTACATACAAGTTAACCCCTGTCTATTGGTATTTGCTGACCCAGCGTTCTGGGGAAGCCAATGACCAGAGTCATGATCGCGGCGGATATGTCGCAACTATGTTGCCGGCCGCGACGGTCATCCGACACCACACACGAGGCGCTAACGCTGCACTTTTGGGGGCAGCGACGGCGACTCTGCGACAACGACGGCGGCTCTGTGGCAGCGACGGCGACGTAGGCTAGCTTTGCTTATTATAACCAAAATTGTATTTCATTAGTCTAAGTTTGGATATGAATAAAGCGCAGCGTACCGGTCCTGAAATCACTGCTCTTAGTTAACTCAACTGCATTTATTAATGCAAATAATCAAAACATATAAAACTACATTAGTAAATGCACTAATTGGCGCCCAGCGTACAAACCAGCAAGTGGGATAATTTTTTAATAATTAAAAAACGCGAAAGTCAAAAATTCGCGGCAGCAAGTAACTTGAGTAATAAACCTACAAGAGGAACTAAGCGCAAAATTAAAGCCACAATACGACGCTCCACGAAGAATACCTTTTGTGACTGCAGCGAGGGAGCTTATCGTAGTGTACTAGATATAGTGTGTACCATAGTCTCAACAGAATCATGTAAGTGACTTGTGACGCGAGAATAAACATATTGGATATAGTTTCAAGCCGATGTGCTAGTTCGCTGCATGAAACATATCATATAACAGAGTTTTTAGAAGAAAAATATAAAGAAATATATAATAAATAACACTTTCATAAACAACACCAGTTTTGTTAAACCTAATTTGCCACAAAAGTAAGCAAAAGGAAACCAATTTTCGGAATTTTTTTTATATACGTCAGTTCAAAAAATCTTAAATCACTCTGTGAACGGCTTTGCTTAGAATTTTGTTTAGGTGCGAATGAGTGACTGTGACTCCGACGTACACGATCAGGGACACTACGACAGCGACGATAGTGTTTTTGCTCGTTTAATAGGAGGATTTGATACATTACAGATATCAAGGTGTGCTATTCCATGCCATGGATCCTGAGCAGTTGCGCATGATAATTGATGCCGCAGTGCAGAGCACAATCGCAAGAATTCGTGAATAGGAAAGCTGCGCTAAGGCAGGAGATTCAACAACAGATTGCGCAGGTGGCAAACAAGTTAAGAAACACACAACTTTCAGTGCCAGAAGTGATGGTTTATAGGGAAGTTGAAATCATAGACGGGGTGGAATGTAACGAGCCGCCCGACGTGGTAAAATGTCTTAGTGAGTTCCATGGGAGCCAAGACACTTACGTGTCCTGGAGGCAGGCAGCGCATGCCGTCTATAAAATTTTCACGTCAAAACGTCATTACCAAGCCACCGTAATCATTAGGAGTAAAGTGAGAGGCTCTGCAGACGCGGTTCTCGCCTCTTTTGACACGCCGTTAAATTTTGAGGCTATCACAGCGAGGTTTGACTTTACTTATAGTGACAAGCGGCCTATCCATTGAACAGGAACAGGGTAGCCAGGGCAAGAATCCTCATTCCAAGAAGCATAACGGCCAATCCACAGATAGAGCACAGAATAGAGCTGGGGCCGATAATGCCCCAGTTCCCATGGAAGTCGACCCCTCTTCTTCCAGGTTTAGACTGCCCACAAACTTTTCGATTTCCCAAGGCTCGGCTAAGTTTAATGCCAGCCAAGGTCAGGGAAATAAACGCCATGCCGGTTGGACCGCGCGACGGGCCAAAGGAGGCAAAGGGTAGACCATATCCAGGCAAGCGAGGCTGAGGGCGCAGGGTATGCTGACGCGGCACAAGAGGCATCAGACGAACAACAAGACGAACACAGCCCAGACTATGATAGCGATAGCGCCCATTTTTTAGGGGAAGGTCTCTGCTACCGTTCATTCGACAGAGAATAGCGGGGATAGATATGAAGTTTTTAATCGCCACGGGTGCGGCAAAAAGCTACATCAGGCCGCACAAGCGCCTTAAAGGCGTCGTCCCTGTTGAGTCTTCGTTCGTTGTCCACTCTATCCATGGGTCCAACAACAAAAAATGCTGAAAAATGCAAGTTGTCCATGCTCGGGTGCGACACTCTTTTTTTCCTACTAGACTCCTTATCCACTTTTGATGGAATTATAGGGATCGACCTGCTTAAGCAGGTGGGAGCGGTTTTGCCTACAAAAAGGTATGTTAAAATTTGGTGCGACTTCGGAAGCGTTGCAGTACCATAAGTGTGCGAAAGTAAACCACACGAAAAACAAAGAGGTCGAGGCACCACCTGCGGTGAAGGCAGATTTCCTGCGAGTACTTTCCCGAAACATCAAGGCTTTCGCGAACTCTAACGAGTCGCTGCCTTACAACACGGCTGTTGTGGCCACAATCCGTACGACCGACGAAAGTGTGGTCTACTCAAAACTATACCCCTACCCTAGTGGTGTAGAGGATTTTGTCATTGCGGAAGCCAACGAACTTCTTAAAAATGGCATAATCAGGAAGTTAAATCACCATACAACAATCCATTGTGGGTGGTCGATAAGAAAGGCACAGATTAGTTAGGTAATAAAAATAAACGTCTGGTGATAGATTTTAGGAAACTTAACCTCAGGACTGTTGCCGACAAATACCCATTGCCAAGTATCGCAATGATACTGGCTAATCTGGGTAAAGCCAAATACTTCACGACGCTCGACCTGAAATCAGGTTATCACCAGATTACTCTGACAGAGCAAGACCGTGAGAAGACGGCCTTTTCGATCAATGGTGGAAAGTACGAATTTTGTCGACTTCCTTTTGGTTTGAAGAATGCAGCGAGCATTTTTCAGAGGACCATAGATGACGTCCTGCGGGATAAAATTGGAAAATCTTGCTACGTTTATGTAGACGACGTCATCGTGTTTCAGAAAACGAGTCGGACCATGTCAGGCATGTCGACTGGGTATTAGGGAGCCTTTGAAACGCAAACATGCGTGTGGCGCAAGAGAAGTCACAGTTTTTTAAAGAAAGCGTCGAGTATCTCGGCTTTATAGTGACTAAAGATGGTGCAAAATCAGAACCAGAAAAGGTAAAAGCCATTCGGGAATACGCTGAGCCGACTACGGTGTTTGAAGTAAGATCCTTTTTGGGATTGGCAAGCTATTACCACTGTTTCATCAAAGATTTAGCAGCAATAGCGAAACCAATCTCTGACATCCTAAAAGGGGAAAACGGATCCATTAGCAAGTACAGATCTAGAAAGGTTCCAATTCAATTCAACGATGCTCAGCGCAACGCGTTCCAGATGCTTAGGAACATATTAGCGTCAGAAGAAGTCATACTGATGTACCCGGACTATAAAAAACCATTCGACTTGACTACAGACACCTCAGCCTACGGCATTGGCGCAGTTCTGTCACAGAATGGCCGCCCTATAACGATGATATCCCGGTCTTTAAAAGATAGTGAAGCAAACTACGCTACTAACGAGCGAGAGTTGCTTGCTATCGTTTGGGCATTAGGCAAACTACGACACTTTCTTTACGGGGTTAAAGACATAAACATTTTCACTGACCACCAGCCTCTTATGTTCTCGGTATCCGAGAGCAATCCCAATGCAAAAATAAAGCGCTGGAAAGCGCGCATTGATGAAACAGGAGCCAAGCTTTTCTATAAGCCTGGCAAAAAGAATCATGCAGCTGACACACAGTCGCGCCAGACCGATAAAGACCGTCATTAACCCGAATGTGGTCACGCGTTTCACTGCACACTCCCAATCTTTGCCAGTTTCCTGCATGGGTTAGTAAGAGCCTTTCCGACTACGAAGTTTTGGTAAAAAAAAGCAGGAACTCGGCCAGCCGCCTTTTCCCTCAAAAACAGGAGAAATGTTACATATCGACATTTTTTCCACAAACAAAAAATTCTTTTTGACTTGTGTAGACAAATTCTCAAAGTTTGCGGTGGTCCAGTCTATAGCTTCTCGAACGATAGAAGACACGAGACCGCCCCTGCTAGTTTTAATGAATATTTTCTCTTCGGCTAACCAGGTATATTGCGACAATGAGCTCGCATTCAAGTCAGAGACTATCAGGTCTCTGCTATTGAACAATTACGGCGTCAGCGTGGTAAACGCGCCTCCCCTTCATAGCACGTCTAATGGGCAGGTAGAACGCTTTCACAGCACTCTTCTGGAAATAGGTAGGTGCTTAAAGCTACAAATGGGTATAGTTGACGTGTTGACGGTCGACCTCATCCTGCAGGCCACTATCGAATATAACAATTCCATTCACTCAGTGGTTGAGGAAAAGCCTAAGGACATATTGCTTAAACCTCCGCCGGAATCTACCCGCGAGGTTAGAGGCAAGATAGAAGGGGCTCAAATGCAGCAGAACGCCAGGGTTAACAAAAGGCGTCAGAACAGAGTCTTTGAAGTAGGAGAAATGGTCCTGGTTAAGACGAACCGCAGACCAGGCAACAAGTTATCGCTCTTGGGCGTTGAAAAAAAGGTTAAAGCGGACTTGAGGGGAGGGTGGTCCACAAGGACAACCTCCGTTAAATTTAAAGCTCAGTTCTTTCATTACCGTTTTGCAGGTTGCTAGCTTGTACTGTGGGAGCTGTGGTCTACTGGCTTCATCAGCTGGTGATCAAACGCCGAAACTCCCGCAAAATCTCGCAGATACTGAAAAACTTGAACGCGACGGAGGACGGTCGGTCTTCGAGAGGGGGAGTAGTTAACCACTGACTATTGGTATTTGCTGACCCAGCGTTCTGGGGAAGCCAATGACCCGAGTCATGATCGCGGCGGATATGTCGCAACTATGTTGCCGGCCGCGACGGTCATCCGACACCACACACGAGGCGATAACGCTGCACTTTTGGGGGCAGCGACGGCGACTCTGCGACAACGACGGCGGCTCTGTGGCAGCGACGGCGACGTAGGCTAGCTTTGCTTATTATAACCAAAATTGTATTTCATTAGTCTAAGTTTGGATATGAATAAAGCGCAGCGTACTGCTCCTGAAATCACTGCTCTTAGTTAACTCAACTGCATTTATTAATGCAAATAATCAAAACATATAAAACTACATTTGTAAATGCACTAATTTACATATACGCTGAAATATGTTTTCACTGTCGCCCCTTACCAACCCCAGCCCAGAGAGCTCTTTAAGCAGGGTAAGGTAGATTAAACCATTAAGAATATTTTCACGACGCCTATATTATCATTTTGGAACAGATATGTATATAATTATTTGTGTGGGCATTTTGTTACCCATTGGTGCAAAAAAAACCAAACTTATATTTATGAAATAGTTAAAGAACTGTTAATATTATCTATAGTTATAAAAATAATGCCGTCAATTATACGCACACACGAAAACAGCGAAAGAGGACCGTAAGGCTGTGAAGCTGATCAGCAGCTTCACTTTGGAAACCACAATCGTAAGTAGCGGACGTGCGAATGAACAGTAAGAATTAGGCACGCTAGGGGACATTCGCGTGGTAAGGAAAAGTTTACTCGAGAATTGACGGTGCAGCAGGGCGCTTATTAGCCCTAACCTACACCGCGGCGGAGCGATTCCCGCGGCCCTCCCTTCCATCTAACTTAGTTACTCTGCAGTGGAGCGATCATATCATGGTCGGCGAAGCAGCCCGGTGGTACATGACAAGCGGGCTACGTGAATAGAGAAGGGTTTTTGAAATTCTTGCCGCAGTAATATTTCGAATGGATAGAGGATGAGATCCGAACTCATGTTAACGAGAAGGTGAAGGGTTCAAACGAATCGAACGGGGTTGCGTCGTCGTCGCAATGCTGAGGATCGGTGAGGACGAGTATGCGTTGACGATTGACACCGGCACGAAAGAATGTGGTGATCAGGGGAGGGCGGACAAGGATACGGCTAGCGGACGGATCAGAGCTTAATGTCGCACGGATGGTGCAGGCAAAGGTCAGCTTAGTTGGTCGCACGATTAGCGCGCCTCTGCTTATAATGACGTCAATGCTAGACCAGGTGGTACTAGGGATGGATCACCGTGCGATAGACACGGGGCAGCGAGGCGATTTTAGGAACAATGGAGAGACCGGGAATTCACCGGACGTCTGGCCGGCAGCATTGGAACCTCAAGTACTTTTAATGGAAGAGTTGACGCGATTCGCGGAAGGGCGTATCCAATATAAAGAGCCCATGAAAAGAGGTACTACCCAAGAAACTCCGCGATGCAGCGAGTCATCGACGAACAAGTGAAGGAAACGCTCCGGACGGGAGCAATCAACCCATTCCGAAGCCCGTACAGACGGGGGAATAGCGAATGTTTGATTACAGGCAGCTTAACAGGCATTCGGTCCCAGATGCATATCCCGTACCCCGGATAAGCCACATACTTGAGAGTTTGCGACACGCGCGCTATATATCGACGCTGGATTTAAAACAAGGAGATTTCCATGATACGGTCCCAGGTCGGGGGCTGTATCAGTGGAAGGAAATTCTTCGTTTGCCACTTTCCAGACGGCCATCGATTCCATAATATGGCCGGAAATGGAACGTCACGCATTCGCCTACTAGGACGAAAACATCGTTATAGGCAGCACGCAACCAATTTGAAGGAAGCGCTCCGATCGCTAAGTTAAACTAACCTGAGGATGAACCATGAGATGTACCGTTTCTTTCAAAAGGAACTGGTGTACTTAGGACATGTGGTGAGTGGCGAAGCAACTCGCACTCACTCTCCTAAAAAAAGGGAAAGCATGGTCGTAGGTACTACTGGCCAGGATGTTCCGGAATTCTACGCGACACGTGAGGTGCTTTGAAGTGTGCCAAAAATTAAAGGTGGAACGAGCCAGGTAACGGAACCTTGAGCCTCTGCGCAGTAAGTTCCATCAGCGTAGAGGTGCAATACACGGCCCCGTACTGCCTTCAGGAAAACCCAACCGAGCGGACGAACCGGACGGTCAAAGTTCGTGGAACGAAATGTTACCGGAAATAGAGCTATAAATGAACACGAGCGTGGCGGATTCAACAGGATTCTCTCTCGCCTTCTTAATATTATATATAGTGTAGTATGTTGTATGCCAAATGAGCATATGCCCACAGTATTGTAGAGTATACAATATAACAAGTGGTCATATGCCCAACTTAAAAGTAATAGTAACAACTCATAACATTACGACACTTTGTTGCTATGTTTATACAATCATAAATATACATAAGTGCAGTAATAGGATCCGTCACTTATGCGGACTGGCCGCAGCGTGAGATCGCTAGCGTAAGCACTTCTTGAGTATGTACCATCTGTACATATATATGTATATAGACATAACTACATAGGCACATATGTACTGCAACTCTCTCTCTCTCTCTGCCGACGCTCTTAGCGTCAGAGCTCACTTAGAATATTGTATGTAATAAGCCAAATATAAAATTGAAGAAAACCGAGAGAACACTCTCGACCAATGCTTGAAACTAATAAGACGTCTTTTTATTATTGTAAAAACATTTAACTTAACATGGCGACCGTGACAAGAGTCACGAACATTTTGAAAATATAACATGTGAAATAAAAAAAAAAGATATACAACTAAAACAACAAAAACTATGTAAAAGTGCATTAAAAACTAAAAGCAAACACGAAAAGAGAAATTCAAATATACAGTGAAAAAAAAAATTAATATTTTGAAAACAACTACAACTGGAGGTGCAGCAGCGGCAGCAGCAACAGCAATCATCGGCAGAACATATACTAAAATTGGAACGATACAGAGAAGATAACCATGGATTAACAACAACATCGACAAAAAGTGGCTGGAAACGATACATAGAAAGTGGCTGGAAATACTGAGTAAGTAGAGGTGATGAGCAATGCCTAAAAATAGGCGCAGTGGAGTACAAAAAAGGCTTAAGGAAAGAAAAGCCAAACTCCTAAAACTGTTATTTGCCCCCAACACAACAATTAGTTGGGAAGCAGGCAATAAAATACAGGCTGAAATCGACAATATCGAGTCGATTCAGCAAAAATACAAAAGCTCAACCTCTACGAATGAAAGCACTTTTAAAAATATAACATTAATAAACTCTAAAGTATTTCAAGCAGTGCCACAGAAGAAACAACTAAACACTAAACCGGAGAAAATGCAAAACGGACTGCCCTGGACCATTAGAGTCGCCGCACTGCAGCTATACATGCTTCAAGAGGACCAGCACCGGCGCCCCAACAGCCTGTGAGAAGACCAGCACCGGCGCCCCAACAGCCTGTGCGAGGACCAGCACCGGCACCATTTAGCGTTCCAAGCTAAGTCATCTTCGGGGACCGGCAGCGCTACAGAAAAAGCGCAACATCATTTTAAAAAACAAAATGTATTTGTTAATCTAAAAAAAAAATTTTATAATAATTTTAATGTAAACGCAAATGAAATGTAAAGAAAGGTTTGTAATACTGAGCGATAATTGCGTTGCTCGTAATAGAGTATGGCCTGTGAAGCCATACGAAACATTAGACAGGAGATCACTGCGTTGATTGAATAGAAAAATATTAATAAAAAAAAATTTTTTTTTTTTTTTAAATAATAATAATAAATCATACACAATATATATATATTCTTTAAAAAAACAAAAAAAAAAAACAAAACAATTAATGCGAAATTCAAATTTAATGCTTTCGACTGCAATCTCAAAAGACGATAATATATTAGAAGTAGAAAATATGTTAGGCCACGAATCGAAAGTAGCGGATTCAACCGCAAATGTAATTAATAATGTTGAAACTGTCTCAGTAGATTTAAAAGTAATAACGGTTATGCTTATAATAATTGTTGTTCTTTTATTAGCAAATGTACTAACTAAATTATATAAGTTTGTGAGGCGGCCACTAGGGTAGCCACCCCACAATTCATAATTATATATATATATATATTGTATCGTAATTTCTAAGCACTGTATAGTATGTAAGCATTGTATTAGTAGTATATTAAGGGCAAGGAGCCAAGTTTGAATTTAACCGCCGGCCGCCGCTGCAACCGTGCGTTGCTGATCGGCTGCTCAACACTGCCTGCGAGAGCGCAGCTTCGATTCGGCGGCGAAGAGCGAAAGCTCCGAAGCGAAGTTGCGAAAGCTCGCGGCGAAGTTGAGCGGCCGAGGCAAGCGCATGGCTCGCTAGCGAGCGGGCCGGCACTTTTGGAAATACCGATCATGGTGAGTGGACGTGCCGAAAAGGAGTGTGAGCGAAAAAACGTGCAGTGCATAGCGGAGCGCTAGGGCTCCAAGACAGTGCGGCAGGGCCTTAGACTAGGAAGTTTGTTAGGGTAGAATATGATAAAAGTTATGAATAAAGTGAATACAATCTCAATAATTGACTTAAATGCAGATCTTTGTAATCTCGGTCGGTTACCTTTGTGCTAAACATCGGAGTTAGGCCCGACAGTGTAGTTGGTGCCGTACTCGCTGGCGTCAGTCTGTAGGACGAATCTGGCGGAAATGGGCATGGGATCAAGAACAGGAGGAGGCATTGCGTCAATTGAAGGACAGCTTGACGACTGCCCCTGTGTTGGCTTGTCCAGACTTTTCCGCCAGATTCGTCCTACAGACTGCGGATTTCGTCGGGCTACTGGTGTTCCACGATGCTTTCTCGAAATGGGTGGATCTGGTCCCTCTCAGGAGAGCCACGGCAGCACACCTGCAGACGGCGTTCCGGGAGAGGATTTTGAGCCGATTCGGGGTGCCCAAGAAGTTCGTGTGTGACAACGGGGTACAGTTCACAAGCCGGAGTTTCAAGGCTTTTCTGGAGTCCTTGGGTGTAGAGATCCAGTACACCGCCCCTTACTGTCCGCAAGAAAATCCTACCGAGAGGACCAACAGGACCGTGAAGACCATGATAGCGCAATTTATCGAGGGCCACAAGAGTTCGTGGGACGAACTCTTGCCCGAGATATCGCTGGCGGTCAATACAAGTTTGTCGGATTCGACCGGATTCAGTCCCGCTTTCCTGATGCAGGGAAGGGAGCCGCGGTTGCCGGCTGCTTTATATGATCAGGTAACTCCGGGGTCCGCAACTAGTGCGTTCGACCCTAGGGCAAAGGCGGATAGGTTAAAGGAAATCTTTTATATCGTTCACAGCAATCTCCAGCGTGCATCAAAGGACCAGGGCAGACACTATAACTTGAGGAGACGAGAGTGGCGGCCTTCGTTAGACTCGATGGTCCTGTTAAGACAGCACCAGCTATCCAACGCCGCCGAGGGTTTCGCAGCGAAATTGGCACCCAAGTTCGATGGCCCCTATCGGGTCATCAAGTTCGTGTCACCTAACATTGTGCGCCTAATGAGGCCAGGTGAACGGAAAAGGAGGGTGGCCAATATCTCGCAGCTGAAGCCGTTTTACCGAGAGGCGACGGAGGACGAAGGGGAAGACCCCGGGAACATGGGTGCCCACGAGCAGGCGGAGAGTGCGAGCTACACCCGTCGCCCAACTTAGCCACTGTACTAAATTTTGTTTATAAGTCACAAGTGAATAGCGTAATCAGAATAGGCTTAGTATAATGTGAGCTGCACTGTTAAGGCAGGGAATAACATAAACAACGAATAAGTAATAAGTAAGTCGAAGATGCTATTTAGAGAACTGTGTTATCTAACTAGGCTGTTAGCATATAATTCCATTATGTATTGTATGTATAGTCTACTGAATAATGAGGAAGACACTCGTTTTGTCGACCATTAATAAATAAATAAATAAAAAAATAAAAAAAAAAAAAAAATAAAAAGTCGGATATTGTTATCCTTGACAGGGCGTCTGCCACGAAATTATCTTTCCCTCTCAGATACTCTACCGTAAAATCATATTCTTCTAATTCGAGTCGCATGAGTGTTAATTTTGAACTGGGGTTTATCATAGAAAATAAATATGTTAAAGGTCTGTGATCAGTTCTTACTGTAAAATGTTTGCCATATATATATGGTCGAAAATGTGTTATTGCCCAATGTATTGCTGCTAGTTCTTGTTCTGTAGTACTCTTATTGCTTTCACCTTTAGTGAATGCTCGTGATGCATATGCAACTGGGAGTTGGATTCCATTATAGTTTTGAGTTAAAACTGCTCCACATGCTTGCTTGCATCTGTGATTATGCAAAATTCTTTGCTTAAATCTGGGTACTGTAATAAATTTGGTTGAACTAATTGATTTTTTAGGTACTGGAATGCCTTTTTACAATCTGTTGTCCATTCAAATGGGACATTCTTTTTACATAATCTTGTTATGTGCCGTGAATATTCGGCGAAGTTTTTTATAAAACGTCTATAATAATTGCAAAATGCAACGAATCTTTTAGCGCTGTCTGCGTCCGTAGCGACTGGATAGTTATTGATAACATCAAATTTTGTATCGTCTGGTAAGATTCCTTTATCTGTGCATCTGTGACCTAAAAACGTCACCTCGTGCATGATAAATTAACATTTTTCTGGATGTAATTTCAGATTGTGTTTTCTACAAAGTTTGAAAAGTTATTTTCTATGATAAACCCCAGTTCAAAATTAACACTCATGCGACTCGAATTAGAAGAATATGATTTTACGGTAGAGTATCTGAGAGGGAAAGATAATTTCGTGGCAGACGCCCTGTCAAGGATAACAATATCCGACTTTTTTTTTTTTTTTTTTATTTTCTTATTAATTTATTTATTAATGGTCGACAAAACGAGTGTCTTCCTCATTATTCAGTAGACTATACATACAATACATAATGGAATTATATGCTAACAGCCTAGTTAGATAACCCAGTTCTCTAAATAGCATCACCGACCGATGGAGGTGTTTTAGTTGCCAGTCCGGCCAGCTGTGCCCCTTTTCACAGCTAAATTTGTCAGTGACGCTATTAGAGCCTACATCTAAGCAGAAGGGTGTAAGTAGGAAAAAAGTGTTCTTAAGTAAAATTAAAGATAATCTTAGTTTGCTATATTAATTAATAAAATACAATAAATAAGAAAAAAGAAAGTAAGAAGATTGTTAATAAAGTAAAGAAATGTAAGCTAGATATATAGAGTGTTAAGTAGATAGGACAGAGAGAAAAGTAATGGGAAAAGTAATGGGAAATCACCGCCCCGGTGGGGGAAAATTTACAGCCCGTCCGGCAAGCTATGCTTGACATGAATAGAAAAGTCCTGAAAGTCACTACCAGGCACCAAAGTAGACAAAACAATTTCTGCGCAGAAAATAAACAAAAACTATGTTAGTGTTAGTTACTTATGTTAGCGATTTGTACTCCAATAGAATTCTCGACTTAGGTCAGTTTTTCCAAAGGCTTGAATGGCAAGCCGGTGTATCTAAAATCAGCCAACTAAAAGTGGCACCGAGCGAAAAGATCTTTGAATCAATTTCAATAGATACTTTCAAACACATGGGCAATAAAAGTAGCGCTACTTAAGCCGGTGTCTACATTCCATGACGATCCAATTCAAGGAGGTCATACAGGCATAAATAAAACGATATCAAAAATAAAGAGACAATATTATTGGAAAAACATGACTAAACATGTAAAAGAGTACATAAATAAATGTCCAAAATGCCTGACGTCGAAAACGACGAAACATACAAGATCACATATGATAATAACTAAAACTCCACAATATGCTTTTGACAGAGTGATAGTAGACACAATTGGTCCACTACCACGTTCGGAAAATGGGAATGAATACAAAGTATTTAGTATGGTCCTGAAGTACGGTCCAATGAAGACGTTCATTACGGACATGGGAACAAAATATAAAAATTTCATTATAACCGACTTGTGCAAATATTTAAAAATAGACAACATAACATCTACAGCACACCACCACCAGACATTAGGTACCGTTGCAAGACGTCATAGGACATTCAATGAGTACATTCGTTCATATATTTCAGTAGATAAAACTGATTGGGACGTATGGTTACAGTATTTCGTGTATTGTTTTAACACAACACCATCAGTAACTCATAATTATTGTCCATATGAACTAGAATTTGGTAGACAAAATAACTTACCAATACAATTTAATAGCGTAAATACCATAGAACCTATATATAATATAGAAGATTATTCTAAAGAAGTTAAGTTTAGACTAGAAAACGCGTACAAGAGAGCTCGAATACTTTAAGAAAAAAATAAAATTAAGCAAAAAGAAATAAATGATAAGAAAATATTAGATTTTAAAATAGAAATAGGAGACCAAGTTTATTTAAAGAATAAAACAGGTCATAAATTAGATTCTTCTTATATAGGACCATTTAAGGTCATTAGTATAGAAAACAATAATAATATAATTATAAAGAATAAGAAAAATAGGGAACAAAAAGTTCATAAGGATAGGCAAAAAGGATTAATAAATAAAACAAAAAAAAAAATAAGAATATATATATATTTCAAAAATAAAAGAAATAAAAAATTTTTATTTATACAACATAGTATACAAAAGATATAAAAATAATACTAATAATAATTTTTATATTAAATAACTACAATATATTACGTTATATTTTTAAAAAGGGAGGTGTAGTATGTTGTATGCCAAATGAGCATATGCCCCCAGTATTGTAGAGTATACAATATAACAAGTGGTCATATGCCCAACTTAAAAGTAAGAGTAACAACTCATAACATAACGACACTTTGTTGCTATGTTTATACAATCATAAATATACATAAGCGCAGTAATAGGATCCGTCGCTAGCGTAAGCACTTCTTGAGTATGTACCATCTGTACATATATGTAGATTATTTATTACTATAGAATTACAAAGTTTCTTATTATAATTTGTTTCAAAGTGGTTAACTTTTACAAATATGTTTAATATTATAAGATGATTGATTAATATTATTTTTAAGTTATTATGGGATGATTTTAGTTATAATTAAAACTTTAACTATTCTACGGACGACGAGTTCTTCAGTCAACTGCCAAATGCAAAGTCCGCTTTTCTTTTCGCGTTGCGCAGCCTGCCCTTTGACGCAAAACTGCAAAGCTACAAATGAGCGAAGAGAGAGCGATCAGAAAGAACGACCGCTGCGCGTTGTTCTCTGTCGCTCGCCTTCTAGGGCTCCCACATTCGGCCCTCCTGACACGTCCTTCGACCCGAAGGAATCCCACATCTTCATATACTCTGAAACTGTTGTCGTCTTACACGGTCCTTCTCCACTGCCTAGTTTCTCAACTTCATATCTACCATGATTCTTAACGTCCACCACCTTATATGGCCCCAAAAATTTTCCCTTTAATTTTAATCCCGTACCATACTGAGTGCGCTTTATAGCTACTAAATCGTTTATTTTGTACTGAATATCCTTTTTCCTTTTTAGATCAAATTGCCTTCTGTTTTCATCTTGCAACTTTTGGATATTTTCCCGCGCCTGCTCACGCGTTACCCTTCGTTCGTCTTCCAACTCGTCGATCAAACTTTCTTTCACTAGTTTATTTAACTCTAGATCGTCTGGTATACGCATTTCCAGACCTGTTAGAATATTGAAAGGGGATACCTTTGTGCTCCTTGGGGCAGTCCGGTTGATCAATTGCTGAACTCTTCCCAAATGTTTATGCCAACTGCCAGGACTATCATGGCTTAACTTAGAAAGCATTGGCACGACTATTTTATGCATTCGCTCCACCTGACCATTTCCTCGCGGTACTCCGGTAGCTATAAGCAGATGCGCTATGCTTTGTTTCTTGCAATAGTCTTTAAAAAGATGTGACGTAAATGCAGTACCTCTATCAGAAACGATTCGCTCTGGATTTCCAAACAGGACAGATTGCCTTTCTAAGCAATTTAAAACTTCATCAACACCAGTGCTGCGGGTGGGGTACAACCACACAAATTTGGAGAACCCATCTACCACCACTAGAATGTGGTTATAACGTTTGCTGGTTAGTTCCATTGGCCCTACGTGATCGATATGATAAGTACACAATGGTCTGTCTCCCTTATCTATCGGGGTCAGAAATCCTTCCCTTTTCCCAGTTTTAGCATTCATAATAATGCATTCCATGCAACTATCTACAGTTCGGGCCACCTTCTCCTTTAGTTTTGGTATGAAATAGTTTTTCTCCACGAGATCCTGAGTCTTTTTAGCGGAAAAATGACCCTGCTTGTGTGCAATACGAATGATTTCCGTTTCCATTTGACTCGGCACAACAATTAACTCCCGATTCGGGTCTTTATACAAGATTTTGTTTTCAATGTAGAAATCTTCATGCCCCTTTTCCTCAACAATTTGGCGAATTATCTTTGTCCATTCATCCCCCAACTGTGCTTCTCTCAAACGATGTACCAAGCTATCGGTCAACACATAGCAGGAAACACGGCTCAAGGCGTCAACATGACGCATTTTGGAACCCGAACGATGCTCAATTTCATAGTCGAAGTCTTGCAAGTACATTGCCCATCTGGCTACACGCAAAGGCACTTCTTTTTTCCTCATCGTCATTGTAAACGCATTGCAATCGGTTATGATTTTAAACTTTATGCCTAATACGTACACACGCCATTTTATTAGAGCAGACATGACGGCAAGAACTTCTAATTCGTATGAATCGTACTTTTCTTCAGCTGCATTTGTCTTACGGCTCATATACTGAACAGGATGAAACAAACAGTCTTCTGGGTCTTTCTGCAACAATACTCCACCAAAACCAAACTTGCTAGCATCCGTGTGAATTTCCGTTTGTAACTTAGGACTATACAATTTTAATACAGGTCCACTGGTCAAAGCTGCTTTCAATTGCTCAAATGCGACATGCTGCAAGTCTTTAAATTCAACCGTTGCATCCTTTCACAAAATGTCGGACAACGGTTTTGCAATTACTGCGTACCCCTCTACAAACCTACGAAAATAGGATGTCAGCCCCAAAAATCGCTGAATATCCTTTTTATCCCGGGGTATCGGAAAATTTGCAACAGCCTGGGTCTTTTCCTTGCTCGGAGTTATAGTGCCCTTTTGCACTATATACCCTAAGAAGCTAACTTTCCCTTGCAACAGTTGACACTTCGACCAATTTATGCGTAGACCATTCTTTCCTGCAACTTGCAACACTCTTTTGAGCTTCACCAGACCCTCTTCAACATTGCTCCTCGGAATTATGACGTCGTCCATATAAACGACCTCATCATTATTTTGGATTAATTCTCGCATAACTGCCATTATAAATCTAGTAAACACTGCTGGAGAGTTTGAAATTCCGAAAGGCACGTATAAAAATTCATACTGCCCATTTTGAGTCACAAATGAAGTATATTTTTGCGAGCCTGTTTCATCTGGTACATGGAATAATCCATTTGTCAAATCTAGTGTAGTGAAAATTGACGCACCTTGCAGCTTCTCAATTACAGTATCCATTTGAGGCATAGGAAAATTATCACGAATCACCTTTTCGTTTAGCTTACGGAAGTCGCAGCACAAACGCTTTTTGCCATTCTTTTTGGCCACTAAAACAACTGGTGAGGCGTACTCTGACATACTGGGCTTGATAATTTTCTCCGCTAGCCATTCTTTCACTTGCTCATCTTTAATTTTCTGATCACACACGGCTATACGTCTCGGATGCTGAAATACTGGCAGCTCGTCTGTTAAAAGAATCTTCATCTCAATTGGAGAGCTTGGATTTCTGATTGGTTTATACGAATGTACTAGTTGCTTAACCTCTTTTTGTTGCAACTTACTCAAATGTGAAACATCTAATTCGATCGTAACCGCCTCTAGGTCCACAGCTAACATGCACATATTTTCAAACTCATGAAACAGTTCAAGACAAGAACTATTGTCAGCGCTGATCATTTTATTTTCTGCATCAGCTTTCGGTTTTAATAAAGTCCCCTTTTAAGTCACTTGCAAGTCAACATAATCCAAAATGGTTCTGCCAAGAATTGCTTCGAAACTTATATCCTCATCTGGTACGACATGAAATTCGATTTCCATTTGAATGTAATCAATCTTGACGGGTATTATAAAGCTTCCAAACGTCAGAATTTGGCTGTCAGCTATACCCGTTAGAGTCTTAGAACATCCGGTTAACTGTCTAATTCCCAACTTCCGATAGACACACCTACGCATAAGACACAGGTCCGCTCCGGTATCCACTAAACCTTTGCAAATCACTGCGCCACAAACGACATCTTTTAATTCTAAGCCAGAAGAAGTGAATGTGCTTAATGACTTTAACATCCACTTTTCGTCTCGGACAACATTCGTCGATTTTTCTTGTTTATATTGGCTCTCACCATTACACTGCACGGCACGGTGTCCTGGCTTACCACATTTAAAAAAAGAAAAAGTATTTTTGGGACAGTCCTTTATTACATGTGAGTCGGCACCACATTTAAAACATTTCCGGCTTTTGTTTGCTTGAAAATATTGACCCACGGTAGGCTCTCTTTTTGCAATTGTCGATCCAGGTTTACTGGGCGGTGCGCAAGAACCACGAACTTTCTGATAGGTTTCTATCTGAGCTTTCAACTGTTTGATTGTTCGAGCTTGATACAATAGCGATTTGTTAGTTTTAGAATCCGGTATGCCTTCTATAAAATAGTCAATCAAACTCTCATCCTCGAGATCGATAGATTTTGCTATTTCCATCAACGCATATAAAAATTCTAACAATGTCTCGCCCTTTTTCTGCTGTCGCTTTCCCAAACGTCTATGAACTTCTGCTGATGACAATGCGTTCTTTAGCGAAGAAGACTTAGAATCTCGTTTCTCTCCATCTCACACAATTGTCACACGGTTACTTAGATTTTAGGTTTTCAAATTATTCTTATTTACTATCAGCACAACAGCATCAGTTTGTCCTATGTTAATTAGTAATAACAGCGGCTGCTCTCTTTTGTAGCTTAAGTTTAACAGTCTCGACGGACACTCTCTTTTGTATCTTGAGTTTAACAGCGCTAAGGGCCGTTTATTTTTGAATTTGTTCTCAGCTGTTATCAAAATGTTAAAACTATGTTTATGAATAATGTCGATGAACATAAAACAATTATGCCAACAAATAATTTTAATTTTCTTCCGTGTTTCGTGTCACCGTCCGTGACTAAATTTCTTAGTTAATAATGTACGATCTGTCTTCGCAAGTTACACCACTTGCTAAGGTCAGCACAAATAGTAAAAATTTATTTTGCAGCGCTGCTGCAGCTCACCCCACGATTTGAACGCTTCCCAACACTCCCACGAAGGACTCTGTCGCTACGCACTGGCTCATCTGCCTGTGTAACTGCTAATACCAACTCTGCTCCAGCCTTCTATTACGCTCGACCACCTTGCCAGCGTACCAAGAAATTGCTGCTGTCTATTCCACGCCTTAGCCAACTTGCCTGCGTTCCTCATAGATGACCAGCTGCTTTGATCGTTTTGGTTTCCCTTACGCACCGGCTCATCTGCCTGCGTAACAGCAAGACGCCAACTCTTCTCCAGCCTTCTATTACGCTCGACCACCTTGCCAGCGTACCAAGAAATTGCTGCTGTCTATTTCACGCCTTAGCCAACTTGCCTGCGTTCCTCATAGATGACCAGCTGCTTTGATCGTTTTGGTTTCCCTTACGCACCGGCTCATCTGCCTGCGTAACAGCAAAACGCCAACTCTTCTCTCTTCTCGTTCTTTCTGTCAGCTTCGCTTTTGGCGATGCATACATACAAAGTCCGGATTTCACCAGAAATTTATTTTTTGGAATTACGTTTCACTGAGCGTCTGTTGCTATTTCGATCACATTTTACTTTGCACTTCTCTCTTCTCGTTCTTTCGGTCTGCTTCGCTTTTGGCGATGCATACACACAAAGTCCGGATTTCACCAGAAATTTATTTTTTGGAATAACGTTTCACTGAGCGTCTGTTGCTATTTCGCTCACACTTTACTTTGCACTCTGTTTCTCCAACTTTACACGTCTTTTATATCGACCTTTACGATGATGTTTTCCTTTTAAATTCACTCACTTTGTCTCATTTTTTTTAATTGTAACTTGGATACATCCCGGTTAAGCCCCCAATTTGTAGATTCTTTATTACTATAGAATTACAGAGTTTCTTATTATAATTTGTTTCAAAGTGGTTAACTTTTACAAATACTACTATATTATAAGATGATTGATTAATATTATTTTTAAGTTATTATGGGATGATTTTAGTTATAATTAAAACTTTAACTATTCTACGGACGACGAGTTCTTCAGTCAACTGCCAAATGCAAAGTCCGCTTTTCTTTTCGTGTTGCGCAGCCTGCCCTTTGACGCAAAACTGCAAAGCTACAAATGAGCGAAGAGAGAGCGATCAGAAAGAACGACCGCTGCGCGTTGTTCTCTGTCGCTCGCCTTCTAGGGTTCCCACATATATATGTATATATACATAACTACATAGGCACATATGTACTGCAACTCTCTCTCTCTCTCTCTCTCGACGCTCTTAGCGGCAGAGCTCACTTAGAATATTTTATGTAATAAGCCAAATATAAAATTGAAGAAAACCGAGAGAACACTCTCGACCAATGCTTGAAACTAATAAGACGTCTTTTTATTATTGTAAAAACCTTTAACTTAACAATAGTTATAAAAATAATGCCATCAATTATACGCACATACGCACACACGAAAACAGCGAAAGAGGACCGTAAGGCTGTGAAGCTGATCAGCAGCTTCACTTTGGAAACAACAATCGTAAGTAGCGGACGTGCGAACGAACAGTATGCAATTAGGCACGCTAGGGGACATTCGCGTGGTAAGGAAGAGTTCATGGTCGGCGAAGCCGCCCGGTGGTACATGACAAGCGGGCTACGTGACGTGTCATAGCCCGTTTTTAAAGAAGGGTTTTTGAAATTCTTGCCGCAGTAATATTTTGAGCGGATAGAGGATGAGATCCGAACTCATGTTAACGAGATGGTGAAGGGTTCAAACGAATCGAAGGGGGTTGCGTCGTCGCAACGATGAGGATCGGTGAGGACGAGTATGCGTTGACGATTGACACCGGCACGAAAGAATGTGGTGATCAGGGGAGGGCGGACAAGGATACGGCTAGCGGACGGATCAGAGCTTAATGTCGCACGGATGGTGCAGGCAAAGGTCAGCTTAGTTGGTCGCACGATTAGCGTGCCTCTGCTTATAATGACGTCAATGCTAGACCAGGTGATACTAGGGATCGATCACCGTGCGATAGGCACGGGGGCAGCGAGGCGATTTTAGGAACAATGGAACCTCAAGTACTTTTAATGGAAGAGTTGACGCGATTCGCGGAAGGGCGTATCCAATATAAAGAGCCCATGAAAAGAGGTACTACCCAAGAAACTCCGCGATGCAGCGAGTCATCGACGAACAAGTGAAGGAACTGCTCCGGACGGGAGCAATCAACCCATTCCGAAGCCCGTACAGACGGGGGAATAGCGAATGTTTGATTACAGGCAGCTTAACAGGCATTCGGTCCCAGATGCATATCCCGTACCCCGGATAAGCCACATACTTGAGAGTTTGCGACACGCGCGCTATATATCGACGCTGGATTTAAAACAAGGAGATTTCCATGATACGGTCCCAGGTCGGGGGCTGTATCAGTGGAAAGAAATTCTTCGTTTGCCACTTTCCAGACGGCCATCGATTCCATAATATGGCCGGAAATGGAACGTCACGCATTCGCCTACTAGGACGAAAACATCGTTATAGGCAGCACGCAACCAATTTGAAGGAAGCGCTCCGATCGCTAAGTTAAACTTACCTGAGGATGAACCATGAGATGTATCGTTTCTTTCAAAAGGAACTGGTGTACTTAGGACATGTGGTGAGTGGCGAGGCAACTCGCACTCACTCTCCTAAAAAAAGGGAAAGCATGGTCGTAGGGTGTCGAGCAGCAGGCCGAATTGGAGCAGCTTAAGGAGCGGCTCACGACAGCTCCAATCCTCGCCTGCCTCGACTTCAGCAGGAAGTTCGTGCTGCAGACGGATGCGAGCGACTACGGCCTCGGCGGTGTCCCCATTCAGCCATCGACGAAGAAGAAAGAGTGATTGCGTATGCCAGTAGGAAGCTATTGAGAGCAGAGGTCAACTATTCGGCCACGGAAAAGTCCGTCTGGAAGGAGCAATCGATGGGCCCTGGAGCTGCAGCTACCGACGAAGGAAGCTGAACGTGATAGCAAATGCGCTATTCAGACAGCCATTAGAGCGAACTCTATCGCCACCTAGGACACGCAGCCGACGACGAGGATTACGTCTCGTGGAAATTGTGCGTCACCGGCAGACATCGGCATCCTGCACAAATGCCACAATGCCCCTACGGCAGGCCACCAAGGAGTAAGGAAGATGATATCCCAATTAGCTTTAAGGTACTACTGGCCCAGGATGTTCCGGAATTCCACGCGACACGTGAGGTGCTTTGAAGTGTGCCAAAAATGAAAGGTGGAACGAGTGAGACCGGCCGGATGCTGACGCGCCAGGTAACGGAACCTTGAGCCTCTTCGCAGACTTCTTAGCCCTCTTACCACGCTCGAAGCACAGAAAAACGATGTTGTTGGCATGCCATGTTCAGTATGAGGGTGGAATTGGTCCCCTAGAGCAGCGCAATAGCAAAGCACCTGCAGAGGGCGTTCCGAGAGCGAATACTCTGTCGATTCGGAGTCCCTCGGAAATTCGTATGCGACAATGGGGTGCAGCTCACCAGCCGGACGTTCAAGGCTTTCGTGAGTTCCATCAGCGTAGAGGTGCAATACACGGTCCATACTGCCTTCGGGAAAACCCAACCGAGCGGACGAACCGGACGGTCAAAGTTCGTGGAACGAAATATTACCGGAAATAGAGCTATAAATGAACGCGAGCGTGGCGGATTCAACAGTATTCTTGCCCGCCTTCTTAAACAACGATTTTACCGCCGGCACCGCCAATATCCTGCAAACGCCTGAGGAGAAAGCCAGGCGTCTGCGGGAAGTATTCGACATAGTCAGTCACAACCTGCCGCGTGCTTCCAGGAATTGATGACCGACTATCAACGAGGGATATCGTAAAACGAGCAAACATGCCCAACTGTATAGTACAGTACAGAGTGGATAGGATGGTGGAGCACAAAAGCTAATGAATTGTAACTATCAATATCCCTAAAGATGTAATGGACAGCCCCAACCAACCAAGTGGTGACGAGATGGAGTGGGAGGTCGAAAGCGACTCCAGCGGCGACCTGTGGCAGCAGAGTCCTAGTTCTAGATTCAGCGACTCGCCTCCGGCAATGTCGGATTAGGCGACTCGCCACCTTCGCCCTAGGACATTCGACGTCGGATTGCGTGACTCTCCACCACCGCTGGTCCCTAGGACTGACCTCCGACTTCGTTTGGGGCGATTGGATGAGGGACCCATCCCCGGTCGGCCCCTATTTGGGAGGATCTCGAAGAGCTGTTCGAGGGGATCGAGGAATGGGAGCCCGGCTTCGAGGAACTGGTGAGCCGCAGTCCAGGTCCAGCAGGGACCAGTTCGGGGTTAAGGATGGCAACGCCCCGTTTAATGTGAGCGTCACGCATGGCCTATAAGTGACGATCACCCGCCATTGAGAAAGGGCGCGGGGTGTGACGCAGGGTCACAATAGAGGTAAGATAAAAAAATAAACAATACAAAATAAGGAACAACATGGAGTCATAAACCAAAATATTATTTTGTCATAATTATTTTAATGTGAGAACATGACATGAAGACATGAAGTAAAAATAGAATGAAATTAATTATTAAGAAAATACCAAGCAGAGGATTCATTGAAGTTAAATAGAAAACCGATTATAGTTTAAGTTTAATAAGAAGCAACTCTGACTCTGACTCCTGAAGTCGGAGCGATCCCTGCGGCCCTCCCTCGCCCCTAACTCATCCCATCTAGATCAGAGTTTCGGCACATTACCAAATTCTTGTAAGTGGACCCGGGTAGACTGAGCTGTACAATTCCGGCTAAAAACACTACTCTACACCGTAGTTAGAAGAGCTTCGGAGACAGATGACCAAGGCGTGCCCCAATAGTACCCAGAAATGCGACAAAAGCTAAATAGCCTTTGTGTAGTTGCAAGCCTTTTTGTATTTATTTATGTTAGAATTTAAAATTTTATTATACAATTGTTGCTTTGCAGCCAACTCGAACCAAGTAGTTATGCTTAGATTGCGATCAAACGAAAAACTAATATAACGATATGTACATAACTAAGCCCGCACTTGAAGCGTAAAGACGTGTTTTTTTTTGTGCGCTCCGTTTTGTTTTGATTTTAATAAAGCACCGGCGTTTTAATATTTATATTTAAAATATTTCCATCATTCTGTTTGCCTTCTCGGTCTCTTGTGGCCTGTGCATTTTGTCATTTAAATATTGTTACTTTTTATTTTGTGTTCTTGTGCATTTTTGTTTGTGCGCTTGCGCTATTAACTCTGTGGGTAAGCTTCTTGTAGTTGTTTGTTGTTTATGTTTAACTGCACATCGCTTCTCTTGGTGTGCAAGAATTCGTGAGCAAGCAAGCAAGATATAATTAGACTACTCTCACGCTCTCTTACCTTTTTTTTTCAACTTGCGCTTTGATCTTTTTCTACTTTCTGCCGCTTGTTGGTGTTCTATACGCTATTAATCTAAACTGCTCTCTTTTTACATTTGGCTTATAGTTATTACAGTATAGTTATTACAGTATAGTTATTACAGTAGAGACTCATGATAATGGACCATAAAATTGTTAGCTTTAAAAAAACTTCCCAAATGCAAATTACGGCAAGTCAATCCAGCATACTTTGTTGGCTGTGTGCGCGTTACACTGGCCCAGTGGGGGATGCTATTGCCAAACGGAATGGTTTGCACTATAGTTGCGGCTCGTGTAGGGAGATTGATGGTGAAATGCGGGCGTTTATGCGTCAGACCAGGAGAGGCTTTAGGGTTCTGATTGTTGGTTTTCGTAAACTTAACGATCAGCTCACAGCCCTGGACACCCAATTTAATAGCCTTAAACTGTTGAATGAGTCTCCTGGGCCTAAAAAGCCCACTCCTTGTGATCTGCCGTTGCCTAATACCCTTCAGCCTCCGATTGTAATTCAGCAGCCTACTACACCGATCACACAGCAGCTCATCTCGTTTGTTACTCCGGTAGCTGTGAGGTCTGCTGTGGGCACTGATTCTGTCCCGAAAAGTGTGACATCGGCACGAGAAAAACCAATCGAAATATCAGTGTCGTCCGCTGTCGTAGGTGTTCCGAAAGGGCGACAGTAACAATTGATTTTACAACAGCCGCTAGAAGGCTCGTCTTTCGGACTACCGGCTGTTTTAGGTACCACAGTTAATAGTGTTCCCACTGTCCTACCTGTGGCGCCTAAGCCTCTAGTTGGTGTTCCACCGAAGAGACATATTTTTGTATCTAGGCTGGCCCCTCACTTCTCATGAGATGATATAAAGCCTTTATACAGGCAAAAATTCAAGCCTCAGGTATAATGGTGGAGAAATTTAAGTTCGCTTATGAAAGGGATATTGCGTCTTTTAAAATAAGTGTTCCGCCAGATATATTTACTGATATTTGTTGTAAAGAGTTTTGGCTGGAACACTTAAAAGTAAAAGAATATAGGGCCATAAACAAAAATCGGACTCCGATTCTATTACCACCTATTTCTAATGGCGCATCAACTTTAGTTGCTGCGTCAAAAAAATAATTTCATCTTTCGAGCTTGCCTACCAGAATGTTAGAGGCCTTAAATCTAAACTCGCTAACCAGTATTTAGACTCTCTTGCTTTTAATTTTGAAATTATCGCTTTCACTAAGACCTGGCTAAAGCCGGTCATCTCAGACCCTTCAATTTTTACCTCCAAATACACCACTCACAGATGTGATCGAGCTTCCCGTAGCGGAGGAGGAGTACTTATAACTGTCGAGTCTGCTCTTTCGTCGGAACGCATTGCTCTACCCATCTCAGAGATTGAGTTGGTGGCTATAAGAGTTGTATTTGGTACTTTTTCTATCTTTGTTTCATGTTCATATTTACCTCCTCTATTTAGCTTGTCCACCTATCAAACCCATCTTAACGCTATTAAATCTATCTCCTCCCTACTTTCTGATAGAGACCTTTTAGTAGTTCTTGGGGACTTTAATCTTCCAGATGTCGAGTGGTCATCGCCATCTGACTCAAGCTTTCTGTTGCCGTCTTCGTCAAACGAATTTATTGATGGTCGACATGAAATGTCCTTACGGCAGGTCAATCGTGTGCGCAATTCAAGAAACAGATCTCTTTATCTAATTTTCGTGTTTGATTCGTTTGGCAGTGCACAACACAGGATTGATCCGCTTACCCTTCCTGAAGATCCTTTTCATCCAACTCTGGAAATGGTCATGGATTTACCAGCCTTAGTCCCTATCAAGGAATCGGAACTAGCTGAACGTTGTTTGCGTTGTTTATGCGTTGTTTCCGAAAGGCTGATTTTCATAAGCTGAATGATCTTATTCTGCAAGTCGACTGGTCCCAACTGTACAATTGTGCAGACATTGACGATGCCATTAAACTTTTTTATGATACCTTGTACTCGAGTCTGCGTTCCTCTTGATTACCTTGCGAGGCCTGATAGGCCTCCCTGGTTTTTGGGTGAACTTATGAGGTTAAAAAGTGTGAAGTCGAGGTGTTATACAAAGTTTAAGAAATCGGGAAATCACTCTGATTTCTCCCGTTATGCAGTTGCCCGATCAAACTTTTCAACTCAAAATTCCATCTGCTACCTTCGGCGTTGTCGCCTTCAATTTCTCACATAATCCTAAGCAATTTCTTAACTTTGTCAATTCTAAACGAAAGACATCTAAGTTTGCAGATCAGAGCGCAAAATTTTTTCAAACTACTTACTCCTCCTCTAGATATAGTAAAAATCAGCCTTATCCTTATCAGTTACAGAGGTCAAACTGCATCTGTAATCCCATTATTACCGAAGGTTCGCTTCTTAGCGACCTTAACCATATCAAGCCGGTTTACTCACCCGGCCCTGATGGTGTTCCTGCTTGTGTGCTTAGATACTGCGCTGCAGCATTATGTAAACCTGTTTTAAAACTTTTTGAATTGTCCGTAAACACTTCATCTTTTCAATCATACATTATCCCTCTCAATAAGAAAGGTAGTAAGTCCGATGTCGAAAACTATAGAGGTATTTCCAAATTATCCGCTATACCTAAAGCTTTTGAGAGAATCTTAACATCTCAACTGCAACATATATGTAGTTCTATTATTTCACCTTCCCTGCATGGGTTCGTGAAGACACATCTACAACCACTAACCTTCTTGAGTTTACTTCGTATGTAATTGATGGGTTTAAGAAAAGAATGCAGACTGACGTCATCTATACAGATTTCAGTAAGGATTTCGACTCTGTCAACCACTCCTTGCTGCTTCATAAATATGCCTTCTCGGCATATATATATTCTCCAAATCGCCGTGCCAATGCAGAAGGCAAAGGGCCAACGAAAGAGAGTGGGTTGGAGCTTACAAAGAGCGCGCAAAACATTCTTTGCCCTTAGGCTGTAATTATGATTGTTGTTTTCTGCTGTTGGCTACTGCACGCAGCCGTCGGTGTTGTCTCTGTTGGTTACTTGACCAAACATTCTAGCCCCTTTGGAAGGCAATGGCTTTCAACATCATCCTCCGTGGGCAGCAAACACAACTTTCGGACGGCTCTACGTATGACTCCAGTCGGAGTCTGAAGCACAGCAACTTTAGATATCCCATCAGATCCCGAGATCAACTCTTGCACTCAATCCGCGTCAGTAGAATCTTGTCCTTTACAATGACGATATCATTAAGGAGAGTCCTGGCTGAGGAGTGCGCCAATTGGAGCGCTATTGAAGAAGCGTTAAATATTCTTCGCGCCATCGGGCCCAAAATACTTGTTGGAGATATGTGACGCGCTGAAAATATATATGAGGAAGATGGTGTCAAGATCACATGGATGCTCTGAAAGTGGAAGTAATGGTCGAGAATTAATAATTGCCGTGATGCATATGTCGCCTGTGAGTGCGACAGCAAATGTACGATTAGAATCGAAAACAGCTTCGGTTGGATGGTAGGACTTGCCATTCATTCATGCATTCAGTGGGTGTCCAGATGTAGTAGCTGCCGAGCGATCAAACACGACCATTAGCTTGGTTGTGGTGCTATCCTCCTTCAGCAAGCAGCGTTGTGGCAGGTATTACTTGCACTGGCCCAGTGCTGCTAAGCTAACAAGTGACATATGTCCCAAGTCAAGTTATTTTTTTTTTTTTTATTAATTTATTTTATTTATTAATGGTCGACAAAACGAGTGTCTTCCTCATTATTCAGTAGATTATACATACAATACATAATGGATTTATATGCTAAAAGCCTAGTTAGATAACCCAGTTCTCTAAATAGCATCACCGACCGATGGAGGTGTTTTAGTTGCCAGTCCGGCCAGCTGTGCCCCTTTTCACAGCTAAATTTGTCAGTGACGCTATTAGAGCCTAACTCTAAGCAGAAGGGTGTAATTAGGAAAAAAGTGTTTTTGAGTAAAATTAAAAATAATCTTAGTTTGCTATATTAATTAATAAAATACACTAAATAAGAAAAAAGAAAGTAAGAAGATTGTTAATAAAGTAAAGAAATGTAAGCTAGATATATAGAGTGTTAAGTAAATAGGATAGAGAGAAAAGTAATGGGAAATCCCCGACCCGGTGGGGGAAATTTATAGCCTGTCCGGCAAGCTATGCCCCTGCTCATAGCTGGGAATGGTCAGTGACTTCCCGAAGGTATCCTGAAAGCAACGATTTTATTAGGGGAAGAGAAAGTTCGGTAGAGAAAACGTGATGCAAACTTTTATAATTTTTACATAGCACGCGAAAAGGATTGTGCATAGCGTAGTCTGTTGTGCACGTAGACAGGAATAAGGGGCGGTAATTTCTGGTTGGTCTAGACGGAACAGAGAATTGAAGACGCCCTAGCAGAAAAGGAGAATCTATATCGCCAACAATCAACTTATGTAGAAGGACAACACCGAGAATTGTCCTACGGTTGCTTAACGACGAAAGGTTAAGAAGAAGCAGCCTCCTGGAGTAGGATGGCAACCGAAGATTAGGGTCCCAATTTAAACCTCGTAAGGCAAAAAGCAGAAATTGCTTCTGAACAGATTCAATACGATCCTGGCTATTGTTATACTGCGGAGACCAGATGCAAGAGCAGTATTCAAGGATAGGGCGAACAAGAGAGATGTACAGAAGTTTCGTTATAAAAGGATCGTTAAACTCTTTAGACCATCGTTTAATGAATCCAAGTACACCTTTTGCCTCATTAACGATGGTATCTATGTGAAGATTGAAACAGAGTTTAGAATCAAAAAGAACGCCTAGATCCTTAACTGTTAGTATACGTTGCAAAGGGGTATTGTCGATTGTATAACTGACAAAATAAGGTGTAGTACGATAAAATGTCATAAACATACACTTTGAACAATTCAGATGCAATTGATTGGCCGAACACCAAAGTTGCATAGCGTTCAAATCGTCTTGTAGACGAGAATGATGTAGGGGATTAGTGTATGATAGAATAAGCTTCACATCATCCGCATACATGAGTACACGGGCATGTGATATAACAGAGGGGAGATCATTATAAAAAGAGTAAAGAGTAAAGGTCCAAGATGACTACCTTGAGGAACGCCAGAAGTAACGTGAACCTGTTTAGAGGTAGTCAGCCTCAGCATTACTCTTTGGGTCCTACCTTTTAAATAAGAATTAATCCAAAGCAAAAGAGACGGAGGGAAACCTATTCGGCCAAGTTTAAAAAGTAAAATGTCATGGTGCACAGAGTCAAACGCCTTACTGAAGTCAGTATAAATGACATCAGTTTGCATTTTCGAAAGAAAAGCATCATTTACCAAGGAAGTAAACTCAAGCAGATTGGTCGTAGTTGACCGATTCTTTACGAATCCATGTTGCACAGGGGAGACAACAGATTTGCAGCAATGCTGCAAATTCGAAGTGATTATTTTTTCAAAGAATTTAGGAATAGCGGACAGTTTGGAATGCCCCTGTAATTTTGTATATCAGACTTTCCACCTTTCTTGTGGAGAGGAATGATATAAGATTCTTTCCAAATAGATGGAAAGACAGAAGATTCAAGAGATAGATTAAAAAGCTTTTGCAATGGATAAAGAAGGGAAGAACTACACTCCTTGAGTAGACAGCTAGGAATAAGATTTTAAAGAGTTTATAGCTAAAAGGAGAGAGGAGTGTGAAATAATAGGAGGAGGTATAGAACTAGAGGAAGAAATAGTATAAGGGTAAGAATTATTATTAGGACAGACTGAGGAGTAAGTTGATTGGAAAAAATTAGCAAAGAGGTTAGCAGAATCAGAGTCATTACTAGCTTTATCCATCCCGAAAGAAAAAGAAGTTGGCAAACTTGAAGATTTACGCTTCAAGTTTACAAAATTGTAAAACTGTCTCGGATTTTGGGCAAATTGCCTTTTACAACGAGTTAGATAATTCTCATAGCATTGAGAATTCAGAAGAAAGAAGTTCGACTTGGCTATCGAATATTTAGCCAAGTCTGTACACGAACCAGACTTTTTAAACTTTTTAAAATATTTAGATTTTACGTTTTTAAGATGTGACAATCTGGGAGTAAACCAGGGTGGTTTTGAAGAAGTAGTCAAAGGAATTGACTTGGGAATACTCATATCTAAGAGGGAGTTTAGGGTGTTATAAAAAAAAGTAATAGCAGTATTCATATCAACCGAGTCATACAAGAAAGACCAATCGGTTGCATAAATAAGCTGGTTCAGCAATGAATAATTTCCTTTGCGAAAGCAGCGGCTTATTGGCTGATGAGCACGAAATGAGACGATTACAATTGAACATTGTAATCTCTAAAGTAGGATGATATACACCCTCAGGAAGAGATAAAGGAGGGTACCTAGACACATTAGAAATTAGGTAGTCGTTAACAAATACAAGGTCAAGTGTTCTATTCAAATGATTAGAAATTGAATTGATTTGAAACAACGAAAGATCAAGCATGCAATCTATAAAGTCATGCTGTGCTGAGGGCACTAGATAATTTTCGGCAGTGAATAATGATCAAGAGATGTTCGGCAAATTAAAATCACCCAACACCATAAATGGGTTATTATCACGCACGTGTGAAGAAACTGCTTTAATACAAGTAATATGTTTCATATAAACTTGAATATCAGAAGAAGGAGGGACATAAGAGCATGTAATATAGACATTCCATGTAGGAAAAGACACCTTAACTGAGACAATCTCAGCGTGAGTGGCTTTAACGGCAATTAACATCCAACCACCTCGAGTCGGCCGATCATTTCTATGCAAAATAAAACTATTCGAAAATACCTCAAAATCGGATATGGTTGAAGGCGATAAAGACAACATTGGAGATAAAGATAGGGACAAGAAAGGCGTAGGTGTCTGAACAGACGTAGAGGGCAATTGCAAAAGTTGAGGCTCCAACCGGCGATTGGTTGGAGACTCGAATTTATAATTGGCAAGCAACTCAAAATTCGAGTCAAATTTACTCGAGTTGCTTAGCCACATTATTCAATTTTAGGAATTGATTTCTCACAGAATTATACATTCTGGAGAAATCAATTTGCTTGTCGATGCAATCAGGGCACGACCAACGCAAGCCACCGCAGCCCTTCTTGGCAACTGCAGCGATCTTGTCGCAATCACGCCCAGTGAGACCTGCACATTTAGCATGCATCATATTCTCACACAGCCAGCAATTAACAAATTGCGGCTGTGCAGAATCATCAGCCTGCTTGAACGTGCTACGTTTCTTACAGCACGACATAATTATTACAAGTATGCAAGTTGCTAGAGCGCAGAGCAAAACGAAAACGGTGCACAAGAATAGAGCAAGCAAACACTCAAAAACAATTATCGTACACAAACAAATTGTTTGGAGCGAAAATCAAAAGAATCAAAACAGGCAATAACAACAATACGGAACTGACGCCGCGTTCAATAAATGCAATTATTAACAGACTTACGCTGCGACAACAGAATAACACTTTGCACAACTATAAAGCACTATATTTAAATAAAGCACAAAAAAGGCCAAATTTAGAAATAAAAAGCAGGATTAAAACGCAAAAAAAATATATAAAAATCTTGGAGCACAAGTAAAACACGTCAATCACTCTCAACTGAGAACTCTCTTCCTTGGTAAATGCTGCATACTGGGTTTGCAAAATTGGAATGGTCTAGTTTTCTTTATAAATTAAGGAATCGACGAAGGGCATGTTGATAAGAGGCGCCGATGCCTAGCCGGTGCGGTAAACGAACCAAATACTCTCCAGTCGACAGACGCTTAAAATTGGGCTGAAAATGTGCCGCGCAATCGCGCTCTTCCCTATTCTGTGAGGAGTCAGGCACAATGCAGCATTTCAGTTCCCAAAAACAATGGATTAATTAATCGATCTGTGCATTCGGCTGCAGATGCGAGTCTACCAGCAGATCTGCGTGTGAAGCACCTCCCGCCGCGACCCAACCAAGGCGAGTCTTTTGCAATATCGGCAGTCCAGCAGCTGGTTAAATCTGGCCGGCGAGTTTCAGGATTAGCTTATTTTATATTTGATCGAATGTTCAATGGTGCAATCAACGTCGGAATGCATGAGGAGTACTCCGTCACTTGAGATTGGACATAAATAATGACCGAAAAATTATCGAACGCACATACTCAATCAACAATGCCAGAGACGACTGCTGTTAATTTAAATTTGCGCAACTGAAGCTGATGAGCAAGACAAGAGGTTGAGGGCACCAAGCAACACACGGCACTGACAAGTAGGACAACATCGTGTTTGAGATGCTTGTCGATGGGAACTGGCGAAGATAAAGTTGCCGCCAAAATGTTTTGGGATGAGGAATAAGTTTCAGTGTCTTAAGCATTGTGTGAGCGAGAAAGCAGCGATGTGACCAATTGGGTTACTAAGATGCAACAGGCTATGATGCTTGCTTCCGAAAACTCTGCAGGCGCTGGAGCCGCGGACTCATAGCTGATGACCCCTGTGCAATCAATTTAGGCGCAGCGAGGGCGATAAAATTGCAAATTGGGAACATTTATGTAAAGAGGAGATGTACCGTATAGGTGGCAACCCCTTTAGTTCGATAGCACAGGCTAACTCAAGAAATCGACAGAGTTGATTTAAACAAACAAGAAACGAAGTACGAGGACAAAGTTGTCCATGTCGGTTGAAAGTTGCTGCAGTTGTTTTTATCAGTTGAGAATATCCGAGTACAAAAAAGTAACCGATCAGTTGTTGTGTGTCAGATATTTAGTCGCTTGTGTGTCGTGGTAGAATTTTCGACGAACTACCGTAGATTGCATGTAAATCGCATTCACTTACTAATTGTCGCGTGATCTGCCAATATTATTATGATGATGCCGCGTCAATGCAGAAGGCTATGGGCCAACGAAAGACACTGGGCTGGAGCTTACAAAGAGCGCGCAAACATTATTTGCTCTTAGGCTGTAATTATGATAGCCGTCTTCTGCTCTTGGCTACTGCACGCAGCCGTCGGTGTTGTCTCTGTTGGTTACTTGACCAAACAGACTTCAAAGGTAACGTTCCTTAGATGCCATTCGTCAGACTGACGAACTGAGCATTTGATTGATGCTGTCCAGATTGTTCGTACGTTAATGTAGTTAGCCTGTGATAGGATTGGATTTCTCTCCCCACCAAATAAATTTAAATATTACTAAAAACAAAATAAAACTAGTTTTTAAATTAATTATAAAAATAAGCAAGATTTGTTGTCGATAGGGAATTTGGTGTTTTTTATTTATTATTTATTTATTTAAAAATGGTAATACAGTTTGTTAGTATGATTAAAATGTATTGTATTTATTAAAAGTAAAATTGGTGCCTCTATGGTTAGAAGCTATTCATGGCTAAGGAATAGGAATTCGATTGGGTTTCAGAACCTGACGGAGCGTCAGCACCGCCACCGCCGCCTCCTGCAGGAGGTGTAGTGGGAATACCAATGAACTTTCAAAAATTTCCGGAGAGGGAGATCCCGGTGAATGGGCACCTAGTTGAGCTGAAGAAAGAATTCAAACAGCCAGGCGGGCGTTTACAAAACCTAGAGTTTCCAAAAACACCCATAGACTTTGCAAGCGAATCGGCAGCAAACGCGTCGATTGCACAAGCCCCTAGACGTATCGGCAATCCCTACTATTCGGCTTCACCAAGACCATCCGATAGGAGATGCGAGCTGGCTTCCTGGAGATGATGACGGTCATCATTAATGTGCTCAGACCGCCAGGGCGGCCAGAGAACACGATTCGGAGCCATAACCACCGAGACCCGTAGCGCCGGAAACGGGAACAGGTGTCATCCCGATGGCCAAAGAGATACAGCGCGGATCGTTTTTCTCCCCGGTACCACCGAAACCACAAAAGCAAAGCGCGCGTAGGAAAGAGAATCCACCCACCAGCCAAAGGCCCGTCGAGTGTCCTCAGGCTAACGGTTGCAGTACCAACAACAGAAACTACCAGTCAGGGACTTCAGTTTCCAACTAGAACTCCGATAGAGACACTGCCGACGGTGGTCCCGGTGCTTCCATCTAGCAGGCTTTGTGGGTAAAAGTGAGGAAATGCGCACGCAGATTATATGTAATTGTCTTGTCCATGTCTTTACAATAATCTGCGTGTTGTTGTTGCATTTAATATTATTGACAGCGTCAATATGTTTTTTGTTGTCTTGCGTTTGAAATTATCGGCAGAGTCGATATCTATTTTGTTCTATTGTCAGTGTAGCGGGAGCTTAAATACAGCGCAGAGGTGGGTGGCAACGCCCGTCTTGCGATCTACTGCGCTGTGCAGGGAAATGCGGAAGAGCGTCTGCGATTGACCACCCAATTCGTTCAGAGAGAGAGAGAGATTAAGAGGAGAGCGCATCGGGTGGCCCAAAATTTGCAGCTGTGTATATGGGTAAAAAATAATATGTATATTTATAATATAGCGTTGGCGAGTTTGACTTTGTCTGCGGCCAACGGCGGTCGTTTTCGATTACAACGGTTAAAATTTCCAGACCGACTTATCTGTTCCATGAAGAGTTTTCCCATCTCAAGCTAAACACAGAGGCCAGAGAACCCGGAGAGTTGTCCGATTTAGTGCGCTTTTCCTTTCCTGCAACGCATAAATTGCATCATAAGATTTGGTTTTTTAGAAATGCCGTTTTATAAATATATACTTCAATTTAAAAGGTTAAATAGTTTATGAATTTGGAGGGAACGGCTCAAGAGCTATTGCCACGGCCAAGTAACATAAAATCTTAAATATTAAATGCATGCATGAACGGTAAACACGAACATACATATGTCCACTGAAATACCCATTCACTATCACCCTTACCAACCCCAGAGAGCTCTTTGAACAGGGTAAGGTAGATTAAATATTTAGCATATTTTCACGACTCCTATATTATCATTTTGACACATATATGTACGTAATTATTTATGTGGGTATTAAGTTCCCCATTGATGCAAAAAAAAAAAAAAAAAATGTCCATTTATTCGTGATGTTTTGTTGGCTTTTGCAGCATGGACCTTAAACGAGTTGTGGGCTTGAATTTTATTGAAGGAACTATTGTTATTTTATATCCTGCCACCATTAAAAATGGGTAAAAATGGTATAATGTGTTGTGCAAATGTATGTAACAGGCAGTAGTAAGCATCTCCGGCCCCATAAAGATATATATTCTTGATCGGCATCAATAGCCAAGTCGATCTAGCCATGTCCGTCTGTTTGTCCGTCCGTTTGTCCGTATGTGTGAACGCAAGGATCTCAAAACAAATCAAAATGTATTTGATTTGGTGTTTAAAAATATAAATAAATGCATATAAAAGTGAGTGATACCGGCTCCGGAACCAAGTTCCAAAATTGCCGCTATGTCACCGATGATAATTTGACGAAAGTCACATTTTGTTAGTTTACTCACTAATCGAAATGTTGCAGAACGATTTTATACGATATATATGTACTTATTGTCTTCAAGAACATTTAGGATGTCCAGATTATTATATATGCCTTTTATAAAAACTAATTGGCGAGCCTCTACGCTAATAAAGTTTGGAAATTACATAAACTTTCTGTTCCCTTCATCAGATTGTATATTATCCCGCAACATTAGCTTTTTTAACAAATGTAAGTACACATTTAACCCATGTATGCATAGTATATATACGTATGAATACATACATAAATGTGTGCACGCATATGTATGCATATGTACAGTTTGTCAAGTAATTGTTTGCAAAGTGAAAAACAGCACACAAATTCATGTTTAAGCTTATATTTTACCGATTTATTTCTATTTCTTCTTAATTTTTTTTGCATATAATTATTATTCCAAGTATTCTTAATAGATATAAGGCACAAACATAACAAAATTCAAAGCGCAAATGTAAAAAAAACATTCAAAACTAAAATTAGGCAAATATTGCGCTGTCAATTAATTCTTTGCAAAATGCAAACTATTACCGTATACATAACTAAATCTAGGAAACTATAGCTATTGTGGTACTAATATTTGGTATATTGGCCATTAGCATCCATTACAGCCAGCAGACGACGAGACATTGACTGAATAAGGTTATGAAGGTCATATATTTCGGGTATTTTTATCCATTCTTCTTGAATGGCCTTGATGAGAGCGTTTTTGTTAGTTGGGCTCCGTTTCCCGACGCGCTTCTTTAGGAAAGCCCACAAATTTTCAATCGGGTTTAAGTCAGGACTCTGGGCAGGGGTGTCAATGACTTTGCTGCAATTATACAGCAGCCAAGTCCTGCACAAAAACGATTTGTGTTTGGGGTCGTTGTCCTGATAAAGCTTGTACCTCTGTTTACTGGGGTTTTGGGGGTCTACGAAGCCAAACTTTATTGCGCTCCTTGACAATTCATTCTTTAGAATGTCCAAGTAAAATTCCTTCGTCATCACATCGTTGAAAATGCGCAGCTCACCAACACCTTTCGACGATATGCAGCCCCACACCATTACAGACAGCTTGCCAAACTTTACTGTTGGTATTATATTCTTTTGTTCCAGAGCTGTGTTGGGCTTTCTCCAAACTTTGCTGGGTCCGTCATGATAATATAACATTATTTTAGTCTCGTCGCAAAAAATAACGTCATCCCAGTACTCCGCGGGCTTGTTGACACTCGTAATAGAGAAATTAAGCCGCCTCTGAATATTTACTGCAGATAGTAGTGGCTTCTTTCTAGCTATTTGCGAGGAGTATTTATGCATTTTTAAAACTTTCCGAACTGTCTCGTGGCTCACTGTCTTATTGCACTCATTTTTCAAGTCCAATGCTAACTGTCTGAGGCTAGTTTGAGGATTTTCATTAATCTGTTTTAAAATTTTTAAATGATCGCGTCTACTGAGCTTTGCTGGCCTGCCTCCAGAGTGCTTTAATTTCAATCTGTTTTATTTTTCGGCGCGGTTAATAGTATTATAAATAGTTCTTAGCTTAATTGAGAACAGTTCCGCCAATTCCTTAGCAGAATCCGTTATGGTAGTGGAAATAAACTAATTGAATATGGTTTTCCTTAACTCGTTGGCCAGGCATTGTAAGAAGCTCTAAATTAGGCAAGATTTGAACTGTTAAAAACGCAAAATCGCTTAGAAGGCATTCGCACACTGCATATCAATGACTCACGCATTTAAATTTCTTCGAATTTGAAGTACCGTTAGGTAGCTTGGGCTCTATTTCGAACTGTGTTTGCATTTTGCAAACAATTTCTTGACAAACTGTATATTCCGTGCTGTGTGCATGTTCGGTTACTCTAATTTTTTTTTATATCAAAAATCAAATGGCTGACGAGTGGAGGCGGTAGTAAGTAGTTTGGTCTGTAATGGGTTCGAGTCCTATTGAGAGACATTCCTGTTTTGTTTTCTTTTTTTTAAATTTTTTTGTAATACTGCTATAGCAACCGAGCTCGTAACGCTGCTTTTGGCGTTGGTGGAAGAGAGTTCAGGATATACTCTAGGGGAACTCCCGATATTGTTTTATTTTGATCGATATTGTTTAATTTTTTAATACACTTGTGGCACGCCGCATTGTTGTCTAATAGAATAACGCATATTATTATACATTTTTGAGAAGGAATTTTAAAAAAATGTTCCACAAGAAGTATTGTATCACTTTTGAAGCAGCGAGGATTCGTTGAGCAGCCGATTACAAAAACCATCGCATGTGACTTTAAAATTTTAAAATATGAATATTATTACATCAAGAGGCTACGCTACTTTATCTCGAGCTTTGCATACGAAGAACAGGGAAACTCTAGCATTTTTGCTCTTTCACTGTTCTTCGGCATCGCTCTATAATAAAGGTCAGATTCGCCTTCAAATTTTTCACCAGCTTTGACGTGAATCTTCCCGAATTTAATGTTGTATTGCGCGCACCATTACTGTGAAGCCGTTTGTTCGAATTCGTCGCCAACTTTAATTTAACTTAAGCAAAATCATCAATTTTTATACATTTGAAATGCGTAAAACTCTTTTGTGCAAGTGTATGTAACAGGCAGACGGAATAATTTCTGAATCTATAAAGCACATGCTTGGTGACCATCAATAGTCGAGTTGATCTAGCCATGTCCTTCCGTTGGTAGGTTCAAACGCGTCCATCTCGGAATCTATAAAGGATAGCGACTTGAAATACATATGCATTGCCCCATTTTCAAACAATCGTTAAAAATCGATATCGACATTCTGTTTTCGAGATAATCTCTTAGGTTTTAATAGCTAGACCAACCAAACTTCACATGTAGCTTTTAAAATAGTGTATACTTTTCTTTTTTAATTTACTAGTGCAAATGTATGTTCCAGGCAGAAGGAAGCATCTCCGAACCCTTAAAGTATATATGTATATTCTTGATAAGCATCTGTCTGTCCCTCCGTCTGTCCGTATGTATGAACGCAAGGATATCAGAACCTATAAGAGCTACAGACTTGAACTTTTAGCCGTAGGTCCTCCTAGTGCCCGCGCAGATCGAGCTTGTTTCCGATAATCGATAACTTGTCCCGTTTTCAGGAAATCGATCAAAATCGATATCAACATCCTGTTTTTTGAGCAAATTGGGTAAATATCAAGAGCTAGAGTCTCCAAACTTGATATTTTGCCTCTAGAAAGGTATACATAAATCAAGTATCTTTCATTATATACCTATTGCCACCTCCCTGCTTCTACCTAATAGCTATAAATCAAATTATTAGTCCAGTTTGTGTTGCCTATCAATTTAAGCTACAATTTTAATGCAATTGACTTTTTAAGAATACACAAATATTGTATGATACAATAAGATATACTGTAGAATATTTTATTAGGATCGGTTCAGAAATGTTACGTTAAGTTATATGTTTTGGTTGCCCACGTGGTAGCAGCGGCATGCGCAATTTCCGAGAATTTCTGTATACATGTATACACACACATTCATGTGTATCTGCTTCGAATACTGTCTTCACTGCGGTTGTTTTCTGAGCTGCTATTTTAATTGGTTTTTTTCTCACTAAGACTTAATCATTAGTGTGGCTGTTGAGTAGAGGCAGTGGCAAGTGGTGCGGTCTGTCGCGAGTTCGAGCCCTACCGAGGAAAGTAAATATGCGGTCAGTTGCGAGTTCATCAAACCCTGTCAATGGAACATTTTTTTTTTAAATTTGTTTTTAGTAATTCAAACGAGTTTCATTTGGTGTTGGAATAAGAGGGTTCAGGGTATTCCCTATTCGGGAGCTCCCGACTAGAACCTCTTACATGTTTATCTTCGAGATAGGCAACAAGAAATTGTAAGGTCCACTATAGTAGATTAGAGGATGTTATATTTAAAGAAGGCTCTATAGCCTGCCTGAGCTAGAAATCCAAGATCTGAAGCACTCTATAAACGCCCGCATCCCGATAATGTTCGGCGATGCTGCAGATTACGACACAGAAAGGCACAGGATTTTGAAGAGGAGCTGATAAGCGAGCACTGAACCAGTTGGAAGGCTTCTACGTTACGGGCTATTCTCCATGTAGAGCTGCGGTGAGCTCCCTGGGTACCTCTTTCGATTAAAGCTTGAATCAGAATTCAATGGCACGAATCTCAGATGCCCTAAGAATCCATTAAAATTGATATTTTGGTGTTGGGTCCAGGGATCCCAGCACCGATTTTTTGCTCGGTTTTGGATTCATAAATATGAAGTCTTTTAATCTGCCCTATTGCAAATTTCCTATTCTTTAGAAGCAACCATGACCATGTGTACCTGTCAACAACCCAGATGTGAGTTTGATGCGGTAAAGTCTGTAAGCAGAAACTTCATCTCTAAACAATTGCCTAGGGGATGGTTGTCCTTTTAATTTTACTAAATAGATATAGGCACCTTGTGTTGTGCAGATGTTTGGATGCTTGCAGTTTGCATCGAATGTGGTCTGTATGATTTAGTTTGAACCAATGGTTTGTTCCTCTTTTTTTTTTGTTGATAAAGACCACCTGAACTGTCCTCCAAGAATGCGGAATGTAACCCAAAACAGTATATATGCTTCGCCAAAAGAAAAACTTAGGGGAATGAATTGAATGCTTCCATTGAGAGGGATGGCAGTGCGAGGCGCACCGGCCATATTACCACATACTTTAACCGCAACCGTATAACAAAATGTGTATAGATATAATATAGATATATGCCCATCATTTAAGAGGTTGCATATACCTATATGAATATTACTAGAGTATCTTGCTCCATATATATGGGACAAAAACCTATAAGTATTAAAAGTATAGGTCAAGAAATCATATTAGTATGGAAAAATATTCTGTGTTCTAAGATATTTGCACCAAATTCAGCCTGTACAAGCTTAACCATTCGTCTCAAATATCTGCAGGACCGTATGTTGCGTATGTCTACAAGGACATACAATCTTGATAGCTTGGCCAATAACTGGACATTGTCTAGAGAGCACACACCCTGCCAGAGTCATAGTATTTGATATGAATATACTAACGAGGAGTATTATATTCATTTTTCTGAATTGTATGTACACTAGTCGGCATAAGTATTTTGACGAAACCTTTTTCTGATTATTGAACATAGCCTTGCTTAGTATCGTTAAATAACGGTACGAAATTGATGCGCAAAACAAAGAATCTACTTTAAGCTCTATGTATTCCAAATTTAATATTCTATATCTTTTGCATTCTCTTTCTGTTGATAAGAATACATGGAGACATCAAATTTTTGCGTGCCATAAGTATTTTGACGGAATCTTTGTGTAAATATGTTTGAACTTTGGAGTGCGTTAAAGCCGAACAATTTTTGTATTTAAGTTTAATTGACATAAAACGTATAAAACGTATAAAAAAAAAAAAGGTATTATAACCAGGAGTAAAACGGCAGAGTTGAGTATGGTTACCAGATCTTCGATGGTAGCACTATCAAATTCAAAATTTTAAAGAACATAACGACATTAGTAACATAGCCGGATCAGGTGCTAAGCACACAACAACGCCCACTCAAAACTGAGTCCTTCTACGGGAATTAAAAAAATATTTTTCTGAAGTCTCAATTTGATGCAGATCATTGGAACTTGACTGTCAAAACCCCAATCAGTGGGCGCACTGCAGGACGACGTTTTAAGAAAGGAGATTTTCACCAAGTAAAACCAAGGACGTGCCGTATAACAAAGGCAAACAAGCTTAAAAGACGCCTTCGCAAAGGAACACCTGCTCAAGCCAAAAGAGTTCCGGAGAAGCGTTCTATGGACCAATGAAAGCTCCTTTGAGCATAACTCGTCAAAAAAAAAAAAACAATTTTTTAATAAGATGGCCAAAGGAAGTAAGGCAAAAGAAACGGCCCGTCAAAAAGTTAGCCATGGTGGAGGCTTTCATGTTCTGGATATGTGTTGCGCATAATGGGCTGGGTGACCTGGTTCGTGTCACCGGCTCGATGAACCAAAACCAATATTTGATCATCCTAAATGAGAATGCCTGTAATTCAGGAAATAGGCTTACTGGGGAATCATTAATCCTGCAACAGGATAATGCCCCTGCCACAAAGCCCGGATACTTACTACATTTTTAAAGGATATTGGTGTTACAACTTTGGACTGGCCACCGCAGAGACCAGTTTTTAATATTATAAAAAAATGCTGGTTTATTTTTTAACGCAAAACAAAAGTTTAATTAGATCTCTTTGGGAAGAGATATCTCCAGAGATTATTAAAAATTTAGTGGATTCAGTACCAAGACGCCTCCAAAAAGTTATTGAAACCAAACGAGGATATACATTTTACTAACTTCTTTTTCATTTTTGTGCTTTTGTTAAGTTTAACCAATGATTTTTAAGTATTAAACTCTTGTCAAAATACTTATGCCAACAAATGAAATTACTAATTAATTTATATCTTTTTACGTTTCTGTGAAATTATCTTTTTTTTTTTTTTTATGATTGAATAAGTTGTATATAGCTATGAAAAAATAAAGATGAATTCTTTACCAAGCTGTTTAAAAGTTAAACTTATAAATGCACGATTTTTCTCTCGTCACTAGTGTGTGTTTGCAATTTTATGAATTTTTAGATTTTAAGTTTTAATAAATTATGATAAAATTTTTAAAGAATATATTTACTTTACGGGGTCAAGTGTGACCCTATTCTAAGAGGGTAACCTCGCTAAAATCACTCTAATTTTCTATTATTAATTTTATATTTCGCATTTTAACTTTTAGTACCTGCCGACGATATATGGCGCGGAGTAACAGCAGTAAGCAATGCTGGTAAGAAAAGAGGCCGCGGAAAGGGCACAGGAAGAAAAGTTGCAAAGGATCTCAATAAAGGGCAAACAATTGGAAACGGAAAAAAAAGTTGCGTTTGGCCAGGCCTAAATGCACCAATTGTACGTGGAAATGAACTTATTTATCAACAGAAACAGTCTGAAAACATAGATAGAGAAAAAAATATAATTCATTTGCGTGACTCAATGGGTAATTTTAAGCTATCGAAATTAAATCCAATCGATCGCGGATGGTCTGGAACGAAAATGCCAGGACGAAGTATTGGGCCTCCAGATTCTGTGGGAGAAGATACATTTAAACTATTTGATACGCGTGTATTAGAAAATAAGATTGTATTTATAATGAAAGGCAATATGGGAAGGAAGAGGCGATACTCTGTTCTATCCGTAACTGGAAACAAAAATGGTTTGGCTGGATTTGCTATAGCTAAAGCCCCTGAAGTTCGAACCGCTCTCCGAAAATCGAAAAATCGTGCAGGACAGAAACTTATTAGTATTAATCTTTATGAAAATAGAACTATTAATCACGATTTTTATACTGCGTTTGGAAAAACAAAAATTTTCGTTTTTAAAAAGCCCGAGGGGTACGGCTTAGTATGTCATAGGGCTATACAAACAATTTGCAAGGTTTTGGGAATACAGGACTTATATGCAAAAATTGAAGGTTCAACAAACCTTCAACATATAGTAAAAGCATTTTTCATCGGGCTTATGCGTCAAAAATCGTATGGTGCTATAGCTAAAGAAACAAATTTGCATATTGTTGAACGTCAAGTGGCAAAAAACGGATTCACGCAAATTAAAGCAAGTCCTTTCTTAAATATAAAAACTTCAGAAAAGGATCGAATAATAGACTTTATGCAGTTTACTTTGGGAAATAAAATCGTGTTGCGAAAAAAAAAAATACCGCCCTATTATGTAAATTCTAAAGGTCATAACATATTTGAAAGTAAAACCGAACGGTTTAGAAATCAATCAAATGTACGTTTACACAAATTGGTTAATTCATATATATAAGACAGTGAGATGCTATGCAAAATATTGCCTTTATCATTTTTTAAAAAAATTTTATGCGTATTCAATTAAAATAAATACAAATTCAAATATTTGTGAGTAGTATACTTTCAGGTAATGAGCGATGCTTTTACTTCCCTTATGTCAAGCAACAGGGACGCCGAATGACTCGATCGTTGATCGTGGCTTCTGGGTTCAGGTGACCCGGTTGGGTTCTATATTGTGCGGCTGTTCCAGCAACCAGCTGAAGGGCGTAAGTGGATGAAGAGAACTTCTTGCAGAAGGTCGTGCCCACGGCTCATTCAGATGCCCGTGTCACATTCGGCGACCATTGTAACCTCGCTAAAGTCCAAAATGTTTTTACTACTCTGTAAGGAGTAAACCTTAATTTTTCTGTAAACAGATTTGGGTTAAGGGGATTTAACTCAAAAGTTTAAAATTTCGTTATTTTTGAATGCCTTAATATTAGCTACTTCAAAGATATCTGCTACAGTAACTTTCTTTACTCACTTCTTCTACATTGACATCGTTCTGAATGGCAGGGATGGTTATATTTATTTTTGATAAGGTGATGGAAATGATTGGCATCAACTATATTATTTGGTCTTTGGATGCCATTGAGGCATCTACTGATTTCATTAGGGTTCTGACCCGCGCTTCTGCTGGATTGCATTGTTAATGTAGTCGATCTGTGCATTCACTTTTTTTAGTAGATCGAGGTCAATGATGGCATCGAAATCGCTAAAGTGTTGAAGAATACAAAATTAGGATTTGTTAGTGAATAGGTGGATAAGGCATTTCTGATCTACATCTGTGAGGCAATGGATTGAATTGGTCTGGAATGGGATGTCCACTGGCATGAAGTGTGCCAGTCCCGTCAATGGTTAAATAAAATTTGTAGAAGCTCATGTGTTAATGAGCAGCCCAATTGTTTGCCTTACGTAAAATGTACAGAAGCAGGGACCTTCCCCTAAAAAATTACAGCTTTCGAGGTCAGACAAGTAATCTTTAACTGATGTAGTCTGAGACTGATTTTAAGTTTTGTAATCTTTTTTTCTTCTTAAATTTTCTTCTTAAACGGCATTGGTTGGTTGCCGGGAACGTGATGAAGGATCTGCTTCCATATGCTCGGTGCCCTGGTTTGATTTTTTTTGGGTACAGGAGCTTTGTTTTGATTTGCCTGGATCGCGGTTTGTCTATCGATTATTATTATTATTTAAATTTTTTGCCCCTGGGTTTTAGTGTAGTGTGTGCTTCTGCCCAGATACTGATGATTATCATTGTTTAATTGATCATTGTCTTGAAAATGGGTTTGTCGCTATTCTGTGAGCGCTGATTGCTCAATTTTTGGCGATGTGTATGAACTGGTTGCGAACGAATAGCATTCGTTGCCTCAGCCTCTTGTGCCAGTGCTAGAGCAGTGGCCAAATAATTAGATAGGGCGGAGAATACCGCTAACTTCAGTGGGTTTGTAAGCCCTGCTATAAAGGCATGAAATTCATTCATTCAAACGCACTGGCATTTTGTCAGCATAAGTAAAAGCAAGCCTAGCGAGTATCGCATTGAAATTCCAAACTTTTTGAATGAAGATTATGCTGCATTTGCTGCCCCTCAGATTTTATTGCGGATAATAGCTACCACCTGATAATATTTTGAGCTGTCATTGGCTTAAACGCTTCATATGTGTCTTTTGCTACCTGTCGCCTAGAGACGTATTCTGGGAGGAACTTTCTAATATCAAGAAGACTTTCTTGTTGCATACTATCACCTCTATGACTCAAACACGGTCATATTGTTCTACTTCTGGGATGGCACTGCTAACTGATCTAGTTTCGTTTGCCAGTGCACTGAGCCTCGCCTCGCCTCGAATGCCGCCGTTTGGTGTGACTGCACTGCCCTAACAGCACTATTTTTCTCACTATGTCATGATCCATTTTGCCTACTGGTTTATGACTTGCTGTCTGACTCTTTATATCTGGGTGTAAGTTCATCGTCCCTGCTACTATTATTAAATGTGGACCTGTAAATCAATGCCTCATTGAACGAAACACTTCGGATCTCTTATATTTTGTTTTGTTTTGTTAATAATCACTTCAACACATGGAAATATTACTATTACGATAATACGCTGAATCCATTAAAAATGGGTAAAAATGAAATAATGTATTTGTGAAAATATATTATATATTGAATATTCTATAACATAATATCTACTGTTGAAATTTTCATCAAGATCGGCTAGAAAATACAGAAGTTATTAAAAAACAGTAAGAGGTTCTAGTCGGGAGCTCCCGAAATTTTCTACAGTATATCTTATTGTACCATAGAATATTTGTGTATTCTCAAAAAGTAAATTGCATTTAAATTGTGGCTTATAGTGATGGGCAAAACAAGTTGGGATATAAATTTAATTTAAAGCTTTTCGGTGCTGGCGGGTAGGTGGCGATAGGTATAAAATGAAAGATACTTGATATATATATATATATATACTATTCAGGAATAAACAGATCAAGTAAGGTGCCTTTAGCTCTTATTATTTACCCAATTTGCTCAAAAAACAGGATGTCGATATTGATTTTTACCGATTACCTGAAAATGGAGTAAGCTATCGATTATCGGAAACAAACTCGATCTGCGCGGACACTGGGAGGACCTACATCTAAAATTTCTCTAGCTCTTATAGATTTTGATGTCCTTCCGTTCATACATACGGACAGACGGACGGACGGACAGACAGACGGACATGGCTGGATCGACTCGGCTATTGATGCTGCTCAAGAATATATATACTTTATGGGGTCGGAGATGCTTCCTTCTGCCTGCTACATGCGTTTACATTTGCACAAAAGCATTAAACCCTTTTTATTTACTCATTTTCAATGGTTTCAGGGTATAAAATAAATTTCCATTGACAGGGTTCGAACTCGCAACTGACCGCATTACTTGCTGCCGGCTCTACTCAGCAGCCACACCAGGACCGAAAAAAAAAGAAATAGTTTCCCCGGTAGGGCTCGAACTCGCGACAGACCGCACCACTTGCTACTGCCCCTACTCAACGGACACACCAATCATTAAGTTGTACTGAGAAAATAACGAATTAAAATAGCAGTACAGAAAACAATCGAAATTGCAATTCTGTTGATAGAATTCGAAGAAGACGCGCAAGAATGTGTGTGTGTACATGTAATACAGAAATTCTTGGCATTGCGCAGTAAAAAACATAACTTTTAGGTTATTCGTGACGGATCTTAATGAAATTTTCTACAGTATATCTTATTGTACCACAGAATAGAGTAATGCGGCCAGTTGCGAGTTCGAACCCTGCCGATGAAACTTTTTTTTTTAATTTATCTTTATTACTTCAAACGTAGCGCGTGCTGCATTTGGTGTTTGAATAAGAGGGTTCAGGGTATTCACTAGTCGGGAGTCCCGACTTAAACCTCTTACTTGTTCTCTTTATTTTTCCCAGGGACTTTGAAAAACGTGAAAAACTGAACTTTATAATTGTTAACCCAATCTAATGCGACTGCACTCGTTGGCGATTAAAATTTAAAGAATGACGCCACGCCAAAACTAAAAGCGGCAAATAAGCATACACCCAAGGCACGATACTTTAATTCGCAACAGCGTCATTAACATAGGTCATGGTCACTCTGATTATGTTATTAACCAAAGCTGATCATATGTAATTGCATGAATGTTGTGATGCAATGCTGCCCATCGAAGTTAATTGCATTCAGCTGATCATGCCAATGGCAATGTATATTTATATTTATAAAAATAAAACTTATCACCCCATCACAAGGTCATCAACTTCATTGCAAGTATTGTTGACACGCTCGAGCGGTAAGCTATCAAGGATGTAAGAAACCAATTGGAGAGGAGGCTACAAACCAAGCCTGAAACGCATCAATGTCAGCTTGATAAACATGATGATGCCATAATACTCGAGAGTGAGACAGTATCGAGGGAAGGTCATTGATGAAAAGAGTAAAGAGTGGCGGGCCAAGATGACTACCTTGAGGAACCCCGGAAATCACCAGAATACGTTTAGAAAAAGAATTTCAGAAAATAACCTTTTGGATTCTGTTATGCAAATACTCTAAAATTCAGTTCGAGAAATTGGATGGGATCCCATGAAGGCATAATTTATGAAGCAGTAGTAAACCGGCTTGATTGTGTTAAGGTCGCTGAGGAGCGAACTTTTCGTAATAGTGGTATTAAAGATACAGTTTGAACTCTGTAAATGATAGGGATAACACTGATTTTTATTATACCTAGAGGAGAATGTAGCTTGTAAAAAGTTTGCGAACATGCCAGCAATGCCTGGATCAGTATTCGTGCTCTCATCGGCAAACTTAACCAAAGAAGGCAAAATAGATGTCTTACGTTAGAATTGAAAAAGTATAAAATTGCTTATGGATTATGTGCCAATTGGAAGCGACAACGGCGAAGGTAATCCTCATAGCAGATGGAATTTTGAATAGAAAATGTTGATCGGGCAACTGCATAACTGGAGAAATCAAAGTGATTTTCTGAGTTCTTAAAATTTTTATAAGCCGAGGGCTTCACATTTTTTTATTTCATTAGTTCACTTTAATCCAGTTGGCCTATCAGACCGCTCTGGGTCATCAAGAAGATCGCAGATATCAAAGCATCATAAAATAGTTTAATGGCAACATCAATGTCTGCACAATTGTTGCGACCGGTCAACTTGCACAATAATAACATTTAGTTTATGAAAATCCGCCTTTCGAAAACAACGGACACGTTCAGCTAATTCCGATTCCTTGATAGGCACTCGGGCTGGTAGATCGATGACCATATCCAGAGTTGGATGAAGAGGGTCTTCAGGAAGTGTAAGCGGGTCAATCCTGTGCACAACACTATCGAACGAATCCAACACGAAAATTAGATCAAGAGATCTGTTTCTTGAATTGCGCACACGATTAACCTGCCGTAAGGACATTTCATGTATACTATCAACAAATTCATTTGATGTAGATGGCAACAGAATGTTTGAATCTAATGGCGATGACCAATCGACATCTGAGAAATAAAAGTCCCCAAGAACAACTAAAAGGTCCCTATCAGAAAGACAACAGCTATCAGTACTCCTCCTCCGATACGGGAAGCTCGATTAGGTAAAAATGAAAGAATCTGAGATGTCCGGCTTCAGCCAGATCTCAGTAAAACCGATAGTTTGAAAACTAAAAGATATAGAATCTAAGTACAGGCTGAGAAGTTTAGATTTCAGAACTCTAACATTCTGGTAAGCAAGCTCGAGAGAAGAATTTAGGTTTATGACGCACCAACTAAAGTTGATGCGCCACTGGAAACAGGTGGTAATAAAATCGGAGTCCAATTATTCTTTTTGGCCTTATATTCTTTGACTATTAAGAGTACCGGCCAAAACTCTTTACAACCAATGTGAGTAAATATTTCTGGTGGACATTTATTTTAAAGGATGAAATATCCCTTGCGTAGGCAAACTTAATTTTTTCAACCGTTATACCTGCGGCTTGTATTTTTGCCTATATAAAGGTTTTTACAATATGTGATAAAGAAGTGAGGGGCAAGCCTAGAAACATAAATAAGTCTCTTCGGTGGAACATCCACTAGAGGCTTAGGTGCCACAGGTGGCTCAGTGGGAACACTATCAGCTGTGCTACCTATAACAGACGATAGATTGGACGATGAGCCTTCTAGCGGCCGCTGTAAATTTAATTGGCTGTCGCTCTTTCGGAACTTCTACGACATCAGACGGTACGGATGATTCAACTGGCTTTTTTCATATCGATGTCACCCTTTTCGGGACAGAACCAGCCTTTTTTGGCCCTGGAGACTCATCCAACAGTTTTAGGCTATTAAACTGGGTATCCAGGGCTGTGAGCTGATCGTTTAGTTTGTGAAATCCAACAATCAGACCCTTAAAGTCATTCCGGGTTTGACGCATAAACGCCCGCATTGCACCATCAATTTCCCTACACGAGTCGCAACTTTAGTGCAAACACACTAGGCCAGAGTAACCCGCACATTTACAATGAACGACATTATCACATAGCCAACAAGGTATGCTGACTGGACTTGCTGTAATTTGCTTTTGGCAAGTTTTTTTAAAGCTGACAATTTTATGATCTATTATTATGGTTCTCTACTGTAACAACGCAGCCAAATGTAAAAAGAGAGTTTTTAGATTAACACCGTATACAACACCATTAAAGCACAAGTTGAAAAAAGGTAACAGCGCGAGAGTACGAGACTAGTCTATTTATAGATTGCTTGCTTGCTCACGAAAACTTGCACACCAATAGAGGCGATGTGTAGTTGAACATAAACAACAAAAAACAACAAGCAGCTTACCCACAGAGCTAATAGCGCAAGTGCACAAACAATAATGCACAAAAACACATTTAAAAGTAACAATATTTAAATGTTGAAATACACAGCATGCACTCGCGATAAAAATACAAGTCTGATAATTTTGTAAATGATATCTGCGCATTGGGAGCTAGCACGCAAGCCCAAGACAACATGTAAAGCTCGGAGGTTTTTGTCCGAAATTGGATGGCTTTGTTTTCAGTATCTGGTCAAGGTGGAATCAAGGACACCGCACCGAATTCCTCACCTGGCCCTGTCCTTGAACGCTACAAGTCTGTCGTTCGCGCAACAATTTCTATTTCGATTTTTTTAGAATCGTGCAGCTATGTTCCACAACCCACCAATTAGCTTTCCGCACTATGCAGATGTATGAATGAAAGAATGAGCGCACTTATGTATGAGTACACCCGCTCTCTCACTCTTTGTAGCTATTAACCGATAACAGCATAAGCATATACATGTATATATATATATATATATTGACTTTGAATAAATTCATTCAATAGAACCAAGTATACTAGCACTGACGTGCTTTCATTTGATTACAAGTATATAATTACATGGCGGCCGTGACTTGGTCAGGAATCCCTGCCTGGAGGCAGTAGACCAAGCTAAAGAACAAATAAATTCCTGCCTGGAGGCAGACGACTCTGACTGCGCCTTCATACAAAGATGCCATCTATGATATCTGCCGTCGTAACTTGGACATAGAGCTTCCCATATACTCATTGAGTAATAAAGAGAAAGAGCTGAACTGACACTCTGAGCTTTTTTTACCGTTTTAAAAACCACGAGGCATAGATCGGGTTGGTCCGCAAACGCAAAATCAAACCAAAAAACAAAAGCTCATTTACCATAGGAAGCAACAACAAATCACTTGCAAAACAACCACAGTGCGCACGAAATCCCATTTTTTTTGCGTCCCCCGTTTTGATCGACAAGAGGTTTGTGAGCCATGATGAGGACATAGGAAACTCAGTGCAAAGAAAAGGGACAAATAATGCCACTGTGTTCTTTGCGGGTTTCTCTGTCGTTCCTACAAGGCAGCGCGTAGAAACAACAACAGCACAATTTGGGTACTAATGTTGTTGTTGCAGAGCCGAGTCTCGGCGCAAGTAGGTAGAAAATTTGAATCCCAGCAAGCCATGGCATTCAAATCACAGGGTTACGCGCACGGCGCGTTAACATAAGAAATTATGACGTCCCATTTCATAGAATTTTATTTCTTGTGAGGTTTAGTATATATTTCTACCATTATAACGTACATACCAATAATAATAATAATAATAATAAATAGGTTCCTTTATAGTAAATAATTGATTGACATATGTAATCATTTTAAATACGAATGATCGCACATAAAAATAAAAATAAAAAGCCTTGGGATGTGACGTCACATGCGCAACAGAATGTTGCAATCTTCTTAAATTCATAGACTTCCCTTGGCTTGGCAGACACATACATGCACACTTGCACCAAAATGTGTGTGTTGAGACACAACAATTAAGCGCGTCGAGACATTGATATCCTTATATATTGATGATGCATAATGTTTAAAGAAAATAATTATCTTTGATTGTACCAATTGTTGCACAGTAAATGCGAAATTATATTTTACTCAGACATTGGATACAAGTTTGCATATAAGAAGGATTGTGCTATTTGTATCCAGCACTGATCAATAGTCAATATATCATGTTTAGAGAAATGGTGCTTTGCTAGTCCAAAAATGATAAAAATCTGCCGAGCTGCTTGCAAGTTTCAAGCGAGTGGAGAAGACGAAGACATGACGTTGCGAATTATATTCATAGCAGTGCTTAGAAACCACAACAATAAGTTAGAAGAGTACAGAAGCTAAGATCGTAGGCTGTAGCCTGAAGCCAAACAGGGATAGCAAGGACAGGATTTGTGGTGTGCTTTTTTCATTGTCGAGCCGTTTGTTTTGAATATTTTTGTTGTTTTGATTTTTTGAGCAACGGCAGAAGTAGCTGCAGACAGCCCGGCGTTGTGTTTGCAATTTTTGTTTGCAACCTCGTTTTCGCTCAGGAAGTATTTTTAAAAAGAGCTTTTGATCCAAACGCCTGCTCTTTCTCTTTATTACTCAATACCATATACTGAGTAAGTGAGAGAGTAAGTGTTATGGTAAAAAAACGCGGTGGCTTACAAAATAAAATAAAAAAAAAGAATAGCGCACTTAAGATGGCTACTATACACAAAAACGCTAACACCCGCATGGTCGACAGCTCAGAAGCTACAAACTGAGCTCGACTACCTGCAAAACTTTATTAACCAGAGTAAACCAAACACCGCTACTCACTCAGCGAATATTAAAATCATAACCCTCAAAATAACTAACAAAGCTGAACCACTTACCCCAGTCAGCCTGCCGAAACATAGGAGAGCTTTTCCACAGGATTGCGAAGGGCCGCTGGTAAGCCCCTTCTGCGAATACACGTACATTGCACTGCCAGTGCCAACATCAACAACCAATAAATGCCTGTGCGATAACCGACCCCGCCTGAGCCCACAGGCCCAGGACATCAGCAGCAGACAATCAAGAGGCGCGAGGGGCACACCACCACTTGCGTCCTCGAGGGAGCGTGCCAGTAGATGCAGTAAATCTTTTAATACAAATAATATATATATAAATAAATTTTATAAGATTGAGCGGAATTAATTCTGCCCGATTAGAAATGTAGCCCGTAAAAATATTAAAAAAAAAAATTCAAGACACAAAGAATCACCCAATACTAGGTCTTCCGAAGCGTTACATGGTATCTAGACATTAATGTATCAAACAATAACATTCATTGGAGCCATGAATGAAATGATATTGTCCGATTAAAATAATAACACAAATGGAGTGGCATAAAATTGTCACCCATATCAAAGAAATAAGATCTAAATCTAAATGTCTAACGCAAAATAGAGAAACACAGCAAAGTACAGTAAACAAACACGCAAATATATTAGTAAATTGTTTTAATGAAGCACGAACATTAATATATGACCATAGAGAAAGATTAACCAATCAACATTGGTCACAAGTCTCAAAGGTCCTAACCAAATTTCGTAAAAAATTAAGTTGCGATAAAATCAAAGTATAAAATGGATATATCGATTCCAACTTTACTGAATACAGCTTTAACAATCGAACCAACTGAACAGCCTGATGTTAAAGAAAAAGAACAAACTGAATTTGACACAGACACTGACACATAACTAGAAGTAAAATATATACGTAATCTTACAATACCAGCTATAATTACATTATCTGGATTGTCAGAGTGTTCCGATTCAGTGTAATAGAATTAAAACCTATTACGATAGACGACACTTCAGCTGCCTCAAGGGCTTACGTAAAAGAAATTGTACAGGCCATACCACAATTCGATGGAAAGAAAATCCATCTACAAAGATTTATTACTGCAATAAAATTGATTAACCTAACAACAGAATCATACGAAAAAATTGCAATCGAAGTAATAAAATCCAAAATAGTTGGTTCAACTCTTAAGAAAATACAAGATGAAACCACAATAGACGCGATTATATCTAAATTGCAGACTACGATTGTCGGCGAAACATCAGATGTAGTAAAGGCAAAAACGGCTAATGTCTACCAAAAAGGTTAAACAGCCACACAATTCGCAAAAGAAATCGATCATTTACGAAAACTATTGGAATCTTCGTATATCGATGAAGGACTAAAGGCAGAACATGTTGATACGTTCAGTACCATAGAAGCCATTTCAGTCATGATCAAAAATTGTGAGCATGGCAAACTAAAAACAATACTTGAGGCAGGCATATTCAAAACGATGAATGAAGCCATCACAAAATATATCCATTGCAGTACAGAAATGACCGGCAAAGCAAGCTCTGTATTGTATTCTCAGAGAGTACACAGCCAACGAGGTAATAATAATAATAATTATAACAATAATAACAAAAATAATTACAATAATAGAGGACGTGGAAACTATAGAGGTAACAACCGCCAAAACGGAGGTTACAATAATAGAAACAACGCCTCAAATAATAATAATAATAACAATAACAGACACAACGGTAATGTCCGTCATGCCCAAGGTACTACGGAAAACTACCAAGCCCTCTTGAGTACTCAAGCACAGTAAGAACAAAAGTTCATACAATTAATCTCAATTTAAATATATTGGTCAGTATTAAAAACGAACACATAGGTAGAATATTCACATTGTTAATAGATACAGGAACTGACATTTCAGTCATTTAAGAAAACTCAGATGATTTCAATGAAATATACCATATAACATAACACAGATAACGGGAATAGGCAAAGGATTAACATACTCGATCGGCATAGCATTTCTTGAATTAAGAACTGGAAACTTCATTATACCACATAACTTTCACATAGTACCAAAAAATTTTCTGATCCCTGGTGATGGAATAATTGGAATAGATTTCATTGAAAAATGCAATTGTCAATTAGATTTGTCAACAGAATCCGATTCGTTCATATTAAGACCGAACAATATTTAACATTCAATACATATTCCAATCTTTTATAGCATACAAAACAACAAAATAGTTGTCCCTTCTCGTTGTGAAGTAATTCGAAAAATTAAAGTAAACACTACAGATGTTTAAATTTTAATACACCATCAAGAAATATATGTTTATAATAGCCAAACAAATTACAAACTCATTGATGATAAATTAGTAGAACCTTCCGTATCTGAAGATAATAGCCCATTATTATTAGTACCAAAGAAATCCTTACCGGATTCACAAGAAAAACGATGGCGTTTAGTAATAGACTACCGTCAAATCAATAAAAAACTATTAGACAAATTTCCTTTTAAAAGAATAGATGATATTCTTGACCAATTAGGCAGAGCAAAATATTTCTCATGCTTAGATTTAATGTGTGGCTTTCGTCAAATAAAACTTGAAGAAAATTCAAGAGATACAACGTCTTTTTCTACGAGCAATGGCTCTTATCGTTTCACACGATTACCCTATGGATTAAAAATAGCACCTCATTTTTTTCAAAGAATGATGACAATAGCTTTTACTGGTCTTGAACCATCACAAGCATTCCTTTACATGGATGATTTAATTGTCATTGGATGTTCTGAGAAACATATGACTAAAAACCTAGCAAACGTTTTTAACCTTTGTAGAAAGAAGAACCTTAAGTGCTCATTTTTCATGAGTGAAGTAACCTTTCTTGGACATAAATGCACTGATAAAGGAATTTTATTTTTTTTATTTTTTATTTTATTTATTTTATTAAGGGTCCACAAAACGAGTGTCTTCCTCATTATTCAGTAGATTATACATACTTAATGAAAATTAAATGCTAAAAGCCTAATTAGAGAACACAATTGTCTAATAGCATCACCGACCGATGGAGGTGTTTTATTAGACAGTCCGGCCAGCTGTGCCCCTTTTCACAGATAATTTTGTCAGTGGCGCTATTAAAGTCTACATATAAGAAGAAGGGTGTAACTAGGAAAAAAGTGTAAAAATAATCTTAATTTGCTATATTATTTAAGAAAATACAATAAATAGGGAAAAAGAAAGAAAGGAGTTATTAATAGAGTAAAGGAATTTAAACAAGATATAAAGAATATTAGATGGATAGGATAGAGAGATAGAAATGGGAAATCACCGACCCGGTGGGGGAAAATTTATAGCCGGTCCGGCAAGCTATGCCCCTGCTCATAGCTGGGTATGGTCAGTGACTTCCCGAAGGTATCCTGAAAGCAACGATTTTATTAGGGGTAGAGAAAGTTCGGTAGAGAAAACGTGATGTATACTATTATAATTTTTACATAGCACGCGAAAAGAATTGTGCATAGCGTATTCTGTTGTGCACGTAGATAGTAATAAGGGGCGGTAATTTCTGGTTGGTCTAGACGGAACAGAGAATTGAAGACGCCCTAGCAGAAAAGGAGAATCTATATCGCCAATAATCAACTTATGTAGAAAGACAACACCGAGAACTGTCCTACGGTTGATTAACGACGGAAGATTAAGAAGAAGCAGCCTGCTGGAGTAAGATGGCAACCGAAGATTAGGGTCCCAATTTAAATTTAAAGCAGAAATTGCTTCTGAACAGATTCCTGGCTATTGATATACTGCGGAGACCAGATGCAAGAGCAGTATTCAAGAATAGGTCGATCGAGAGAGATGTAGGGGATTAGTGTATGATAGAATAAGTTTCACATCATCCGCATACATCAGTACACGGGCATTTGATACAACAGAGGGGAGATCATTTTTAAAAAGAGTAAAGAGTAAATGTCCAAGTTGACTACCTTGAGGAACACCAGAAGTAACGTGAACCTGTTTAGAGGTAGTCAGCCTCAGCATTACTCTTTGGGTCCCACCTTTTAAATAAGAGCTAATCCAAAACAAAAGAGACGGAGGGAAACCTATTCGGTCAAGTTTAAAAAGTAAAATGTCGTGGTGCACAGAGTCAAAAGCCTTACTGAAGTCAGTGTAAATGACATCAGTTTGCATTTTCGAAAGGAAAGCATCATTTACCAAGGAAGTAAACTCTAGTAGATTGGTCGTAGTTGACCGATTCTTTACGAATCCATGTTGCACAGGGGAGACAACAGATTTGCAGAAATGCTGCAAATTTGAAGTGATTATTTTTTCAAATAATTTAGGAATAGCGGACAGTTTTGCAATGCCCCTGTAATTTTGTATATCAGACTTTTCACCTTTCTTGTGGAGAGGAATGATATAAGATTCTTTCTAAAGAGATGGAAAGACAGAAGATTCAAGGGATAGATTAAAAAGCTTTAGCAATTTATAAACAAGGGAAGAACTACACTCCTTGAGTAGACAACTAGGAATATTGTCAGGCCAAGGAGAGTAAGAAGATTTTAAAGAATTTTCCAATCAACTTACTCTTCAGTCTGTCCTAATAATTACTCTTACCCTTACACTATTACTTCCTCTAGTTCTATACCTCTTCCTATTATTTCCCATTCCTCTCTCCTAATAATAATAATAATAGTGTTAGGGTAAGAGTAATTATTAGGACAGACTGAAGAGTAAGTTGATTGGAAAAAGAGAGGAATGGGAAATAATAGGATGAGGTATAGAACTAGAGGAAGTATTAGTGTAAGGGAAAGAGTTATTATTAGGACAGATTGAAGAGTAAGTTGATTGGAAAAAATTAGCAAAGAGGTTAGCAGAATCGGAGTAATTGCTAGCTTTATCCATCTCGAGAGAAAAAGAAGATGGCAAACTTGAAGATTTCCGCTTCAAGTTTACAAAATTGTAAAACTGTCTCGGATTTTGTGCAAATTGCCTTTTGCAACGAGTTAGATAATTCTCATAGCATTGAGAATTCAGAAGAAAGAAGTTCGACTTGGCTGTGAAATATTTAGCCAAATCTGTACACGAACCTGACTTATTAAACTTTTTAAAATATTTAGATTTTAGATTTTTCAGATGATAATCTGGGATGATAATCTGGGAGTAAACCAGGGTGGCTTTGAAGAAGTAGTCGAAGGTATTGACTTGAGAATACACATATCTAAGAGGGAGTTTAGGGTGTTATAAAAATAATAAATATCAGTATTCACATCAACCGAGTCATATAAGAAAGACCAATCGGTTGCATAAATAAGCTGATTTGGCAATGAATAATTTCCTTTGCGAAAGCAACGGCGGGGCTTATTGGCTGATGAGCACGAAATGAGAGGATTACAATTGCACAATGCAACCTCTAAAGTAGGATGATATACATCCTAAGGAAGAGATAAAGGAGGGTGCCTAGACACATTAGAAATAAGATAGTCGTTTACAAATACAAGGTCAAGTGTTTTATTCAAATGATTAGAAATTGAATTGTTGTGAAACAACGAGAGATCAAGCATGCAATCTATAAAGTCATGCTGTGCTGAGGGCACTAGATAATTTTCGGTAGTGAATAATGACCAAGAGATGTTCGGCAAATTAAAATCACCCAACACAATAAATAGGTCATTGTCACGCACGTGTGAAGAAACTTCTTTAATACAAGAAATATATTTCATATAAACTTGAATATCATAAGAGCATGTAATATAGATATTCCATGTAGGAAAAGACACCTTGACGGAGACAATCTCAGCGTCAGTAGGCGTACTAAAACAGAAAAGTTCAGACGGGAGTGTGGTTTTAACGGCAATGAATACCCCACCACCTCGAGTCGGCCGATCATTTCTATGCAAAATAAAATTATTCGAAAAAACCTCAAACCTCATTCAAAGGAAGTGCTGGTCAGGAAAAGATTTTTTAAGCTTTGAAATGAGACCTCTGACATTCTGATAATCAATAGAGACTTGGTCAGAAGGCGAAGTTAGTTTTTGGGGCAGAAATGGTACCTTGTATTGAAGGGACTGGAAGGATGACAGGCTGGTTACGCTTTTTTGGCTTGAACTCGTGAGCAATCATGTGTGGAGGCCAAAATTTGGAATCACAAATGATTGGGAACATATCATGTGAAACATTTATTTTGAATGATGATATTTCACGAGGTGTGGATAAATTAAATTTAGTAATTGACACACTAGCAGAAGATTTGCTAGCAATATAGGCTGCCAATGACTCAGAAGTGGTGTCAGACGAAAGTCGAGACACAAAAACTTGCCTACGAGGGGCAACTACAGTTATGGTAGGAGCTGATGGGGCAACAGGTAATTCAGGATTTTTGTGGGGCTAAATAGGCACCTTGATTGTTTTTAACAATCTGGGCAAGATTGCGCGCAGGTCTACCTTTGCGGCCAGGAGCGGACGGGGCAGAGTCAGTTTAGCTTACTGAACAGTTTCAGGTACGGGGACTAATAGGACTATTACTGGGGATAAAACGGGGGTATTATTTGGGCAGTTGCTTGGAGAAGGCGATAAGGACAACATTGGAGATAAATTCAAGTTGCTAGGCAGGGAGAAAAGAGGCGTAGGTCGGATGACACAAAATATGATGCTATTAAAAAAAATCCAGTCCTTACGGATACAGATAGCGGTAGAAGATTCGATGCATTTTGCAATTACTATAGACGTTTCATAAAAAATGTTGCCAAATATTCCCGTCACATAACAAGATTATGTAAAAAAGATGTGAAATTCGAATGGACAGCTGATTGCCAGCATGCCTTCGATCATCTTAAGAAAGCATTAATGAATCCAACCTTACAGCAATATCCCGATTTTAGCAAAGAAATTTGTATAATCACAGATGCTAGTAAAGAAGCATGTGGAGCAGTATTGACACAATCATATTATGAAATTCAGCTACCAGTAGCTTACGCTTCTCGCGGTTTTACAAAAGGTGATAGAAATAAATCCACAACAGGGCAAGAGTTAGCAGCCATTCATTGGGCAATAAACCACTTCAGACCATACATATGCGGAAGACATATAGTAAAAATAGACCACAGACCACAGACTTATCATACCTTTTCTCAAAGTAAAAACAATCACGTTGCGAACGCATTATCCCGTATAAGTATAGGCAACTTTAAATTAATAATTAAAAACATATTGATGGTCCAAACAAGATCATCTAAAAGACAGGAAAACATTTGCGCAGATGATAAACGAAATGGCTAAAAAATCAAAATGAACTAAAACAGCCCAATGTCTATAAAGTCGTCAGTAATAATCACGTGAAAAAATGGGTGAAATTCAAATTCAGTGACTCCAATTGTTTATTTAAACAAGGGAATAGAATCATTTCGCAATTCAAAATTAATGATTTGAACTCCAATGAAAAAATTTTCGTGAAGCCGGATTACATAATATTATTAATTTGCAGATTTCACCAAGTGAACAACACTTCGAATTTGTGTCACTTAATAAATTTAAACAAGTAAGAGGTTCTAGTCGGGAGCTCCCGACTAGGGAATACACTGAACCCTCTTATTCGAACACCAAATGGAGCTCGTTTGAAATAATAAAGACAAATTAAAAAAAAAAGTTCCATTGGCAGGGGTTTGAACTCGCAACTGACCGCATATTTACTTTCCCCGGTAGGACTCGAACTCGCGCAGGCTGCACCACTTGCCACTGCCTCTACTCAACACCCACACTAATAATTGAGTATTATTGAGAAAAAAACCAATAAAAATAGCCACACAGAAAACAATCGCAGTGAAGACATAATTCGAAGCAGACACGCATGAATGTGTGTGTGTACAATGTACACTGTACATGTATATATAAATTCTTGAAAATTGCGTCGCAACACGTGCGCAGCACTACGCAGTCAAAATACCGAAAAACAAAACAAAAACCGATCTTAATGAAATTTTCTACAGTATCTTATTGCACCATAGAATATTTGCGTATTCTCAAAAAGTGAATTGCATTTAAATTGTGGCTTAAATTAGCAATACAAGTTGGGTTATTAACTTGATTTATAGCTCTGGGGTGGTAGCAGGGAGGTGGCGATAGGTCTAAAATGAAAGATACTTGACATATATATAATATTCTAGAAGCAACATATCAAGTTTGGTGACTCTAGCTCTTATTATTTACCCAATTTGCTTGGACTCGATCTCCGCAGGCACTAGGAACACCTACATCTAAAATTTCAGTCTCTAGCTCTTATAGGTCCTGAGATCCTTGCGTTCATACATACGGACGGACGGACAGACAGACGGACATGGCTAGATCGACTCGGCTATTGATGCTGATCAAGCATATATGAATACATGATCAAGAATATATACTTTATGGGGTCGGAGATGCTTCCTTCTGCCTGTTACATACATTTACATTTTGCACAAATACAATATACCCTTTTTACCCCTTTTTAATGGGTTCAGGGTATAAAGAATGGGCAATAAAGACTAAAAAGAAAACAAAATAGCGCTATTAACAAAAGTGACACAAATAGGCAAAAATGATGCAATCCTGTTAAAATATCATGACCATTCAATAGAAGGAGGCCATACAGGGATTACGCGTACCTTGTTAAAAACATAATTTTATTAAAAATGAAGAAATTTTATTATTTTATTAAAAATAAAGAAATTTTAATAAATGAATAAAACAATTGCAAAATATGTGAAAACTTATGTAAAATGCCAACAAGCAAAGACCACAACACTTACAAGAGCACCAATGGTAATAACGAATACACCGAATACAATCGGACCATTACTTCGTTCAGAGAATGGAAACGAGTATGCAGTCACTATAATATGTGATCTCACTAAATATCTAGATACAATACCAGTAGCAGATAAAAGTGCAAAAATAGTAGCTAGAGCAACATTTGGATATTTTGTACTATGGTACGGTCCTATGAAGACGTTCATAACGGACATGGGTACTGAATACAAAAATTCCCTTATAAAAGACTTATCAACAGCATATCACCGTCAGAGCTTAGGTACAGTAGAAAGAAGTCATCGAACATTTAACGAATACGTTCGTTCATATATTTCTATCGACAGGGATGATTGGGATATATGGTTGAAATATTTCACCTATTGTTTCAATACAACTTCATCTACAGTACATAAATACTGTCCCTATGAACTTGTTTATGGAAGATTACCTAGACAATTCGACGAATTCAATAACTTGTCAAAAATAGATCCGATTTAACATATAGATGATTACGCTAAAGAATTTGAGTTTAGATTAGAAGTATGTATCCTGTAGTATGTTCACGTATCGAATGCTCACTGTACTCAGTGTAACTCAGCATAAATATTATTACAAATACATTGTAGCACTTGGCCACAACATTCATATATAAAATCCAAGTCCCAAGCATTTTCGGTAATATGACCGCTCTTGAATGCATGGGACTGGACAGTGCTGAGTCGGCATATTTGACATGGGCGACGGCTCTGTCACCATGTGAACATAATACTTGCTCTCTGCCGCGGCGACTCTTCGCCAGCCTTCATACATATATATACATATGTAAACATTTATACATAAGCTCACCGCTCCTCTGCCGGCGTCACTGGCAGCGCAGCTACGCGGTCTTTAGCTGTATGATTCGATTGTTGGAGAACTAAGATTGATAAAATAAAGGGACTTGAAAGAAATCAGTCATGCTTGTGTCTTGTTTGAACCATTGAATAATTACATGGCGACCGTGACACTTGCAATCTTCGGAAAACTTGCAATATTCGGAAACCTGCATTCACTGAAAAGTGACATCATTTTACAATCTTGAACTGGATTAACAACAACAACAACAACACCAACAGCAATTGGAAAAAGAAACAAATGGATAAACTGAGTGAGTAGGGAGGGAGTTATGGCTAACCGTGAGGGAGTGCAAAAGAAAATTAAGAAAAGAATAGCGCACATAAAGTGGCTGCTATTTGCAAATCAAACTCCGCCCCCCTAGGCAACTGCCCAGGGTCATTGGAAAGCGCATTTTGTAAAGCTACATGCGAGAAGAAAACCTGTGCGATGACCAGTACCAGTACCGCCTGAGCTCATAGGCCCAAAAAAAAATTTTTTTTTACTTGTAAACATATGTACAATAATAGTATAAGTAAATTTGATGATATATGTATATAATACACCCACAATGGGGTTAATCGATAACAAAACAGTGGACTCCACTGCTAATGTCATTAATAAAATCGAATCATCAAATATTGATTTAAAATTGACAAATATATTGTTATTGATAATTGTTATAATTTTGTGCGCGTATATTCTTTACAAAGCATATATCTTACACAATAAGTGTGTAACAAAGAGGGCCTTAAGCCAAGCTAACGATCTGGATAAGATCTAATCTAATAAACGCACAAGCAATTTTCATAAAAATTAATTTAAAAGAAAATAAGACAAAAAAAAAAAAATATAAGAGCACTGATGGCATGATTATCTAAGAGATATTTTTTTTTGAAAATGAAATAAAAATAATCATGAATACGTATGACTGTATAAGAATTACATTTGAAAAAGAACCAGAATTTGAGAATAGGGTACTTTCGATAATCAGAAACAGGGCAGAGCCCCTGTTAATTTATGACTTTGAATATGAATATATGCATAGCTATGGCCTAGCTTTTTCTTCACTTATTCATTGTAGAGTATTCTCGGAAAAAGACATTCACGATATGTTAGGACAAATTTTTGCGCTAAAAATTATGCACAAATAATATCAAAAAAAAAAAAAAATCCTTAGTATGGAATGGGAGCAACTAACTCTCCATATCCGTGAAATTGAAGAAATTTTTAATAAGTCTTACAAATGCGTAAGCCAGAATAGGGTAATACAGAAAGACACGATAAATAAACATGCAAAGATTCTTGTCGATCCCTTTAACGAGGCAAGAATATTAGAACCTGAAAATAGGGAAAGATTAAATAAACGAACTGGTCAAAAATATCAAAATTATTGATCAAGTTACGTTCGAATTTAATAGCCGTCAAAGAAAGGTATCATTTAGATATATGTATACCAACAATCCTAAATACCCCTTTGACAATAGATACTAGGGAAGAGCAGAAAACAGACAAGGCAGAAATAGACTTAGCGAGTTCTCAAGCGAAAGAACTGATATAAAGGAAAAAGATCTAAACGATCTGACAATTCCTGCGATAATAACATTATCGGAACACGATGAAGAAATAGAAAAGGAAGAAGAATTATATTCAAACACAAGTATAATTGACGTAAAAGAAAACATAATGACAGATCCAAGTGCCCAACGGGCATACATAAAAGACATTTCGAATGCCATTCCAGAATTTAATGGACAAAAATTACATCTTCAAAGATTTGTAACAGCTTTGAAGTTAGTAAATTTGACAAAAGGCACATTCGAAGAGATAGCTGTTGAGGTGATAAAATAAAAAATTATTGGCTCAACACTATACAAGGTCCAAAATGCAACGACAATCGATGCAATCATAAAAAAATAGCAAGATAATATAGTTGGTGAAACATCCGACGTAGTAAAAGCCAAATTGTCAAAAACCACACAGAAAGGGAAAACTGCCGAAAAGTTCACAACAGAAATTGACAATTTACGAAGGCTCTTGGAGGCTTCCTATATTGACGAGGGCCTATCGGCCGAACATGCTGATAAATTCGGCACCAAAGAAGCCATTAGAACAATGGTTAAAAATTGTGAACATGGAAAACTCAAAACAATTCTTGAGGCAGGAAACTTCAAAACCATGAATGAAGCCATCACAAAGTACTTACAATGTAGTACTGAAATGACAGGCAACTCAAATTCTATATTGTTCGCCCAAAGAAGCTGTGGTAATTACAACAACAGAAATAAGGCAGAGGCAATGGTCGCGGTTATTATAATAATAATTTTAATAATAATAATCGCAATAACGGCCAGAATTAGAGGAAACAATAGAGGCAATGGTAGAGGAAACAACAGAGGAAGTTATAGAGGAAATAACCACCAAAATGGAGGTTATAACCCTAATAACAACAACAATGTTAGGGTAGCCCAAAACGCTTCGGGAAACTCCCAACAACCTTTAGATACTCAGCAGTAGGAAACATTAAAATTCGCACCATCAATCTCAGCCAAAATACATTCGTAACTTTTATAAATGTAGCAACGGGAAAAGAACTAGTCTTTTTAATAGACACAGGTGCAGAAATATCCATATTAAAAGAAAATTCCGATGTTTTTCAATACATCCATTCAATACATCAATACATTCAATACATCAATACATCAATACATTCAATACATCAATATACAGGGAATAAGTCAAGAAGTCACCAAATCAAAAGGACTCACTTCTATCGAAATACAAACTTCTAAATATATAATGCCACATGATGTTTATATCGAAAATTTAAAATTCGCTATTCCTTGTGATGGAATACTAGGAATCGATTTCATTAAAAAATACAACTGTCAATTAGATTTCAATCCATCTGAAGACTGGCTAATAATTAGACCAAATAATTTAAAATATCCGATTTATGTTCCAATAACATACAGTTCTGGCAGCAGCTCCATAATTCTGCCAGCAAGGTCACAAGTTGTCCGAAAAATTTAACTTACCTCAGTAGAAGACAGTGTATTTATTCCGAACTAGGAAATTCAGCATGGTATTTACATAACAAATACCATAGCAACATCCCAAAATGCATTCATAAGATTACTAAATATAACAAATACAGATCAAGTAGTAAGTATTAATGACTTAAAATATGAACCACTTTCAAACTACGATGTAGTTAAAACAAATTTAGAAAACAAACAAAAATCTGTATTAACCCAACTTTCGAAAAATTTCCCGCCACAATTTTATAAACAACTAACAACATTATGCATACAATATAGCGACGTATTCGGACTAGAAACCGAATCAATAACTACAAATAATTTTTATAAACAAAAGCTGAGATTGAAAGATGATGAACCGATATGCATAACAAATTATAGAAGTTCTCATAGTCAAAAAGACGAAATTCAGGAACAAGTCCAAAAACGAATCAATGACAAAATAGTCGAACCATCTGTATCTGCTTATAATAGCCTACTTTTATAAGTACCAAAAAAGTCACTTCCAAATTCCGAAAAGAAAAAATGGCGATTAGTAATTGACTATCGTCAGATTGTTGTCTGATAAATTTCCACTCCCTAGAATTGATGATATTTTAGATCAACTAGGTAGAGCTTTTCATGCCTTGATTTAATGTCAGGTTTTCATCAAATTGAACTCGAAGAAAGTTCCAAGATATTACGTCTTTTTCAACAAGCAATGGTTCATATCGCTTCACGCGATTACCATTCGGCTTAAAAATAGCGCCAAATTCATTTCAGAGAATGATGACTATAGCTTTCTCTAGACTTGAACCTTCGCAAGCATTCCTTTATATGGATGACTTAATAGTCATTGGTTGTTCCGAAAAACATATGCTCAAAAACTTCACTTATGTTTTTGAGAAATGTAGGCAACATAACCTAAAGTTACATACCGAAAAATGTTAATTTTTCATGCATGAAGTCACTTTCCTAGGACATAAATGCACAGACAAAGGAATCTTGCCCGACGACAAAAAATACGACGTTATTCAAAATTATCCAGTCCCACATGATGCGGACAGCGCTAGAAGATATGTTGCATTTTGTAACTATTATAGACGATTTATAAAAAGTTTTGTCGACTATTCTCGTCACATAACAAGATTATGTAAAAAAGATGTAAAATTCGAATGGACGGCTGACTGCCAAAACGCCTTCGAACATCTAAAATCGGCACTAATGAACCCAACTGTTTTGCAATACCCAGATTTCAGCAAAGAATTTAGCATTATTACAGATGCTAGTAAGCAAGCGTGTGGAGCAGTCCTAACTCAAAGCAAAAACGGAATCCAGCTCCCAGTCGCATACGCATCAAGATCATTTACAAAAGGCGAAAGCAACAAAAGTACAACAGAACAGGAACTATCAGCTATTCATTGGGCAATAACACATTTCAGGCCATATATTTATGGTAGACACTTCACTGTCAAAACAGATCACAGAGCACTTACCTACCTATTTTCAATGGTAAACACCAGTACCAAACTTACACGCATGAGACTTGAAATAGAGGAATATAATTTTACAGTAGAGTATCTATAGGGTAAAGACAATTATGTAGCCGATGCGCTATCAAGAATAACTATCACAGACTTAAAAAATATTCAAACAAATAATAAAATTCTGAAAGTCACTACCAGAAATCAAAGTAAACAGAAAAACTCCTGCGCAGGAAAAGAAAAACAAGATTTGCATAAGCAAACTCTAAATAAAGCTTCTCAGCCCAACGTATACGAAGTCATTGTAAATAATGAGGTACGAAAAGTAGTGACCTTGCGAATAACAGATTCTCTATGCTTACTAAAACATGGGAAAAAAGTTATGGCAAAAATTGACGTTAGCGATATGTACACCAATGAAATTTTTGACTTAGGTCAGTTCTTTCAAAGGCTTGAAAAAGAAGCCGTTATACTTAATATCAGCCAACTCAAAGCGAAAAGATCTTTAACATCATCTCAATAGAATCTTTTAAAATAATGGGCAGTAAAATATTACAATCTCTAAGAGTAGTGCTACTTAAGCCGGTGACCTTATTATCAAATAATGAAAAAGAGAAAGAAGCAGTAGTGTTTACATTTCATGACGATCCAATAAAAGGACGTCATACAGGAATAGCTAGAACATTAGCTAAAATAAAAAGGCATTATTATTGGAAAAACATGACACGAGATATATCAAAGTATATAAGAAAATGCCCCAAGTATCAAAAGTCAAAAACGACTAAACACACAAAGACTCCATTGACTATTACTGAAACGCCACAAATGGCTTTCGACAGGGTTATTATGGATACGAACGGTCCACTACCCAAATCTGAGCAAGGAAATAAATATGCAGTAATCTTAATCTGCGATTTAACAAAATACCTGATAGCAATACCAATTAAAAATAAAAGTGCAAAAACAGTAGCAAAAGCTATATTTGAAGATTTTATTCTGAAGTACGGTCCAATGAAGACGTTCATTACGGAAATGGGAACAGAATATAAAAATTCAATAATTGAAGATTTATGCAAACATCTGAATATAAAAAATATAACTTCTACCGCACATCATCACCAGACTGTTGGTACCGTGGAGCGAAGCCACAGAACACTTAACGAGTTCATCCGTTCATACATATCAGTCGACAAAACAGATTGGGATGTATGGCTACAATACTTCGTATATTGCTTTAACACAACACCCTCTATGGCACATGACTATTGTCCATATGAGTAAGTATTTGGTAAAACTTCAAATTTACCAAAACAATTTAATAGTATAGATAAGATAAAACCCCTATATCATTTAGAAGACTATGCTAAAGAATCTAAATTCAGACTAGAGCAAGCATATAAGAGAGCTAGATTAATGTTAGAAGCAACTAAGCAAAAACAAAAAATTTACTATGATAAAAATACTTTAAATTTTGATTTCAAATAGGAAATCAGTTTTATTGAAAAATTAAACAGGACATAAGCTAGATTTTAAATATACTGGACCCTATAAGGTAGAAAGTATAGAAGAAAATTACAATATAATAATTTCAAATAATAAAAATAAAAAACAAATAGTACATGAAGATAGGTTAAAAATGTTTATTTCATAATCACTTTACTTCTCTTGTAAATATGGAATGGACATACATAGAATAAGAACCATAATTGAAATAAACAATATACAAATATACACAAAAAAAAAAATTCAAAAAAACACAAAAAAATTAATAATAATAATATATATATAAAAAAAATTTTTTTTAAATTTTAAATATTATATATATCATTAAACAAACACAAACAAAAAAAAATTTTTGTTGTACAAGTAACTATACTAAGAAAATAACTTCATATAATTACGTTAGGAGGGAGATATAGTATGTTCACATATCGAATGCTCACTGTACTCAGTGGTATGCATAAATATTATTACAAATACATTGTAACAATTGGCCACAACATTCATATATGTATACAAATCCAAGTCCCAAGCATTTTCGGAAATATGATCGCTCTTGAATGCATGGGACTGGACAGTGCTGAGTCGGCATATTTGACATGTGCGACGGCTATGTCACCATGTGAACATAATACTTCCTCTTTGCCGCGGCGACTCTTCGCCAGCCTTTATATATATGTGTAAACATTTATACACAAGCTGACCGCTCGTCTGCCGGCGTCACTGGCAGCGCAGCTACGCGGTCTTTAGCTGTATAATTCGATTGTTAGAGAACTAAGATTGATAAAATAAAGGGACTTGAAAGAAATCAGTCATGCTTGTGTCTTGTTTGAACCATTGAATAATTACATGGCGACCGTGACACTTGCAATCTTCGGAAAACTTGCAATATTCGGAAACCTGCAATCACTGAAAAGTGACATCATTTTACAATCTTGAACTGGATTAACAACAACAACAACAACACCAACAGCAATTGGAAAAAGAAACAAATGGATAAACTGAGTGAGTAGGGAGGGAGTTATGGCTAACCGTGAGGGAGTGCAAAAGAAAATTAAGAAAAGAATAGCGCACATAAAGTGGCTGCTATTTGCAAATCAAACTCCGCCCCCCTGGGCAACTGCCCAGGGTCATTGGAAAGCGCATTTTGTAAAGCTACATGCGAGAAGAAAACCTGTGCGATGACCAGTACCAGTACCGCCTGAGCTCATAGGCCCAAAAAAAAATTTTTTTTTACTTGTAAACATATGTACAATAATAGTATAAGTAAATTTGATGATATATGTATATAATACACCCACAATGGGGTTAATCGATAACAAAACAGTGGACTCCACTGCTAATGTCATTAATAAAATCGAATCATCAAATATTGATTTAAAATTGACAAATATATTGTTATTGATAATTGTTATAATTTTGTTCTTTACAAAGCATATATCTTACACAATAAGTGTGTAACAAAGAGGGCCTTAAGCCAAGCTAACGATCTGGATAAGATCTAATCTAATAAACGCACAAGCAATTTTCATAAAAATTAATTTAAAAGAAAATAAGACAAAAAAAAAAATATAAGATGGCACTGATGGCATGATTATCTAAGAGATATTTTTTTTTTTAAATGAAATAAAAATAATCATGAATACGTATGACTGTATAAGAATTACATTTGAAAAAGAACCAGAATTTGAGAATAGGGTACTTTCGATAATCAGAAACAGGGCAGAGCCCCTGTTAATTTATGACTTTGAATATGAATATATGCATAGCTATGGCCTAGCTTTTTCTTCACTTATTCAATGTATAGTATTCTCGGAAAAAGACATACACGATATGTTAGGACAAATTTTTGCGCTAAAAATTATGCACAAATAATATCAAAAAAAAAAAAAATCCTTAGTATGGAATGGGAGCAACTAACTCTCCATATCCGTGAAATTAAAGAAATTTTTGATAAGTCTTACAAATGTGTAAAGCCAGAATAGGGTAATACAGAAAGACACGATAAATAAACATGCAAAGATTCTTGTCGATCCCTTTAACGAGGCAAGAATATTAGAACCTGAAAATAGGAAAGATTAAATAAACGAACTGGTCAAAAATATCAAAATTATTGATCAAGTTACGTTCGAATTTAATAGCCGTCAAAGAAAGGTATCATTTAGATATATGTATACCAACAATCCTAAATACCCCTTTGACAATAGATACTAGGGAAGAGCAGAAAACAGACAAGGCAGAAATAGACTTAGCGAGTTCTCAAGCGAAAGAACTGATATAAAGGAAAAGATCTAAACGATCTGACAATTCCTGCGATAATAACATTATCGGAACACGATGAAGAAATAGAAAAGGAAGAAGAATTATATTCAAACACAAGTATAATTGACGTAAAAGAAAACATAATGACAGATCCAAGTGCCCAACGGGCATACATAAAAGACATTTCGAATGCCATTCCAGAATTTAATGGACAAAAATTACATCTTCAAAGATTTGTAACAGCTTTGAAGTTAGTAAATTTGACAAAAGGCACATTCGAAGAGATAGCTGTTGAGGCGATAAAATAAAAAATTATTGGCTCAACACTATACAAGGTCCAAAATGCAACGACAATCAATGCAATCATAAAAAAATAGCAAGATAATATAGTTGGTGAAACATCCGACGTAGTAAAAGCCAAATTGTCAAAAACCACACAGAAAGGGAAAACTGCCGAAAAGTTCACAACAGAAATTGACAATTTACGAAGGCTCTTGGAGGCTTCCTATATTGACGAGGGCCTATCGGCCGAACATGCTGATAAATTCGGCACCAAAGAAGCCATTAGAACAATGGTTAAAAATTGTGAACATGGAAAACTCAAAACAATTCTTGAGGCAGGAAACTTCAAAACCATGAATGAAGCCATCACAAAGTACTTACAATGTAGTACTGAAATAACAGGCTACCGAAATTCAATATTGTTCGCCCAAAGAGGCTGTGGTAATTACAACAACAGAAATAAGGCAGAGGCAATGGTCGCGGTTATTATAATAATAATTTTAATAATAATAATCGCAATAACGGCCAGAATTAGCGGAAGCAATAGAGGCAATGGTAGAGGAAACAACAGAGGAAGTTATAGAGGAAATAACCACCAAAATGGAGGTTATAACCCTAATAACAACAACAATGTTAGGGTAGCCCAAAACGCTTCGGGAAACTCCCAACAACCTTTAGATACTCAGCAGTAGGAAACATTAAAATTCGCACCATCAATCTCAGCCAAAATACATTCGTAACTTTTATAAATGTAGCAACAGGAAAAGAACTAGTCTTTTTAATAGACACAGGTGCAGAAATATCCATATTAAAAGAAAATTCCGATGTTTTTCAATACATCCATTCAATACATCAATACATTTAATACATCAATACATCAATACATTCAATACATCAATATTCAGGGAATAAGTCAAGAAGTCTCCAAATCAAAAGGACTCACTTCTATCGAAATATAAACTTCTAAATATATAATGCCACATGATGTTCATATCGAAAATTTACAATTCTCTATTCCTTGTGATGGAATACTAGGAATCGATTTCATTAAAAAATACAACTGTCAATTAGATTTCAATCCATCTGAAGACTGGCTAATAATTAGACCAAATAATTTAAAATATCCGATTTATGTTCCAATAACATACAGTTCTGGCAGCAGCTCCATAATTCTGCCAGCAAGATCACAAGTTGTCCGAAAAATTTAACTTACCTCAGTAGAAGACAGTGTATTTATTCCGAACTAGGAAATTCAGCATGGTATTTACATAGCAAATACCATAGCAACATCCCAAAATGCATTCATAAGATTACTAAATATAACAAATACAGATCAAGTAGTAAGTATAAATGACTTAAAATATGAACCACTTTAAAACTACGATGTAGTTAAAACAAATTTAGAAAACAAACAAAAATCTGTATTAACCCAACTTTCGAAAAATTTCCCGCCACAATTATATAAACAACTAACAACATTATGCATACAATATAGCGACGTATTCGGACTAGAAACCGAATCAATAACTACAAATAATTTTTATAAACAAAAGCTGAGATTGAAAGATGATGAACCGATATGCATAACAAATTATAGAAGTTCTCATAGTCAAAAAGACGAAATTCAGGAACAAGTCCAAAAACGAATCAATGACAAAATAGTCGAACCATCTGTATCTGCTTATAATAGCCTACTTTTATAAGTACCAAAAAAGTCACTTCCAAATTCCGAAAAGAAAAAATGGCGATTAGTAATTGACTATCGTCAGATTGTTGTCTGATAAATTTCCACTCCCTAGAATTGATGATATTTTAGATCAACTAGGTAGAGCTTTTCATGCCTTGATTTAATGTCAGGTTTTCATCAAATTGAACTCGAAGAAAGTTCCAAGATATTACGTCTTTTTCAACAAGCAATGGTTCATATCGCTTCACGCGATTACCATTCGGCTTAAAAATAGCGCCAAATTCATTTCAGAGAATGATGACTATAGCTTTCTCTAGACTTGAACCTTCGCAAGCATTCCTTTATATGGATGACTTAATAGTCATTGGTTGTTCCGAAAAACATATGCTCAAAAACTTCACTTATGTTTTTGAGAAATGTAGGCAACATAACCTAAAGTTACATACCGAAAAATGTTAATTTTTCATGCATGAAGTCACTTTCCTAGGACATAAATGCACAGACAAAGGAATCTTGCCCGAAGACAAAAAATACGACGTTATTCAAAATTATCCAGTCCCACATGATGCGGACAGCGCTAGAAGATATGTTGCATTTTGTAACTATTATAGACGATTTATAAAAAGTTTTGTCGACTATTCTCGTCACATAACAAGATTATGTAAAAAGATGTAAAATTCGAATGGACGGCTGACTGCCAAAACGCCTTCGAACATCTAAAATCGGCACTAATGAACCCAGCTGTTTTGCAATACCCAGATTTCAGCAAAGAATTTAGCATTATTACAGATGCTAGTAAGCAAGCGTGTGGAGCAGTCCTAACTCAAAGCAAAAACGGAATCCAGCTCCCAGTCGCATACGCATCAAGATCATTTACAAAAGGCGAAAGCAACAAAAGTACAACAGAACAGGAACTATCAGCTATTCATTGGGCAATAACACATTTCAGGCCATATATTTATGGTAGACACTTCACTGTCAAAACAGATCACAGAGCACTTACCTACCTATTTTCAATGGTAAACACCAGTACCAAACTTACACGCATGAGACTTGAATTAGAGGAATATAATTTTACAGTAGAGTATCTATAGGGTAAAGACAATTATGTAGCCGATGCGCTATCAAGAATAACTATCACAGACTTAAAAAATATTCAAACAAATAATAAAATTCTGAAAGTCACTACCAGAAATCAAAGTAAACAGAAAAACTCCTGCGCAGGAAAAGAAAAACAAGATTTGCATAAGCAAACTCTAAATAAAGCTTCTCAGCCCAACGTATACGAAGTCATTGTAAATAATGAGGTACGAAAAGTAGTGACCTTGCGAATAACAGATTCTCTATGCTTACTAAAACATGGGAAAAAAGTTATGGCAAAAATTGACGTTAGCGATATGTACACCAATGAAATTTTTGACTTAGGTCAGTTCTTTCAAAGGCTTGAAAAAGAAGCCGTTATACTTAATATCAGCCAACTCAAAGCGAAAAGATCTTTAACATCATCTCAATAGAATCTTTTAAAATAATGGGCAGTAAAATATTACAATCTCTAAGAGTAGCGCTACTTAAGCCGGTGACCTTATTATCAAATAATGAAAAAGAGAAAGAAGCAGTAGTGTTTACATTTCATGACAATCCAATAAAAGGACGTCATACAGGAATAGCTAGAACATTAGCTAAAATAAAAGGCATTATTATTGGAAAAACATGACACGAGATATATCAAAGTATATAAGAAAATGCCCCAAGTATCAAAAGTCAAAAACGACTAAACACACAAAGACTCCATTGACTATTACTGAAACGCCACAAATGGCTTTCGACAGGGTTATTATGGATACGAACGGTCCACTACCCAAATCTGAGCAAGGAAATAAATATGCAGTAATCTTAATCTGCGATTTAACAAAATACCTGATAGCAATACCAATTAAAAATAAAAGTGCAAAAACAGTAGCAAAAGCTATATTTGAAGATTTTATTCTGAAGTACGGTCCAATGAAGACGTTCATTACGGAAATGGGAACAGAATATAAAAATTCAATAATTGAAGATTTATGCAAACATCTGAATATAAAAAATATAACTTCTACCGCACATCATCACCAGACTGTGGGTACCGTGGAGCGAAGCCACAGAACACTTAACGAGTTCATCCGTTCATACATATCAGTCGACAAAACAGATTGGGATGTATGGCTACAATACTTCGTATATTGCTTTAACACAACACCCTCTATGGCACATGACTATTGTCCATATGAGTAAGTATTTGGTAAAACTTCAAATTTACCAAAACAATTTAATAGTATAGATAAGATAAAACCCCTATATCATTTAGAAGACTATGCTAAAGAATCTAAATTCAGACTAGAGCAAGCATATAAGAGAGCTAGATTAATGTTAGAAGCAACTAAGCAAAAACAAAAAATTTACTATGATAAAAATACTTTAAATTTTGATTTAAAAATAGGAGATCAGTTTTATTGAAAAATTAAACTGGACATAAGCTAGATTTTAAATATACTGGACCCTATAAGGTAGAAAGTATAGAAGAAAATTACAATATAATAATTTCAAATAATAAAAATAAGAAACAAATAGTACATGAAGATAGGTTAAAAATTTTTATTTCATAATCACTTTACTTCTCTTATAAATATGGAATGGACATACATAGAATAAGAACCATAAGTGAAATAAACAATATACAAATATACACAAAAAAAAAAAATATCAAAAAAACACAAAAAAATTAATAATAATAATATATATATAAAAAAAATTTTTTTTTAATCTTAAATATTATATATATCATTAAACAAACACAAACAAAAAAAAATTTTTGTTATACAAGTAACTATACTAAGAAAATAACTTCATATAATTACGTTAGGAGGGAGATATAGTATGTTCACATATCGAATGCTCACTGTACTCAGTGGTATGCATAAATATTATTACAAATACATTGTAACAATTGGCCACAACATTCATATATGTATACAAATCCAAGTCCCAAGCATTTTCGGAAATATGATCGCTCTTGAATGCATGGGTCGGCATATTTGACATGTGCGACGGCTATGTCACCATGTGAACATAATACTTCCTCTTTGCCGCGGCGACTCTTCGCCAGCCTTTATATATATGTGTAAACATTTATACACAAGCTGACCGCTCGTCTGCCGGCGTCACTGTATATATATGTATATAATACACCCACAATGGGGTTAATCGATAACAAAACAGTGGACTCCACTGCTAATGTCATTAATAAAATCGAATCATCAAATATTGATTTAAAATTGACAAATATATTGTTATTGATAATTGTTATAATTTTGTTCTTTACAAAGCATATATCTTACACAATAAGTGTGTAACAAAGAGGGCCTTAAGCCAAGCTAACGATCTGGATAAGATCTAATCTAATAAACGCACAAGCAATTTTCATAAAAATTAATTTAAAAGAAAATAAGACAAAAAAAAAAATATAAGATGGCACTGATGGCATGATTATCTAAGAGATATTTTTTTTTAAAATGAAATAAAAATAATCATGAATACGTATGACTGTATAAGAATTACATTTGAAAAAGAACCAGAATTTGAGAATAGGGTACTTTCGATAATCAGAAACAGGGCAGAGCCCCTGTTAATTTATGACTTTGAATATGAATATATGCATAGCTATGGCCTAGCTTTTTCTTCACTTATTCAATGTATAGTATTCTCGGAAAAAGACATACACGATATGTTAGGACAAATTTTTGCGCTAAAAATTATGCACAAATAATATCAAAAAAAAAAAAAATCCTTAGTATGGAATGGGAGCAACTAACTCTCCATATCCGTGAAATTAAAGAAATTTTTGATAAGTCTTACAAATGTGTAAGCCAGAATAGGGTAATACAGAAAGACACGATAAATAAACATGCAAAGATTCTTGTCGATCCCTTTAACGAGGCAAGAATATTAGAACCTGAAAATAGGGAAAGATTAAATAAACGAACTGGTCAAAAATATCAAAATTATTGATCAAGTTACGTTCGAATTTAATAGCCGTCAAAGAAAGGTATCATTTAGATATATGTATACCAACAATCCTAAATACCCCTTTGACAATAGATACTAGGGAAGAGCAGAAAACAGACAAGGCAGAAATAGACTTAGCGAGTTCTCAAGCGAAAGAACTGATATAAAGGAAAAAGATCTAAACGATCTGACAATTCCTGCGATAATAACATTATCGGAACACGATGAAGAAATAGAAAAGGAAGAAGAATTATATTCAAACACAAGTATAATTGACGTAAAAGAAAACATAATGACAGATCCAAGTGCCCAACGGGCATACATAAAAGACATTTCGAATGCCATTCCAGAATTTAATGGACAAAAATTACATCTTCAAAGATTTGTAACAGCTTTGAAGTTAGTAAATTTGACAAAAGGCACATTCGAAGAGATAGCTGTTGAGGCGATAAAATAAAAAATTATTGGCTCAACACTATACAAGGTCCAAAATGCAACGACAATCAATGCAATCATAAAAAAATAGCAAGATAATATAGTTGGTGAAACATCCGACGTAGTAAAAGCCAAATTGTCAAAAACCACACAGAAAGGGAAAACTGCCGAAAAGTTCACAACAGAAATTGACAATTTACGAAGGCTCTTGGAGGCTTCCTATATTGACGAGGGCCTATCGGCCGAACATGCTGATAAATTCGGCACCAAAGAAGCCATTAGAACAATGGTTAAAAATTGTGAACATGGAAAACTCAAAACAATTCTTGAGGCAGGAAACTTCAAAACCATGAATGAAGCCATCACAAAGTACTTACAATGTAGTACTGAAATAACAGGCTACCGAAATTCAATATTGTTCGCCCAAAGAGGCTGTGGTAATTACAACAACAGAAATAAGGCAGAGGCAATGGTCGCGGTTATTATAATAATAATTTTAATAATAATAATCGCAATAACGGCCAGAATTAGCGGAAGCAATAGAGGCAATGGTAGAGGAAACAACAGAGGAAGTTATAGAGGAAATAACCACCAAAATGGAGGTTATAACCCTAATAACAACAACAATGTTAGGGTAGCCCAAAACGCTTCGGGAAACTCCCAACAACCTTTAGATACTCAGCAGTAGGAAACATTAAAATTCGCACCATCAATCTCAGCCAAAATACATTCGTAACTTTTATAAATGTAGCAACAGGAAAAGAACTAGTCTTTTTAATAGACACAGGTGCAGAAATATCCATATTAAAAGAAAATTCCGATGTTTTTCAATACATCCATTCAATACATCAATACATTTAATACATCAATACATCAATACATTCAATACATCAATATTCAGGGAATAAGTCAAGAAGTCTCCAAATCAAAAGGACTCACTTCTATCGAAATATAAACTTCTAAATATATAATGCCACATGATGTTCATATCGAAAATTTACAATTCTCTATTCCTTGTGATGGAATACTAGGAATCGATTTCATTAAAAAATACAACTGTCAATTAGATTTCAATCCATCTGAAGACTGGCTAATAATTAGACCAAATAATTTAAAATATCCGATTTATGTTCCAATAACATACAGTTCTGGCAGCAGCTCCATAATTCTGCCAGCAAGATCACAAGTTGTCCGAAAAATTTAACTTACCTCAGTAGAAGACAGTGTATTTATTCCGAACTAGGAAATTCAGCATGGTATTTACATAGCAAATACCATAGCAACATCCCAAAATGCATTCATAAGATTACTAAATATAACAAATACAGATCAAGTAGTAAGTATAAATGACTTAAAATATGAACCACTTTAAAACTACGATGTAGTTAAAACAAATTTAGAAAACAAACAAAAATCTGTATTAACCCAACTTTCGAAAAATTTCCCGCCACAATTATATAAACAACTAACAACATTATGCATACAATATAGCGACGTATTCGGACTAGAAACCGAATCAATAACTACAAATAATTTTTATAAACAAAAGCTGAGATTGAAAGATGATGAACCGATATGCATAACAAATTATAGAAGTTCTCATAGTCAAAAAGACGAAATTCAGGAACAAGTCCAAAAACGAATCAATGACAAAATAGTCGAACCATCTGTATCTGCTTATAATAGCCTACTTTTATAAGTACCAAAAAGTCACTTCCAAATTCCGAAAAGAAAAAATGGCGATTAGTAATTGACTATCGTCAGATTGTTGTCTGATAAATTTCCACTCCCTAGAATTGATGATATTTTAGATCAACTAGGTAGAGCTTTTCATGCCTTGATTTAATGTCAGGTTTTCATCAAATTGAACTCGAAGAAAGTTCCAAGATATTACGTCTTTTCAACAAGCAATGGTTCATATCGCTTCACGCGATTACCATTCGGCTTAAAAATAGCGCCAAATTCATTTCAGAGAATGATGACTATAGCTTTCTCTAGACTTGAACCTTCGCAAGCATTCCTTTATATGGATGACTTAATAGTCATTGGTTGTTCCGAAAAACATATGCTCAAAAACTTCACTTATGTTTTTGAGAAATGTAGGCAACATAACCTAAAGTTACATACCGAAAAATGTTAATTTTTCATGCATGAAGTCACTTTCCTAGGACATAAATGCACAGACAAAGGAATCTTGCCCGAAGACAAAAAATACGACGTTATTCAAAATTATCCAGTCCCACATGATGCGGACAGCGCTAGAAGATATGTTGCATTTTGTAACTATTATAGACGATTTATAAAAAGTTTTGTCGACTATTCTCGTCACATAACAAGATTATGTAAAAAAGATGTAAAATTCGAATGGACGGCTGACTGCCAAAACGCCTTCGAACATCTAAAATCGGCACTAATGATCCCAACTGTTTTGCAATACCCAGATTTCAGCAAAGAATTTAGCATTATTACAGATGCTAGTAAGCAAGCGTGTGGAGCAGTCCTAACTCAAAGCAAAAACGGAATCCAGCTCCCAGTCGCATACGCATCAAGATCATTTACAAAAGGCGAAAGCAACAAAAGTACAACAGAACAGGAACTATCAGCTATTCATTGGGCAATAACACATTTCAGGCCATATATTTATGGTAGACACTTCACTGTCAAAACAGATCACAGAGCACTTACCTACCTATTTTCAATGGTAAACACCAGTACCAAACTTACACGCATGAGACTTGAATTAGAGGAATATAATTTTACAGTAGAGTATCTATAGGGTAAAGACAATTATGTAGCCGATGCGCTATCAAGAATAACTATCACAGACTTAAAAAATATTCAAACAAATAATAAAATTCTGAAAGTCACTACCAGAAATCAAAGTAAACAGAAAAACTCCTGCGCAGGAAAAGAAAAACAAGATTTGCATAAGCAAACTCTAAATAAAGCTTCTCAGCCCAACGTATACGAAGTCATTGTAAATAATGAGGTACGAAAAGTAGTGACCTTGCGAATAACAGATTCTCTATGCTTACTAAAACATGGGAAAAAGTTATGGCAAAAATTGACGTTAGCGATATGTACACCAATGAAATTTTTGACTTAAGTCAGTTCTTTCAAAGGCTTGAAAAAGAAGCCGTTATACTTAATATCAGCCAACTCAAAGCGAAAAGATCTTTAACATCATCTCAATAGAATCTTTTAAAATAATGGGCAGTAAAATATTACAATCTCTAAGAGTAGCGCTACTTAAGCCGGTGACCTTATTATCAAATAATGAAAAAGAGAAAGAAGCAGTAGTGTTTACATTTCATGACAATCCAATAAAAGGACGTCATACAGGAATAGCTAGAACATTAGCTAAAATAAAAGGCATTATTATTGGAAAAACATGACACGAGATATATCAAAGTATATAAGAAAATGCCCCAAGTATCAAAAGTCAAAAACGACTAAACACACAAAGACTCCATTGACTATTACTGAAACGCCACAAATGGCTTTCGACAGGGTTATTATGGATACGAACGGTCCACTACCCAAATCTGAGCAAGGAAATAAATATGCAGTAATCTTAATCTGCGATTTAACAAAATACCTGATAGCAATACCAATTAAAAATAAAAGTGCAAAAACAGTAGCAAAAGCTATATTTGAAGATTTTATTCTGAAGTACGGTCCAATGAAGACGTTCATTACGGAAATGGGAACAGAATATAAAAATTCAATAATTGAAGATTTATGCAAACATCTGAATATAAAAATATAACTTCTACCGCACATCATCACCAGACTGTGGGTACCGTGGAGCGAAGCCACAGAACACTTAACGAGTTCATCCGTTCATACATATCAGTCGACAAAACAGATTGGGATGTATGGCTACAATACTTCGTATATTGCTTTAACACAACACCCTCTATGGCACATGACTATTGTCCATATGAGTAAGTATTTGGTAAAACTTCAAATTTACCAAAACAATTTAATAGTATAGATAAGATAAAACCCCTATATCATTTAGAAGACTATGCTAAAGAATCTAAATTCAGACTAGAGCAAGCATATAAGAGAGCTAGATTAATGTTAGAAGCAACTAAGCAAAAACAAAAAATTTACTATGATAAAAATACTTTAAATTTTGATTTAAAAATAGGAGATCAGTTTTATTGAAAAATTAAACTGGACATAAGCTAGATTTTAAATATACTGGACCCTATAAGGTAGAAAGTATAGAAGAAAATTACAATATAATAATTTCAAATAATAAAAATAAGAAACAAATAGTACATGAAGATAGGTTAAAAATTTTTATTTCATAATCACTTTACTTCTCTTATAAATATGGAATGGACATACATAGAATAAGAACCATAAGTGAAATAAACAATATACAAATATACACAAAAAAAAAAAAATCAAAAAAACACAAAAAAATTAATAATAATAATATATATATAAAAAAAAATTTTTTTTAATCTTAAATATTATATATATCATTAAACAAACACAAACAAAAAAAATTTTTGTTATACAAGTAACTATACTAAGAAAATAACTTCATATAATTACGTTAGGAGGGAGATATAGTATGTTCACATATCGAATGCTCACTGTACTCAGTGGTATGCATAAATATTATTACAAATACATTGTAACAATTGGCCACAACATTCATATATGTATACAAATCCAAGTCCCAAGCATTTTCGGAAATATGATCGCTCTTGAATGCATGGGTCGGCATATTTGACATGTGCGACGGCTATGTCACCATGTGAACATAATACTTCCTCTTTGCCGCGGCGACTCTTCGCCAGCCTTTATATATATGTGTAAACATTTATACACAAGCTGACCGCTCGTCTGCCGGCGTCACTGGCAGCGCAGCTACGCGGTCTTTAGCTGTATAATTCGATTGTTAGAGAACTAAGATTGATAAAATAAAGGGACTTGAAAGAAATCAGTCATGCTTGTGTCTTGTTTGAACCATTGAATAATTACATGGCGACCGTGACACTTGCAATCTTCGGAAAACTTGCAATATTCGGAAACCTGCAATCACTGAAAAGTGACATCATTTTACAATCTTGAACTGGATTAACAACAACAACAATAACACCAACAGCAATTGGAAAAAGAAACAAATGGATAAACTGAGTGAGTAGGGAGGGAGTTATGGCTAACCGTGAGGGAGTGCAAAAGAAAATTAAGAAAAGAATAGCGCACATAAAGTGGCTGCTATTTGCAAATCAAACTCCGCCCCCCTGAGCAACTGCCCAAAACTGCCATCCTGGGCAACTGCCCAGGGCCATTGGAAAGCTCATTTTGTAAAGCTACATGCGAGAAGAAAACCTGTGCGATGACCAGTACCAGTACCGCCTGAGCTCATAGGCCCAAAAAAACTTGTAAACATATGTACAATAATAGTATAAGTAAATTTGATGATATATGTATATAATACACCCACAATGGGGTTAATCGATAACAAAACAGTGGACTCCACTGCTAATGTCATTAATAAAATCGAATCATCAAATATTGATTTAAAATTGACAAATATATTGTTATTGATAATTGTTATAATTTTGTTCTTTACAAAGCATATATCTTACACAATAAGTGTGTAACAAAGAGGGCCTTAAGCCAAGCTAACGATCTGGATAAGATCTAATCTAATAAACGCACAAGCAATTTTCATAAAAATAAATTTAAAAGAAAATAAGACAAAAAAAAAATATAAGATGGCACTGATGGCATGATTATCTAAGAGATATTTTTTTTTGAAAATGAAATAAAAATAATCATGAATACGTATGACTGTATAAGAATTACATTTGAAAAAGAACCAGAATTTGAGAATAGGGTACTTTCGATAATCAGAAACAGGGCAGAGCCCCTGTTAATTTATGACTTTGAATATGAATATAAATTAACCAATTTGATGGTAATATTTATAAAAAAATATAATTTTTTTATTATTAATCAGCACTATGTGCTTACATTGAGTTCCAGTTATAAACTCATTTTTATATCTTAATTAATCCCTAATGAAACCTCAGTCCAACGAAGAAGCGTCGCTGTCGGCGTCGGCGTCTCCAGCTTGGTGTTGTTGCAATGAGGAAATGCCCCCATTCTGCATTTCGCAGGGGTTCGCATTTCATGGGAACCAACGAACTTTATTGGTTCCGCTGATTCCACAAATTATTGGCATGTGCGTTAAATATGCCAATTTAGCGATCCCACGGTTGGCTGTCCCATGAGCGCGTTGACCTGCTATGCACCTAAAATTGCATACGCGACACCTTGCTTAGCTTTTCCCAGCACGTTGAATGGCCACGTGCGGGAACCAAATGTTGGTAAGCTGGATATCAAAGGCGATGTTATTTTTGATATCTTAGGTATTAACTCCTCCCTCTCTGATCTCGAACGTCCCGGTCGATTGTTAGAAACCAGGTAAATCGTGGATGCTTCTGTGTTTTTTTGGCTTTCCGGGGGAGTTTCTGTTACGTCAACTTTGTCTGGGCGCTGTTCGTTGCTGGTGGGAATGGCTGTAACTTCAATAACAGTGGTTTGCCTGCACAGCTTGAGTTTTAGTGCATAAACCACGAAGACCAATAGTATTCCGGCCGTTACTCCGAAATTAGTGATGGTGTTTTTTTTTAAATTGTCTCGTAGTATGCCTATCTTCTCAGTGTTCTTGGTATGGAGATCTCTCATTAGCTGCAGTGACAACACCTCTTCTATTGCCATTATTGGCCTTTCCAGTTGGATCATGGCTGGTAGTGGTTTAAGGTTGGAGGTTTCATATGAAGAAAAAAATTCGTTTCCTATGCCTAATGTACAGTTGTTAAACTTAATTACAAAGGACCCTTTAATGGGTTTTAGTTCGTTATCGATAGAAATGTTACCTTTAAAATCATTAAGCAGAATAATGCCTGTGTCTATTGATTCTACTGTTTTTATATGGTCATTATTGGTAATGGTACAATTATTGTGCCTGCTTGTTAGTAACTTAGCAATACAATTATCGTTTGAGATATCTATAATGTTTGACTTTAAACACATACTGATTTTATTAATATTTTTGCATTGATTGTAAATAGCAAAAACTGTATTTTTACATTTTATTATGTTTTCATATTTTATTTTAATTACATTTCTTGTCTTCTTTAAAGGTTTTAAAAGTAAATGTTTACAAATTTCTTTGTCAGATTTAGGGATGTCGATTACATAAATGAGCTTTTCGCCATTAAATGCGATTTTGATATTTGCAAAATTTAAGGCTTCTTCTATGTTATTAAATGGAATATTTTCTTCAGCAAAAATGTTACTTATTATTCTAATTTCCTCTTCGGAAATTATAAAAGTGTTTACAATATTGGCTTTCGACAAATGTATAGCAAGGTTTATGTTACTTAAATCTTCTTTAATTAAATCTATTTTACATTTTAACTGCGTAGCCAGAATATTTTGGAAGTTTTCTGAATTTTTAAAATTTTTAATTATGACATTATTGTCGCTGGTTATCTTATTTAACCTATCTATAATGTCTTTGTTTATTAGAACTTGTTCATTATTGTTTTTTATTATATTGTTTAAGTTATTTGAGATTATCTCGAAATCTTCATGGTCTGGATTTCCTGCAATCCATTTCCATACAGATCCGATTTCGTTTATGGCCCGTTTACGTATAACGTGGGAAGTTAGTTTATTAATTTGAAAGTTAATTAGATTGATTTCATTCTTTATAAAAGGGAAAAGAGGATTGTTTTGGGAAATGTTAGTGAGTTCTTTTTCTATTTGATCTGTGGTGACCTTATAGTCGTTAATGTTAATATGGTGTAGAATTTTAAAGTTTCCTGACTGTACTTTACTATCTCCGAGTTCGATGATGGCTACCTCGGACTTGGAGTAATCCAAAATTTCGTATGTGGCATAGCAACATGAGATGAACCTGGTGGGCAGGGGAGAATGAAGAAATTTTTAGTTTCTTATATGATTTTTATGGACAATTTTTCCGGACTGCGTAGTAACAGTAGAGTGCTTGTTTTCTTTTACTATTTCTTTTTTAAAACGTTTAGACATTTTAGTCCCTACTCTGATATTTTGTTTTACAAAGATTTTATCCCCAGGTGCATACTGAATGACTTCTTTTTTATTTTTGTTGTGAAAATCTAAATCCTGTTGTTGTTTTTTTTATAAGTTTTTCATAATTATTGTTTCTGGTTCTTTCGTAGTCTGCTGTACCAAAGTTAGTAGGTCTTCCAAAAAATAAATCAACTGGTTTTTTTCCTGTGGTAGAATGAATAGTATGATTGTATTCACACACTGCCAAGTCTAGTAGTTCGTCAAAATTCTCTATGCCTTTTTCTTGTTTTATGCATCTCATTATCTCTATTAGAGTTGAGTGGAACCTCTCGACCTGGCCGTTTACTGTACTCTTGTGCGGTGGTGTGTTGAAAACTTCAATTCCTAATTCATTTTTTAGCATGAACTCTATTGACTGTGAATTAAGGGACTTTTCGTTATCGATGATAACCGATTTCGGAAGTCCAAAATAAAACAAAATTTCTCGTAATGGTTTTCTGATGGCCTCAATGCTCCTGTTTTCTAATGGTTTAACTACTGCTAATTTTGTAAATTTGTCTATAGAGGTTAGAACCAGTTCTCTGTTTGTCGAAAAAATGTCTATGTGAAGTATTTGTCCTGGATACCTGGGTAAGGGTGTTTCTCCAAGTTTTATATTATTTGGGTGTCGTTCGTATTTATTTTCCTTGCAAATTTTACAAAGTTTAAGAATTTTTTTAATTTTTTGCCTCATAGATGGAAAATATGCTGTTTCTAAAATCTGAAGTCTATTTTCTTTTTCGTTCCTGTGTGCTCTATTGTGAGTTTTTATTATGATTTCTTGCTGCTCCTGCTCGTTCGTTATGTCTTCTACTACAATTTGGGTAAAACGTACTTTATAGTTCGAAAAATGTAATGGGTAAATGCTTTGGATTTTAAGCATAATTGGTTCAGTTGTTGCTTAAGTAATTGTTTTAAATGTTCCATCGAGAATTCTTTTTCTTTAATTATGTGTCGGTGATACGTGGGAAATACAATTTTGAATTGGTATGACGAACTTTCGTTAATTTCAAGGAATATTTGATTTTTAAAAGCATTAATAGGAATTTCTACTGAATGTATTAAATTTTCTGACGAGCTTTCGCTACTGTGCATAGTAGGGGTTAATGAATTTAAA